>JARYHS010012519.1:229825408-230425408 GCA_031002005.1 Vandiemenella viatica | reverse complement strand
AAAATGTTTCGCTTTCGCAAACTAAACGACAATATATCTGTCTATTAAGGTTAGAAAACAGAGGATGCTGTTTTTGCTGCAAGGATATGCAGCCCAGATATGGAAATGTTCTACAAGTTTTCGCTTATTTCCAACTATGTCACAGATCAAAATATCACTAGCTGGGTCGCTGAGAATGTTGCTGCTGAAGACGTGCAGGATAGTGGGAAGTTGGGTGTGTAGGGGGAAATTGCCACCGGGGCGTGTGCTCCATTGCAATTAAATTAAACGTTGGGCGGAATTATTTGAACACTTCCATTCTGAACTGTACCAACTTTTGTATAACTGTTGATACGTTATATGTCTGCCTGGAAGTAACGCACCTGTCTTCTCTAATACATAACAAATATGGACTAAGTGACAAACACAGTTAACTGTCGCAGTATTCAAAGCCATTTGATTACCAAGACTAACGTCACAACTCACTTAATGAGCTCCATTCCTACTGGAAAACTAGACGTCGATTTGTTTCGCCGATAAATACCAAAACAACTGCCTACGGTTTTAAGGGGCGTACAATGTCAGCACATTAAGGGTAATGTAACTCAAGACAACGTGTAATGGACCACTCTTACATAATTATAACAGTTCTTGCTTTTAAATAAAAATTACTACTATGAAAACCATTTTTTTTTGCAAAATTCCACAAGACGTCCCGATCTGACGGAAAAATTCCTCTGACGTCCCGCTCAGACTAAAAATATAAATGGTCACGTTATGTATAGATTTAATGTTCCTCATCTGTTTGATGGATTTTGCTACCGATAATCGACTTGTCGTGAAAGTTGACTGGATTCAACAGAACAGACGACTATGTTTACCTACCCGTGGCTAACCTACTGCACATACGTTAACTTTGCACTAATAGGTCAGTACGATTATTCTTGATGTCGAAGTACTTATTGTTTCTTAACTACTTATTTTGTCAACTTGATTCTCAATACATTCTTCTTATTGTTACTATTAAGTTCATTGCTATGGAACACGCGCTATAGTGGCAATTCCCCTAGTGTCTTATAATTATTTTAATTTAAACTTCCATCAGCGTTTTTCGTAAATTATCATTACGTCAATCGCGAAATTATTCCAATCCCTGACACCATTACCACAAAGATAATTTTCCCCTCGCTTATGCTATGAAATCGAGCTGCCAGCTTGTGCTCATGGTCGCCTTTCCCCCTTCCATGCACTATTCCTAATTCTTTGACCCAATATCCCTCCAAGTCCCCATCACCAACATACTGCCCTGTATATTCCCAGCATTCTCTTCATCCTCCTCCTTTCCTCCAATGACTCCCAATCCAGCTCCTTTATCATATCAGTTACTGACTGGGTCATGCTATAATTTCCAAACAAATCTAAGCTGCTCTTCTTTGCACACCCTCCAACTCCGGTATTTAATACCCAAAATGTGGGTCCCATACAAGAGCACCATATTAAAGCAATGGTATGACCACAGTTTCGTAACCCAACCCCCTAACTTCTCTGGTTCATCCTCTCATCAACCTCTCCAGTAAATGAAGGATTTTGTAAACCTTTTCCTACCACCTGCCCAATGCGCTCTGCCCAATTGAGTTTGTCATCAAAAGTTATGTCAAAACATTTACACTTCAATCCTTCAACAAGCATTTCTGACCCCACCCTATAATCATAATTAACCTTTTAGTTTTTTATCTGTGTACCTAATGAGCTGACTCTTCTGGTATTTATCTTAATTCCGTTGCTGATCCACCCATTTAGATAATTCTAACCAGGTCACCCTGCAGCTGTTCACAGCCTTGTATGTTTTTGATTCTGTTGTTGTGTGTTGTTTTGTGTTGTTGTTGTTTTTGTTGTTGTTGTTGTTGTTGGGGTTTAAGGGCGCGTCGACAGCGGGGTTAGCGTCCAGTTTTGATCCTGTTATATATTATTATGTCATCTGCAAAAAATCTAAACTAATCCATCAAAGCAATCATTGATTTGAATGATGAACAGCAACGGTCCCAATACACTACCCTGTGGCACTCTTATTTCTTTTGATGAAGTACTCCTAAACCTAACGCTTTGCTTTCCGCTTTTTAAGAATTTCTCTATCCAACAAGTCACATTTCTTTTCCTCCTTGATTTTTATTTCATTCTTTCACTAAGGTTCCTTCTTCTTTCTTCAGACCAGGTGGTCCTGGCCTTTGTACATTGTTCCTTGAACCCTTTGAACTTATCAATTTCATTTTGAAAACACTCTTCCATTCTGTATGGATCACAAGATTTTCCATATCTTTTTCTCGTCTCCTCAAACTCATCTGTTGCCATGAGACTGATTCAGGTTTCAACATTATTTTCTTTACAGAGTCTATTATGTGGCATCGCATGTTGTTTTCCATAACATTTGGCAGCTCAAACACAAATAAGTACATCTTGTACTTGTTGCATAGTACTTAAGTGCTAAATTATTTGAACTACATCTACGTAGTTTGTGATTTGGACACTGTTTTCGCATATTTACTTACGTTAAAGTCGTCCTCATAAAAGGAAATCGGTGATTCTGCAGACATTCCCTCATTTTGTCGTCTTGTTAGTTACAACCACTCGATTCTTATCTGTGCTTTTCTTGGTACTTAAATAAATAACTTGTCTGGATAAGGTATAGAAGTATTGGTACATTTAAACAGTATGTATCAACGATATGTCTGTAGTTCCATTACGACTATAACTTCACAAAACGCTTAAAATCACTTAATACTGCTGTAATAACAAGTCGCAGGTCAAGTTGTTTTGCACAGGTATGACGTCACGCGCGACTAGATCACGTGATGTACTGTTTGCGCGTGAATTTGTACAATTTAATATTTACAAATGGTATCATCTACTTATAAAGCTATATTTGAGTTCTATTTTTCTTGTCTAAATACAGGCTGTCCAGGAATGAAAGGATAACCCTGCTACCGCAAATAAGTCACATCATTTCTTAATATATGACAAAATATAGTTTTGGTAAAAGTTTCACCATTTTCGAGATATTGATTTTTTAAATATTTTTACGAAAGATGTCACTTTTTTCAGTTTATTACATGCCATTTCTACAAATTAAGACTTTTTGAACCCTTTTTTTGTTTAATTTACTCAAATATATTTCAGTCATCTAAAACAACGCCCTTTTTTTCTTAAAATGTTAAAAAATCTTATTAAAAAATCTTAACTGGTATAATTATTTTATACTTCTTTTAAAATGATTCATTCCGCTAAAGAGACCATTGAGCATTTTAAACGTGTAGTAAAAAATGATGATAATGATTCAAAAAAAAAAATTTTAAAAGTTTTTTTTAGAAGTTTTAAGAAAAAACAATATTTGTATGACTCAAACATCCTTGAGTAAACTAAAAAACAAAAATCAGAGTTCAAAAAGTCTTAATTTTTAGAAATGTCACGGAATAAAGTGATCAAAGTCACATATTCCGAGAAAAAATTTAAAAAATCGATATCTCGAACATGGCAAGACGTATGCTAAAAAAAATTTGTCATTTAGTAGGACATGATGTGTTTTATCTGTGGTTACAGGATTATCCTTTGATTCCTATATTCACCCTGTATATGCAGAATGGTCGATTTAAAACACCTTCTGAGAATTGTCCGGTCCCCTATTTGAGGTTCTCTTGTGCACCGTATCTGCAATTTTCGCTGCATGCCTACACAGGTCTTCATTTTCCCTCTCACCAACAGGTACCCGCCTTTTCCCTTTACTGGTCCTACGATTTTTGCTATACTTTTTCTCTCACACCTCAGCCTCCATTTTCTTATTCGACACCAGGCATTCTGAGATGAACATTGCCTCCGTGTTGAGCGACTGTTGTGTGGTAGTGTCTTATCTTTGGTTTGTAGGAGATCAATTTCTTGTCGTATCGTTGTTGTATTGGCCTGTTTGGGGCGACTGTTGTGTGGTAGTGTCTTATCTTTGGTTTGTAGGAGATCAATTTCTTGTCGTATCGTTGTTGTATTGGCCTATTTGGGGCGACTGTTGTGTGGTAGTGTCTTATCTTTGGTTTGTAGGAGATCAATTTCTTGTCGTATCGTTGTTGTATTGGCCTGTTTGGGGCGACTGTTGTGTGGTAGTGTCTTATCTTTGGTTTGTAGGAGATCAATTTCTTGTCGTCGTTGTTGTATTGGCCTATTTGGGGCGACTGTTGTGTGGTAGTGTCTTATCTTTGGTTTGTAGGAGATCAATTTCTTGTCGTATCGTTGTTGTATTGGCCTATTTGGGGCGACTGTTGTGTGGTAGTGTCTTATCTTTGGTTTGTAGGAGATCAATTTCTTGTCGTATCGTTGTTGTATTGGCCTATTTGGGGCGACTGTTGTGTGGTAGTGTCTTATCTTTTTTGTAGGAGATCAATTTCTTGTCGTATCGTTGTTGTATTGGCCTGTTTGGGGCGACTGTTGTGTGGTAGTGTCTTATCTTTGGTTTGTAGGAGATCAATTTCTTGTCGTATCGTTGTTGTATTGGCCTATTTGGGGCGACTGTTGTGTGGTAGTGTCTTATCTTTGGTTTGTAGGAGATCAATTTCTTGTCGTATCGTTGTTGTATTGGCCTATGTGCTACGAGTTCCATCTTTCTAGCTCTTGCTGTATTCACTTCCAATGCCCATTGGATGCATTCACCCAGATATTTAAATTTGTCGGCCCTCTTAATTTTTGCAAATTTATTTTCAGAAGTTCCTCATTATTGCTTATGTATTCTGTATACTATATACTCTGTTTCATTGTAATGTAGGTATTTTTCGTTTTATAATTATCTCTGCCAGAGGGTACGGTTGGGACAGTTAATGCTATTAGCAGTTTAGTTTTTGCATGTTTCCTTCCCCCAACGAATTTTGCGAGTTTAGTTTCCCATGGCTTGTACCTGCGTCGCGAAGGCCGTGTCGTAAAAAGACGAGAGTGGCGTTTCGCAAAGATAACGCCACAACGAATGGCCCCCCTCTCTTTCTCTTTCCCCTTTCTGGTGGTGGTGTTGTTTTTTTGCTGATGCGCCGTCCGTTGGCAGAATCCGCCACCTTTCCGTCTGTGCGAAGGTAGCAGGTAAGCCATTCGAAATTCGTAATCCTATTTGCATATTAGCTACAGAGGCAGGCGCGTATTAGCATCTCCGCTACCGAGTGAATCATCAGACAACTGCGAGACTTCACCGATTTTCACAAGAATTGTTTTTGTGTGATCTTATTCTCAGTCGTCACTCAAATGTAACGGTAAAATCCAAGGAATAGGGCAGTTTAGAATTCGAGGAATGTTTAATATTTGTACAGGGAAGGCAAAGAGATAGCGCTGGAAGAAGAAACATAAAAAAAACAACGAAAATGAGAGGAAAACCAAGCGAAATGAGAAGATGAATGTAAGTGACGAGAGAAAAGTAAGATTATGGTAAGCGACGGTTCGCTGCAGTTGAGTTTGAGTAAATCGCGTTGCGCATTGTAACATGCAGAACATAACAACGGTATTTTCGTTTTTGAATAGAATTCACATTATAATTATTAATCAATTTTACAATTCTGTTCATACTTGCAGTAAATATTTCTAGGACGCCAGCAAATTCTTGTATCCTCCCTTGCATTCAGCAGGTGAAATAGGGTATGTTTAACTTTCATGTGAAGTTTGATAGCTGTGTATTTATTTATTTTCAACTAGCCTATGCCTAATATATATACAATTACAATTCATACATCATATTAGAAATAAAAGAGAGAGAAAATAAAAAACAAACAAGGTGTTAATTTCAATGAATGCTTCACAAGAAAATATTACAATCAATTTCCTCTAACCATTTGCCCAGCTTTTCTCTAAAATTTTCAATAGTTCTGGTCCTTTTTATTTCATCAGTTCTGATCCTTTTTATTTCATCAGTTCTGATCCTTTTTATTTCATCAGGTAATTTGTTATATATTTTTAAACCTTCGTTCAACACTGTTTTCTGTGCTTTACTACTTCTATTATAAGTTGAATGGAAATGATTTGCCTGCCTTGTCTTATAATTATGTACATCATTATTCTTCTGTACTAATTTAGTCACACATCTTGGTAATAATCCACTTTCCAACCTATATACAAAAGTCAGTACATCTCTAATTATTTCCTTTTCAATATGTAAATATCCTAAGTCCTTAAGCACATTACTGACATTTTCAGTTCGTCTTTTATTTAGAACAGCCCTCATTCCCTTATTAAAATTATTTTGCAATTTCATAATTTCTCTTTTGCTTGCCATGATTAATATTGTGGAGCAGTATATTATGTGAGACAGCACAATTGCTTTAAATAATAGCTGTTTACCTGGTTTAGACAACACTTTTCTTAATTTGTATATTAAATTTACCTTTTTGCTACTTTTTTATTTGTATAATCTACATGCTCTATAAACTTAAGCTTATTATTAATGAGTACACCAAGGTATTTATAATTTTGAACCCACTTAATTTTAGTTCCATTAATCACAACTGAATGCAGTGCTTCTGCCTGTTTCCTAAACAATTTTTTTGAAGATAAAAGTTTCCAATAACTGGTAAACATTTGTTGTTGAACAACATTCACGCGCCACAAGTTTATGAGGCAGCTCCATACCTTAATACCCTACGTGAATGAAGTAAGTTGTGGCCAATTCCAAAATCTTCTTTGAACTTTTATCTGTGAATTAACAGCACAAATTTCAAATTCCCCGTCGACAGCTAATTTTTTAATAATTTTCATTTGCTTACTAGAATAACTTGCACTAAGTTCGTGTCTACTGTGCAAATGCACAGTGAATTCCAGTGTGAAAGAAACAAAAGAAAATCAGAAAGTAAACGGATAAATTTTTCTTTTTCTGGTTCCTATCCGTACCGGATGTTGAAAACCATCTTGTCTCTACTCATGATGGGGTTAGCTCCGTAGTTGTCTTGGAGGTCCATGTTCTCAGGAAATTCTTATCCTGCCAACACTTCTCTTTCCTGGTATTTCCCCTTGAAGAACAGACTGCGTAACGGCTATTGTTCCTCACGATGTGGCCAAGGTACTGCAGCTTCCGTGTTTTTACGGTGGTCAACATTTCCATATTATTTTTCATTTCGCGGAGCACTTCAGAATTTGTGGTGTGGTCTGTCCATGGTATTCTCAACATTCTTCGATACAGCCACACTTCAAAAGCTTCTAACCTTTTACTGATAGTTTCCGTTAATGTCCACGTTTCGTCTCCATACAGGACAGAGAACATATAGCAGCGCAGGAGTCTCATTTTCGAAAAAATACACAGGAAAACTACGTAGGAGTTTCACCTCTTACTCGTATATACACTGACATACGCACCAGTTATTGTTTTTTCTGACAGGAAATGTGGAAGCGAATTGCAGCCGGTCAGTCAGTTTCCCAGCAATGCGCTGAGTTTAGCGGGCCGGTCTGCCCTCGCAGGGGTTGCTGGTTCGAGTCAGTTTGTGCGTGCGAAGTTAATACATACACCTCGTTAAAATCCATCAGCAATGGTCTCGAAAACACAAAATAGTTAGAACTAATATCGGTATATTTGTAGAACTAATATCGGCATATAAATTAAAAAAAACCAACAAATACAATTTGCGTGGCAGTTTGGCACAACCATATGAAGCACAAAACGAATCGCACGTGCACTAAAATATAAAAATACTGGAAATTTCGTTTAGCAGCAATATTAGAACTGCTTTGGTGCTGAGCACCCTCTGCCACCCACAATTTTGTGAATTGCTGAGTATATATGTAGATGTAGATTATTACACCCCACCATTACGTTTGATCCGTCAGATGCAAAACCCGTTAGATTATTTGTGTATGGTATACCATCGGTTCTGAAAAAAAGTTTACAATGTGCTCATATAAGGATACTGCATCAGCGGCTTCTCATGGAATAAGAGCTAAAGAAAAAAAAAATCAGTCTTTGATGCGATGCTTTTTCGCATATCTCACAACTAAACACATGTGTTCGGTTGTGCCAAGATCAGTAGACACGTCAACAACAAGCGATATCTTAGTTTGCCGCAGATCTTCACATTCAGTGTCGAAATTTTCTTTACCTGTGATCTGATCAGTTATGGTGAGTTTTCGTCCTAAAACATTTTATTTCTTCTGCAATTTTTGTACCGGGACGATCTGACTGTATCAGTTTTGGTAGGTGCTCCATAATGGTAAAGGGTGGATTATATTCCGCAACAAACGAGGGTAATAACAATGTAACTACTGGCACTTAGTAGAAAATAATGAAACATTTTTACCTTGTTTAATTTATATATCAGATTTTTGAGCTTTTGTCACAGTGAATGACGATATTTTTGTGATTTTATATTTGATGCTGCCGAATGTGGTTGTAAAGAGTTGTGTTCTTTTAGAGCGTCTTTCCCTGGTGTAATATTAATATACTTATTACAACACTTACAAAAAGGCATAGTTTGCGTTTTTACAACTTTTTGAAACCAACCCTAAAATTTTTCGTCCCATTCTTTTCTACTAAATTGTAGGTAAATTTTTCTTTTTAAACTCGCAGCAGGAATGATGTTAAAACAGAATAGCACTAGCAAAAAGAGCCTTCATGAAAATGAGAAATCTTTTAGTTTTAAATATTGATCTAGGAATTAGAAAGAACTTTTTAAAACTCTTTGTGTGGAGCACAGCTCTTTATGGTAGCGAAACATGGACTTTAGGAATACCGGAAATAAAGAAAATTGAAGCATTTTAAATGTGGTGCTGCAGAAGAATGCGGAACATTAAGTGTACAGACAAAGTAAGAAATGAACGAGTTTTGGAAATGATGGGTGAGAAAAGAAGTTTGTGGAAGAAGCTTACAGAAAGAAGAGACAGGCTGGTAGGTTATATTTTGAGACATGCTGGATTGGTTAATTTGTTAGTGGAGGAAACAGTCGAAGGTAAGAACTGTAGAGGAAGACAGAGATTAGAATATATGAAGCAGATAATTGAGGACGTGGGCTGTAAGGGGTATATAGAAATGAAGAGGTTAGCACAGGATAGGAAAGGATGGAGGATTGCATCAAACCAGTCGAAAAATAACGACAGCAAAAAAAAAAAAAAAAAGATGACAGTTTCTTTTTTAAGTGAGGAAAACTAATGAAGGGATAAAATCAGAATTCCCATTCATATATTGCCAAGCGAATTAGGTCGTGAATCCCCTAGCAATATCGAAAATGTAGGGCACCAGGGTATTCCCCAAAACATATCTGGAACATTCCATAGTAGATAACCACACAACATGTAATAGATCGAAGAATTCCCCGTAAAGTATGAACGAAAAGGGTTGTCAGCGTGAAAGAGTAAAATCGGGGAGAAAATTGGTGTAAATTTCGTAGTATTCTCAGTAATCGTGAAAAAAATGGTTAGTACATATCGGTAGGACAGACCGCTTACTGGTAGACTCTAGAGCACTTAGCCTCCGCCACACTGATCAGGGGAGGTTCATCGGGACCGGGTTATAATCCTGACCCCCCCCCCCCCGTATCGGCTGTCCTGATCGTGGAATACACGCGGTTATCCTCAATGACGCGAGGGGAAAACACCTCTTGACGTACATGGTTTATGGCTATCTTTCCGCAGTTGCTTAGCAATAAATTTTAAATGAAAAATCCGTCTTTAGCAACTGGTTTTTTAATCATCTATCAGACGCGTTTCGCCTCCTCTGAATGGGGCATCGTCAGTGACTGTGAATGTATACATGTGTTGTTAATACAAAGTTTACAAACATTACTATATACAATTAAATATTTACAAGGTACATTCTACTTACGAATTTTTGGTTATGACAATTACATGTTGATCAGGAACTCTTCTCCTTGCATGTTTTGTGTAGCCCGATTTGGTGTTGGTTTTCTCATCACTCCTATTCCACTTTTTAGGTCACTATTGTAATGTGTTTCTTGCTTTTCGCACTTTTTCTTATATTGAATATCACAAATCACATTCCTCACTATTTACATTTGTGTATAGTGGTGCCAACTTCTTTTTCGTTATGTTGTAACATCTGTGTCTGCGTTGTTATTAAATTGTGTCTCTGTTTGTGTATTGTAAGTGATGTGTATTCTCTTCTTTTGTCAGGATTATTCTTCAGTGTTTGGAACAGTGTTTCATTTGTTAAATGCGTGAATTCGTTAAGTACATTTTGCTTTAATCCGATGGCAAAATTTTACAACCATATAGAAAAATGCGAAAACTTTTGCAGCCATCCACCTTTTTTTTTTTTTTTTTACTTATTGCTTTACGCCTCGTCGACGGCTAAGGTCATTAGAGGCGGGATGGGACTGGAGACAAGGAACGGGAAGGAATTCGGCCATCGCCTTTTTAAACGAAGCATCCCGGCATTCGCCTGGAGTGATTTGGGGAAACCATGGAAAACCCAAATCTGGATGCCGGGACGAACCCGCGTCCTCCCGAATGCGAAGCCAGAACGTCAACCGTTCACCCACCACGCTCGGTTTTTGCAGCCCCGTTTCAAATTTAAATAAATTGCGATGGAACACTTGCCCCAGTGACAATTTCGCTATAAACCCATTTTTCCCTTTCATTTTTGCCCATAATTTTGGCCTCTGCAAATTTTAACTTTAAATTATTTCAACGTTTTTGGTAAATTATTCATCACATCTCTTGGTAACTTATTCCAATCCCAGACACTCTTATCTAAAAAAGAGAATCTTCCTACACCCTTGTGTCTGAAATCGAGTGCCAGCTTGTGGTCATGGTCATCTTTTCCCTTCCATGCACTACTTTTCATACCTACTCCAATATCTTTCCATGCCTCATCGCCAGTATACGCCCTGTAAACTCCCATGACCCTCCTCATCCTCCTCCTTTCTTGCAATGATTTCGGTTTCAGCTCCTTCATTATAGCTATCAGTTAGTGATTGTGTTCTGCGCAAATTTCCAGAGACAAATCTAGTAGTCTTTCTTTGCACCATACCCAAAATATGGGTCACAAACGACACTACCATTTTGTAACCCTTTTGTCAGACCATCGATTGAATATGGCAGTGTAGTATAGGACCCACATTTAGGATATCAAATACAGGAGTAGGGGGAAGGGGTTCAAACAAGGGCTGCTAGATTTGTTTCTGGAAATTACCGCAGAACACAATCCTACATCAGTGGATTCTCAAGCAGGGGGCTGAGGGTCCGGTGGATAGGCCGTGACGGCGATGATTATCAGCCATTCCCATCATGGTCTCCACGCTCTCCCGGACTAACCCCATGCGATTTACTTGCGTGAGCGTGTGCGTGTATGTGGGGGGGGGGGGGGGGGAGGGGACGTTCATATAGAGCACTTGTAATATGTCGACGGAAATATCTGAGGTTTTCTGTATGAGTATAAACTTTTGTGACATTATGTTATACAATACAGCTGCAGTAAACTTGTGAAATCGCTTCAATGATTTGTAATAACCACGTACGTTCCTTTCCATTTTCATTCTCCTGCTAAAAACACATTTAAGCCACCTTAAAGGAGATGAAAGAGTGACCACAAAGACTTGTGACAGTATGTTCCTTCCCATTTTAGACCGAGTGTGGTGAGTGAGGGGATAATGTTTTGACCTCTTATTCGGGAGGACGCTGGTTCGAACCCTCGTCCGGGCATCGAGATTTGGGTTTTCCACGGTTTCCCCAAATCACTCCAGGCGAATGCTGGGACGCTCAAAAGACCATGGCCGAATTCCTTGTCGTTCCTTGTTCCCAGCCCCCTCCCACCTGTAATTATCTCGATATCAACGAAGCGTTAAGTAATAAGTAAATAAATAAATCCTTCCCTGTTTGCTGCTAATTACGCATTTAAATCTTCTATATCCATACTCTGCAATTAACAAACATTGAATTCTGCGCATTACAGTCCCGAATAGCACGAGGAAAGAAGCAATACATAAAAGCATCAGTACGGCATCTTATTTCTCGAATCTTATCCTTCCGGTCATTGCAACCTAAATAAATTGGCGGAAGAAGTATCTCACTGCACTCGTAGGTCATAGAATTTCACATATTCTCCAATACATTCAAACGCAAGCTACGTCGTCTGTCTTCCAAACTATCCCAGCCCAATCTATGTATGAATTCTGTGACGCTTTCATAAGGGCTGTAGCAACAATTCACGAATCGAGCGGTTCTCCTTTGTACCCTCTCCATTGAATCAGTCAAGTAATCCAGATGCGCTAGTGCTTTATACGAATCATACAGATTAATACTGATGAAAGTTGGACAGAAGAATCATCCAAGATCTGGAAAAGGACTGTTCAACAAGTTGCATCTGGTCTCTAAGAGATTGTTTCGTTCCAAGACTGGACTGGCTGATGGTGACGTCATTAATCAGTAGTTGCGAGAGGCGATAGTGGGAATGTAGCCACGTCTCCATCGCGGCTTCACAGGTGGAAGTATTTGTCAGCATGTTCGAAACGTGAGCAAACAGCGCTGATTGGGTCCTCTGAGTCGCTTGTTTAAACAGAATCGTGGTCGATGAATATTCATCTGTTCGGAGTGCGTTGCCCTTTTCCTAATAGCACGTCTCCACATGTCTCGCTGAGCCCGATAGCGCCGTGCCGTTAGATAACTTTCCTTATTCCATTCATTACATTCCAATTTTTAAGTCTTTGGAAACATGTGATCTACACGTCATCCCTTGTACAATTTCCGGCACTATTTTTAGAACTGTAAATTATGAGTTAGCGTCTTTAACATTTAAAATATGCACGAAAATTTGTTATTTTGCAGGTAGCTAATATTTCTAACATCCTAGGGTTACGTTGAGTAGGGAGAATCTCTCTGAAACAAAAGTAAAATTAATTAACGTAAATTTGCCACAAACTCTCGTGTCAACATGAAAATATGAGAAACAAAAGATATGAAGCAGAAGGAAAGATAAAATACAGTCATCGTTTAAGACACAAAAGAGAAGAATTTACCTTGAGGAATAGGGACCCACATAAGAATAAAAATAGAAGAAAGATTTTTGGTAATTTATTCATTACTTCCCTTATTAATTTATTCCAATCCCTGACACCCTTACCCATAAAAAAACTTTCCACTCCTTTGTGCATGAAGTATAGTATCAGCTTGTGATCATGGTCATCTGTTACTTTCCATCCACTCCGAATTCTTTGGCCTATATCCCTCCAAGCCCCATCACCAACATATGCCCTGTACATTCCCAGCACTCTCTTCACCCTCCTCCTTTCCTCCAGTGACTCCCAACCCAGCTCCTTTATCATATCAGTTACTGACTGGCTCCGGTGATAGTTTGCAGAAACGAATCTAGCTGCCCTTCTTTGCACGCTTTCCAACTCATCCGTTTGATACCAGAAATATGGGTCAGAAACTACATCACCATATTCAAGCAACTGTCTGATCAAAATTTTTTAACCGAATTCTCTGGTTCATCCTCTTATCACCCTCTCCAATAAATGAAGGATTTTGTAACCTTTTCCTACCACCTGCCCAGTGTGCTCTGCCCAATTGAGTTTCTTATCAAACGTTATGCCAAGATATTTACACTTTCAGTCTTCAAGAAGCAGTTCTGACTCCATCCCATAATCATAAACAACCACTAGTTTTTTATCTGTGTACCTTATAAGCTGACTCTTCTTGGCATTTACCTTGATCCCATGTTTACCAACCCATCTGGATATCCTGTCCAGATCACCCTGCAGCTGTTCACAGTCTTCTTCGGTTTTGATCCTATTATTGCGCGCTAATGACCATCCGTCGACGCGTCCTAAAACAAAAAAAAAAAAACAACAACAAAAAACAAGATCCTATTATATACCAGTATGTCATCTGTAAACAATCTAGACTCTGAGTGCAATCCAATCATTCGTTAGAATCATGAATAGCAATGGTCCCAGTATACTACCGTGTGGCACTCCCATATTTACTTGCAGTTCTCTTCATACTGTATTTCTTAAGCTAACACTTTGCTTTCTGCAGTTTAAGGCTTTGTCTACTCGTTAGCTTTCAGTGCACAGCTCATTAAAAGTAGCAAAAGAAGCTACGAGATGTATGGATTATGATATTTACGCGGTGCTTGTAAGGCTGCAGTAACCTGTGTGTGTTGTGGGCGATGTCATTCCACACTCCCCTGGCGACCGTTACGTGGCTGTGTGTCGCCAGCATACACAATCAGCCTCCACCCAGTTACGAGGCGACTTACACGATGGCGCATTTCTTAAATCGAGCTGGTCTCAAAATACAACGTCGATAAGTTCCACAGCAAATCCACTGCACTGCGGAGCCAATCACCTACATTCGTTAATTCAGCTCACGAATAACGCAACATATCGTCTTAATAAACCCCGTCAAATCAATATAACCTTTGCCTGGTCAGTTTATGTTTGCTGAAAGGAAAATCACAACGCACTGATAAAAAGACTTTATTTTATTATCTTCGTATAAAACATTTTTGGCAAAGGATAGAGGAGGAGGAAAAATACGTTCTAGGTCAAAGAAACAGCGTAAGGCCTCGTCGACGTCGAGGTCATTAGAGACTGGAGAAAAGTGAGAGAATGGAACGGGAATCAGCCCACGGTCTTTTTAAGGAACTCGTAATTTCGGGAAATCAAGGAAAACAGAAATCAGGATGGTCGGAGTGGGATTGGAACCCGCGTCACCGCGCACCAATCAGACTCGAGGCGATGCAGGTAACGTACCTGCACACTTCCGACCTGGCGACAAACAAATCTTATCCACTTGGATTTTGGCCGTCTAAGGACAACGAAAAGTAAGCCTGTGCACTCATCTCAATGCTACTTTTCTTGATTTCCTATAGATCTTCATCCTTTTGCTTCGATGTTTCTTCCTTTCTTTGATCACATGTTATTACATTTCTCCTTCTCGTGGAAACTCTGAAATTTTTTATCAATCTTCTGAAAATTGCTCTATGTTGTATTATATCTTCTATTATTCAGATCCCTATCGTATATTTATATTTATTTTCTCCTTATATTCACTGGTTTCCATTCCTACTCTTGTAGATGTGGTTGAAAATTCTTTTTGTAAATCTGCTGTTTTACATTCTCGTTATCTGACCAAAGAAACTGATTCTCCTCCTTCTTATCATGCCTATCTGACATCCTTTCATTTTCTTTTTCCTTGTACAGATTTTTATTCCTTCGGTGCCCAAACTCTCCTTTTTCCGTTTTCAAAGGCTCCAGATTTTCCTTTGGTTTTTCTCTACCTCTTCTATTTCTGCAGTTTTCATAGAGAACACGCATCCAGACCCTCTGGTGTGATTACTGTCTGGTAGTGTTTGATTTTGGTGTTCCTTGAGAGATTCTTCTTATTTTTTTTTTTTAAACTGCTTTACGTCCCTAAACAGCGAGGTCTTTAGAGACGGGAAAGGATGGGGTCAAGGAATGGGAAGGAATTCGGCCATGGCCTTTTTAAGGAAGCATCCCGGCATTTGCCTGGAGTGATTTTGGAAACCATGGAAAACCCAAATCTGAATGCCCGGACGGGAATTCGAACCGCCGTCCTCCCGAATGCGAGGCCAGAACGCTAAACGTTACACCACCACGCTCGGTTTCTTCTTATTGTATGAATTTTTAGTCAGTTGGTATGCTTGGTCTGGTTTTCTGGCTCTTGATCTGTTTGTTTCCTTACTATAAAGAGCTATTTTGTTAAGGCCTAAAAATTTTGTTGTGTTCCCCCGTTCGGCTTTACTCCGGTAGAAAATGGAAACAGCTGATGCTCGCGTGGGAACTGATTGTTTTCTCTTAGCCCCTCCGCCACGCACTATCATGACATCCAAAATTGTTATTATCATAAAACTAACTGACCGGAAGCCCAGTTTTTGTTTTTTTGCTGAACCAGAGGGATCGTAACTCTAGGAACTCCGAATCAACAAAGGAACAACACACTTCTCTATACCCGAACAATGAGTTGGCAAAATCCTGCACTCCGCACACAAATATTCCAACTTCAGAATAGTGCATACATTTAAGTGTTAATTCCTTCACTATTTAGATATACTTAATGGCGGCTTTTCTCATACCTCAGCTTCATATATTCAGTAATATAGATCTTTGTATGGAACTGATTAAGACTCTCTTCAATGTCAGTCAGAATACGAAGGGTTTGGCTGTTCTTTAGCGGTGTTAAATACACTAGTATCGAGTATACTGTTCCACTAGTGGCTATGCTGTTATCATCAGATTTTAATTTTCATGTTATGTAGACTGATGGTTTATTTATCAGACCCTACTTTTCCGCCTTCCACAAACTCATAAAAATCAGTTGTTTCAAAAATTTTCAAGATAATAGTTTTTTACATATTTTATCTCAATGCACAGACTAACCCAGAAATTTATTAGCACTGTGAGTGAAATTACTTTACACATTTCCGAGAGTTTACAGAAACTATTTTTTTTAACTGTTAATGTTTATAAAAACATACAGATTTTTGCGCGTAATTTCAACAGGTTTTTTAAGAACCGAATATGACCACTATAATTTATTTTATGAATTGAGTATTTTATTTTAATTTTATAAGAATGGAGCGAAGTCATCCATACGTGCAGCACTCCACGTTTAGAAATACTTTGATTTTCCATTGAAAGTGGACCGAGAACAATGTATAAAACAAAAAAAAATATACTGTCCAAAAAACTATACTAAAAGAAACTTACACCTTATCATTCAACTACGAACTTGCACAAGTCTTGAACTACATTTTACAAACTGAACTCCTTTTCCAAATCAAACATTTAGTAAGTAATGTAAGATCATAAAAAGACAGTAAACGAAATAAATCTCTTCATCCAATTCTTGAACTCTGTAAAGTGTCGAGGTTTAGACTCGCGTATTCTTCCAGTAATGTCTTACCTCTTATAATCAAGAGTGGAATACAGCGAATAGAGCTTATGCTTATCGTATGGATACGTTTGGACCACTTTAACGATTATCCACTCATTTTCATCGTTGAGAATTTAGCTGTTTCCTCGTCCCATTTGCAGATGACACATATGGTATCGTCCTAGTTCGAAATTTTACTTACATTTTTATTTTACTTAGATGCATATAAGTAAAAATTTCGTTACTGAAATTAATTCCAAACTTGATAATTTATTTCTTACACACCATGATTAATAATTAATTTAATTTATTAACTTGTGATGCAGCGCATGCTCTGATGGCAATTTCTATACTCGCCCATTTTACCACTTTCCTGCACCCACCTACTTTTGCCCTCTACGATTGTTAATTTTAAATTGTTTCAGCGTTTTTGGTAAATTATTCATCATTTCCCTTGATAATTTATTCCATTTCCTGATCCCCGTGCATACCTAACAAAATTTTACTACTGTCTTATGTTAAAATCGAATACCAGCTAATGGTAACGGTTATCTTTTCCCGTCCATGCTCCACCTTCAGTTATTTCAAATACAGTAGTTGGATGGTGTGCAAAGAAGAGCAGCTAGATTTGTTTGGGGAAATTATCGCAGGACCCAGTCAGTAACTGATATGATAAAGGAGCTGGATTGGGAAGTCATTGGAGGAAAGGAGGAGGGTGAAGAGAGTGCTGGGAATGTACAGGGCATATGTTGGTGATGGGGCTTGGAGGGATATTAGTCAAAGAATTAGGAATAGTTCATGGAAGGCGAAAGACGACCATGACCACAAGCTGGCGTTCGATTTCATGCATAAGGGAGTGGGAAAATTTTCTTTTGTTAGTAAGGGTGTCAGGGATTGGAACAAATTACCAACTGAAGTGATGAATAATTTACCAAAAACGCTGAAGGAATTTAGAATTAAAATTTGTAAATCGCAAAAGTAGATGCAGCACGAATTAAGCGCCCAAACTGGATAACATAATTTTAGAAAAGGGGTAAATAGTTGACAGAAAATTGCCACCGGAGCGTGTACTCCATTGCAATTAAATTAATAATTAAATATTTCAATAACAAAATTCTATGCGTCACGAAAATACGTCTTCTACACTGTCCTCACTATCCCCCTGTCAACCAATGATTCTCAGTACAGCTTCTTTCTCACATCAGTCACTGGTTGTGTTCTGTGATAATTTCCAGAGACAAACCTAGTTGCTCTCCTATGCACAATCTCTCACTCCGGTATTCGACACCAAAGATATGGATCCCTTAGAACTCCACCATATTCAAGCAATGGTGTAACCAGATTATTGTAACCAAATTTCCTAACTTCTTTGGTAATTGAGAGATTTTGACACCTCTTCAACTAACTGCCCAGCAGTGGCTTCGAACCTACCGTTTTTCAGTATTTCCACCAATGTGGAGTCACCAATTTTTCACGATTTCTGAGAATACAATGAAATTTGTCCCGAATTTTTTTCCCCCCGATTTTACATTTTTAGGTTGGCAACCCATCTCGTTTATGTTTTACGAGGAATTATTCGATCGATTATATAATAGTTATTTACCTTTTGCAGAAAGTTCCGCATATGTGCGTTTATGACCTATATTATAGACGTTTTTAGGGGATTCCCGAGCTAGTTCACTTGTCTATATTCTATTGGTAACCATTACCATAAATACATTTTGTTAATAAAATGTACATACATGATATTAAAGACAATGTGACGGGCAGTGCAGTCAGAGGCAGTGCGCCGTATTTGCTGAATTATTTGCATTCAACGTTTGTCGAGATATTCCCTACAGTCGACAAGCTTGGTCAGGTCAACCAACCACAGCTAACGGAATAAGCCTTCCAGAAGTTAATATCTATTTGTTAAATAAATAATCGAATTACGAATTACAAATTATTAAGTCTGTTGTTTTCGTTATTTTGATTACGTTTTACTACTATTGACATGAAATAGTATTGATATTAAATTTTTTTCTAAAAAAATCTGGTATTAGTTTTAAATTTATAATATATCCTGTTAATTTGCTAGTGGAGGAAACAGTGGAAGGTAAGAACTGTAGAGGAAGACAGAGATTAGAATATATGAAGCAGATAATTGAGGACGTGGGTTGTAAGGGGTATATAGAAATGAAGAGGTTAGCACAGGATAGGAAGGGATGGAGGATTGCATCAAACCAGTCGAAAGACTGACGACAGCAAAGAAATAATAATATATATATATACCTGTATATATTTGATCCTGTATTTTGCATGTTATTTAACAATCTACCGATATCGCATCTTGACACCTCTTCCGGCTACTTGCCGAGTGGAGTGTATTATTAAATGTTTCGGCGAGGTATTTGAGTTTGGAGTCTTGGACAGGTGGTTCGTGAAGCTGCCTTGCAACGCAGCGCCAGCGCGGTGTTGCGACGCGGCGAGTCACCTTGGGCCGTCCGCCAACCGACCCCTCCAACCCTTTGCCCACAACAAAACCATGCAGACGCCGCCAGACGTAAAAAAAAGAAAGAACCAAATCCGCCTCGGCCGGCGGGGGCGGCGGGGGGCGGGCGCTGGGGTGGGTTTCGCGCAGCCCCAAAAAAACAGCCCACGCGGGCTGCCTGCCAGACGGACGAATTAACGGGGACAGGAAACCACGCGCGGTCCCCGAGGACGACCAAAACTCCCGCGCACAGGATTCCAGTACCTACATTTACATGACGAATCTTTACTAATATTATAAATGCGAAAGTAACAACGTCTGTTTGCTCTGTTTTCGCGACTAAACGGATGAATTTTGACAAGGAAGTACTATATACTGTATTATTAGGGAGAACACAGGACACGGTGTAAATTTTCAAAACTAACTGAATGGTGGATAGCGTGTGTAATGTTATATCGGTCACTCAGGATTTGTTTATCTCGCAGTCACTTTGTGAATGATCTGTTGATAAATTTAATATACAGGTACAACTTATTATCAGGTTGTCAGATTCTTGGTGGTTTAATTAATACGGTAATTAAGTAGTCCACACTGTATTTCAGTTTAGACGTCTTTTTTATACTCAAACACGAAGTCAACGATACAGCTTACATGCATTCATACAATCCAGATATTGCATATAATACTACTAACACAGTCCTTGGCAGTCGCAAAGTGAATCTGTATAAACTGCTACTGTCCTTCTGCTGATTTCTTTATATAGGCTCTATCGAAATTTCCAGAACTCTTCAAAAGCTTCCGCCAGATATTTCTCGAACATTAACAATTACTTAAACAATCGAAACATATTAAAAACAATCAGAATTAATACATAATCATTTACAATTAATACAAAATGGTCAGAAATGAGAATTAAAGATACTTAAACACAAAATTATTCACAGAAATCATTTTAAACTGTACTAAATTGTTCTTTAGACATCGTAACTTGCATTAATACTTGGAATTACAAACATTTAAACAATTCTCTTGCACAATTCGGTTCTTAAACATATTAAATGGCCTTTAAAGAATTTCTTTTGATAAAACAAAGTTTATATACACTGATTTTGGTTAATTGTGAAACAAACATACCAGATCATATTCAACCAAACTCTAGCTTACCACAAATGATTCATAAACTACAATTCCATTTAATTTTAGGTTTGAGGGCTGTTACAAGGTATACATATTGATTTGCGCTGCATCGGACTATTATTTTGTGCTTATATGTTCCTAGTTCACCGGTTTTCCACTGCTATAAGCTATGTATATTTTAGCAAAGTACAGCAAACCCAAAACTGTTGTGTACAAAAGATGTCCTCAGAAAGTGGCATAATTTTAAACCACAAACTAAAATCTGTCGCAGGGACTGCGGAAGGAATCCCCGCACAGTTAACATATATACTCTGCAATTCACAAAATTGAGGGTGGCAGAGGGTGCTCAGCACCAAAGCTAATCTCTTTGCTGTGTATTCCAATCCCTAAAGGTACGTGGGAAAAAAGAATTCATATAAGAATCAGTGCGGCACCTTATTTCTCTGCTTTTATCTTTCCTGTTGCAGATTGTCTCTCTTCATGAGACGTATCCAGTGGTAGAGTGGTATCCTGATGGCTTCCCCGTAATATTATGCCGACTCAGTGCTTTTTTGGGATTTCTTTCAGATAACTTAATTATTTATATATCTTTTAGTTAATTTGATTATTGCAGTTCTAACAAAAAACTGTCCAGTCCACGCGTACGAAGTCGCAGGTAACAACTAGGTATAGGTATATTAATGTAATGAATACATGGCAAAATAACCTTAAAATAACAAAGTTTTGCTCGGTTTTCTCCGAAAAGAAACTATATTAAATTAAGTACTCTTAATAATTGCCGCTTAAATTTTAAGTTCCTATGTAGCTCCTTTTTTTGCGAAACAAATGGTCTTAAATTGACAACTTTGAAATCTTAGTTTTGAAATAAAAAAAAAATAGAAAAAGAATCTCACTTTCCTCTTTAACGGTATCTAACATTTGAACCTCAAAGGTTAGAATAGGGAAAAAAAAAAAAAAACAATAAAAAAAAATTCTCCGCTTTATTTCTGTAAAAAAAAACCTCTCAGAATATAATTTTACAAAATTTCAAAAACGATTTCGATTTTGTTTAAACGGAACACATTAAATGTTTAAATTTTAAGTCTACAACTTATTCCATTAAAGTGATAGAAGCTTGAAACAGGCAGCGAATTTTCATTATTAGTTCTAAATACAAATGTGATAATATTAGTGTCTGATAATTGATTAAGTTTGCCTCACCCAGTAACCAGAAAATCGCATACACTTCCTAAACTAAAAGTTGCAAACAGAATGAAAGGTTCACACTAAATCCGTTTTCAAGAAAAATTCATGAGCCAAAACCGTTTTAAATGTCAGATGCTAAGTTTTACAGTTATTTAAGAAATAGAGTTTAAACACGAGACTTTGAACATATTGGTATTAAAACTCTTTAATCTTGCAACAGTGCAGCCGAAAACTATGATTGCAATATCTGAAGATTATTGTAAAGATGAAAATTTCTGTTGCCATAGTGATTTATCCCTAAAATAGCATAAAATGCTTGCGAGAGGACTTTCCATTTCAGACTCATCCTACGATGCTTCTGACCTGAGGTAATCACGTGTTTATATTATAACCCGTGTTGCATCTTGGAGTCATCAAAATGTCGAACGATAGCTTCCTCTCTGCTGGCTAAAATAAATCGCAGTCCTGAATACCATCCACGTTAAATAACCCGTTTCACTTTTTACACTATTTAACATTTATTTTAAAGACTGCGTGAATCATTTTGCAGATCCTTTTCTGTTTTTACACACTAAATTAAAACATCCTATTCTTCTCAAACTCGACTCGCTGTTGACTGATAGTTATAATATCCTACTACCACTAATCTTTGCTAAGATCAACGATATTCATCACATTCCAATCCTATTTACAGGCTGGCCAACTTAATCATTAATATCCTTGAGCTGAAGCTGTCCATCTTGGATATTAACATATTTATTTAACACGCATTTCTTCAACTTTATTAGTTCTCTGTAGTTACCTCAAATGCTTCAGAGAATATCAAATCAAAATACATTAGTATCTCGTAGTGAGAACTTTCGGGTTATTGCAGCAATTTTCTCATGCCGTAATGTAACGAATAAGCTAAAACTTCAACTTTGAAAGACTGCGTTGTGAAAAAGCAGTCCGAGCAGTTCCACTTATATCCAGGTGATTCTCTCAACGCTAATTTAAGAAGTTATTATTATTACTATTGCAGCTATATTGATGATTTTCTCAGGATGTAGCCTCTTTAAATCTAATGAGCTATATATTATAATTTAATTCTACATAGTTTTGTAGTAGTTCTTTCCAGGCATTAATGTCAGCAGTCAAAGTTCCTAAAGAGCAAACCAGATCATCGATATAAAAACAGCAAATTTAAGAAGTAGACCAGAAATAATAATAATGTATGGAAAATCAAAACATTTTTCTCACTTGATTTTCTGATACCCTAAATGTGTAAGTGTCAGTCATTTAAAGATTTACTCAACGTCGTTAGATCGCTTTGTTCGTTCGCTGTCTTATTCTATATAGTACTATTCCGTGTTGACCACAATTTTCAGGTGAATACCGCCTCTACGTGAGAATATATATATAACGATTTACCTGGCAACAACACGCGTATTATGACGGGTGGGAGCTGGAATCCTAACGTTAGATTAGTTTTTATAAAGGTTAATGACACGCCAATGCTGTTGAATTATTTGTGTCGTACGCGTTTCACTCAATTCCAGAGCATGATTTAATTTAATTTAATTGCAATGGAGCACAGGCTCCGGTGGCAATTTCCCTACACCCCCATCTTCCCCCTATCCTGCACCAACCTACATTTGCCCTCTACAAATTTCAACTTTAAATTCTTTTAACGTTTTCGGTAAGTTATTCAACATTTCCCTTGGGAACTCATTCCAATCCCTGACACCCTTACCTAAAGAGGAGAATATTTCCTCACCCTTGTGCCTGAAATCTAGTGCCAGCTTGTGGTCATGGTCATCTTTTCCCTTCCATGCACTACTTTTCATACCTACTGCAATATCTTTCCATACCTCATCGCCAGTATACGCCCTGTACACTCCCAAGACCCTCAGCGACATGTGTTTGGTATTTGTACATTTTGTTAGTTACATTCCATTTAAAAACAATATAAAGTTCAGTTGAAATGAATATGACGACACATATTAAAAGCTAGTTTGAAAACAGAATTGCCGCATCTATAAACCGAAGACGTGTCTAGTGAAAAGAAGGCGGGACATTAGGGGCGCCCTACATAGCAAATCATGAATGAAGATTAAAAAAAAAAGTTTCGTCTTCTAGTGGTACGTAGAAACACCAACAGCCCGAATTTCACCGTAATGATTCGAACCACTGGCCGACCGACCTGCAGTAACAATTCTTCATTAGACAACAAAATGAGAAATACTCCGAAAACGTGAAAGTGTGCTTATAAATGGCGACTGTGCCTCTCCGCACTATTATATGAGGAAGGTGACATTTCTACCATATGAATATAATTTAAAATTTTACAACATTTAATTATCTGTATGACATTAGAATATATGAAGCAGACAATTGAGAACGTGGGTTATAAGGGATATGTAGAGATGAAGAGGTTAGCACAAGATATGAAGGGATTGAGGATTGCATCAAGCCAGTCCAAAGACTGATGACAGCCAAAAAAAAAATAATAATAAAAAAAGTAACATCACAAACAGGAACTAATGGGCATTTTTTGCTGTAATGCAACAGAGAATTTAACGAACTACAACTTAGAGGGTATTCTAGTCAAATAATAAACTGTTCAACAGTAAAGCACTGAAATAAGTTGAGAAACTCAATTTAGTTTAAGCCTCGTAACAGGTGAGTTTGAAGTCTTGGCGGTGTATTTTTATAATTATAATGACCTTCGCGGTTATTATTTCAGGGATGAGCCTGTTGGAATAGGGGGAAAAAAAAGAAAACGCGATCGGCTGTGGCCCACTTTAAGGAGCCATCGCGGCATTCCCCTGGAGTGATTCCGGCAAACCATGTAAAACCTAAATGAGGGCCGCACGGGGTCTTCGAACCCACGTTCTTCCGAATACGACGACACAGCGTTATAATTCATCCGTCAATCTTGTTCCCGCTTGGTTAAAGCTTCAGAAAATGATTCACATGTATTTTAAAAGAATTTGATTAATTATATTATTTGCCGAAATACACATGAAACAATGTTTTGGAATGACATGGTTCTTCTCCTTCTCTTCGATGTCGACCAGCTAAGAACCACGAAAAGTAATCCCGAGCATTCATTTCGACGCTTCTTTTCTTGACTTCCAATAGTTCTTTATCATTTCACATAGCTGTTCCCTCCTTTCTTTCGTCCATATGTTATTACATTCCCTCTTCTCCTTCTCCTAGAAACCCTTGAAATTTTGAATCAATTTCCTGACAGTTGACCTGTCTTGTATTATATCTTCTGTTATTCCGATCTCAATCATATCTTTCTTTACTCCTTGGATCCACTGGTTGCCTTTCTTACTCTCGTAAACATGGTTGAAAGTACTTTTTGTAAGTCTGTTGATATCTATTCTCATTATATGATTATTGATGACTATTGTAAGCCGGGCAGTTTTTTGCGTGTCGTCACTGATCTAGAATAGTTCCAGTTTTTAGGATGAAAGATTATGACAGGTTGACCTGATCTGACCAAATATAAACTTGACCTGTGTTTCAGGTTGAATAAAATCTCTGAGCTTGAAGAACTCAGAAGCATTAATAGAGGTAGGTATTAAACACGAACAGGGACGATAGCGCTTTCGTGTAAGTTGTTTAAATACAAACTTGACTTGTATTTGACCCTTAACGTTCACTCTGCAAAATTTATAAAATTCCTGTTTGCTTCGAAAGCATTACATGGTTTTTTTTTTTTTTTTTTTTTTTGAGACTCGGCAAACACTAATAATGTAATCATTGGTCACAGTATCTGTAGCGGCCAGAGAACGTAACACACATTACATGTTACAGTTGAGGAACTCCGAAGAAATGAATTGCCAGAATAGTCGATCTCGGGGTAACTTATTTGGTCTAATGGCCACTTAATACAACCTAATAACTCACGTGCAGCGAACATGAAGGAAGGCCATTAACGAAAGTTGTCGGTAAAATACGTAGAAAGCAAATAAAACCGTAATGCATAAACTTTGGTTAAGCAACAACATTACTGAAAGTTTTGATTAAATTGAAATTAAGTCCAAGCCGGAAAGACAATTGGCATTCGTAGTTACAGCAAAGCCCATGAGTAATTTAATATTTTTTTAAAAGTTTTTTTTTTTTTTTTAAATTTGCTTTAATTAGCAACATGTTACTGAATAGCAGATCTGCGTTTCTTCAGACGTAAAGTTTATCTATTATATTTTTTAACTGTGAAACTCTGAGAAAAGGAAATTTAATGCCAATTAATTTGGTAAACTCTGAGAAAAGCAAACTTAATGTCAATTAATTTGGTAAGAGTTGCTTAGCTATGAGATTGTGGACATAACTACGAATTTCTTCTAATGGTATCTCTGGTCGCTGTTTTGCGAGCGAAGGCTGACACGTGACACCGCTCTCCAGCCAATAGCTATCGAGGTGAGTGAATGAGTGAGGTTAGGTAATTATATAGTAGATTTTATGGTATATTTCTGCGAGCGTTGCAGTTTAGGGCGCTGTAGCAGGAGCTGGGCAGAGATGGGAGCCCTTATCAGTGCTGTTAATTGGGATGTTTGTCGAGTGGTGGTGCGACTTTCCGTGACCCCGACAAGTTAATCAGAGAATACACACGAGAACGTACATATCCCGCGGGACTTCGGACGCACACAGTGCAATATCTCACAGCCTTATGCAACAATCGCTCGAGTTTCATCCGACCTTTAATCGAGGAAAATTCTTTACGTCAGTTCACGCAAATAGAATCAGCGATGAATTTTCTGGACTAACGCGTCACTGCCATGTCGGAATACATCGTGAATTACTTTCCGTCCTCTTTTGGTATAAATTCTGTTTGTAACTTATTCCAATCCCAGTCCCCCTTACCTACGAAAGGAAAATCTTCCTACACCCTTGTTCCTGAAATCGAGTGCCAGCTTGTGGCCATGGTCATCTTTTCCCTTCCATGCATTACTTTTAATACTTACACCAATATCTTTCCACGTCTCATCACCAATATACGCCTTGTACACTCCCATGACCCTCTTCATCCTCCTTCTGTCTTCCAATGAATCCCATTCCAGCACCTTTATCTTATTAGTTACTACAGTAATTGTGTTCTGCGATAATTTTCAGAGATAAATCTGGCAGTCCTCCTTTGCACCGCTTGCAACTCCTGTATTTGATATTCAAAATGTGGGTCCCATACCACACAACCACATTCAAGCAATGGTCTGACCAAACTTTTCTAACTAAATTCCCTCTCCTCTCCGTACATCATCTCCTGCAAATGAATCCTTTTGCTACCACCTGTCGAGTGTGTCCTGCCCTGTTGAGTTTGTTTTCAAATGTTATGCCGAGATATTTACATTACAAGCTATTCCTTACATCATAATCTACGCTTAGTTAGATTTTCTTTTATGGTCTGTGTACCTAATAAGTTTTAGCTGATATTCAAAGCCATGTGAGTGGCAGCACTGTTCCTGTGTCCACAGGAGTGCGGATCTACTGTTCCCTGATTAGGCCTTTGTTGGAATACGCCTGTCCGGTACGGGGGTACGCTGCCAACACTCACGTACATCGTCTACAGACAGTGTAAGATAGGGCCCTAAAGAGAGTCCTGCACGTAGATAGCAGGTTCCCCACCACTGCTATCCACGAAGCCACAGGACTCCAAAATCTACGAGAAAGATTTCGAGAACTTGCTGTTAAGTTCCACAAATTAGTGCAGAAGTCACCAGACCCCTTAATCAGAGGGCTGGGTAATTATCCCACTGCGCTAGGACCCCTGACTGTTATAATGCGCTAAAAGACTTGTGGAACCAGGATAGACACGAAAAACGCCAAACCAGAAGACATACCTACAGTTATGAAATGGCACATCTAACAAAATTGGAGGAAATGTCTAACGTCAAACACTCCAAAACCCTCAGCCGGATAGTAATAGGCAGCACATTGGCGTGGCTGCTGCCGGAGCAAAGAATCCTGGTTCAGGGAAGTCTTGCCATCTGCCTGTGAGACGAGAAACTGCGTACTCTGTTTGATAAGTGTAGTGTTTGTTTGTAAAATGTATAGCCAGCGACTTGGCTTTGAATATTTGTAGATGGCCGCTAAAATTTCCATAGATTGGGTACAAAAAATCCGGAGACTCGCTAAATGAAAGTCTGAAACAATAATTATTGAAGAGAGAGTCGAAATTAAGAATACTTTTCATTTACAGGTTGTAAGGATACACAGTCTCCTAAAATTTAAAGCATTAATGATTAAAGTTCTTTTCATTTTCTTATGTTCTTCTTGTTTAGTTTAATATTTCTTGGTGTACTAATTTTTCTGTTTATTCAATTTTGACGAAAGTTATCTTTGTGGAAATGTATATGATAATCTCTGAACAATGAACGGTGAGTGCAAGACGATCTTTGGAGAAAAAAAGAGACGTACGTTCAGATAAATTGCGAATGGTATCTGTGCGCGAAGAAGCAGTAAAATTAAAGGAGATTAAAATAAAAACCAAGTGGAGTTTTTATTTTTTTTTTTTTTATGAAGAATAATAAAGAAATGTTCATCTTTAATACTAACAGGAAAGGTTAGTAAAGTAAAAATATTATTCGTGGCGTCCCGGACCGAAACGAGGAGTTATATAAAACCAGAAAAAATATTATAAGGTCTTTAAAATTCGAAATACAAAATAATATTCTACGTTGAACGTAAGAAATATACATCGTCACCTTAGTGACTGCTGCGGCTGTACATACTTCTTCTTCTTTTTAAGAAAAGAAAAGGGACCATACATTTTCATTGTTGCTATTAGATTTAGCACATGTTCTGTAATAGAAAAGGTTAAAAAGCCGTTACAACGAGCATGTCACCATGCATAAAGAGAGTGCGCCGATAGTTCTGTATTATGGTATTTTTTTAAACGTAACTTACTCCACAACCCGAAGGTTGGTTGGATCCTCCCGAAGGAGGCATACTAAGCCATTGTGTCAGAGGTAGGACGGCCAGTTCCTTTCCTCTGGGACCTACAGTTTAACGTGGAATACAAACGATCTAGCATAGCTCACAATATCATCAAACACAGCTCTTTAAAATTCCTGCACCTACCAATCTTTTAAGATCTATAAAATGTATAATCAAACAAAGTATGAGCTTTATATCATTTCAGTTGTTGGTCCACACGAGCGGTTACGAGGAAACGAATCACAATTATTGACAATTCTGTAATGCATTAACACTATACGCTCAAAGTTTAACAAAACACAAATATAATGAGAAATTAAACTAATAATAAAAAGTGGAAAAAACCCGTAGGTATTTTAACAAAATCCGAAAATCCTAAATTTTTATAAAAATTCGTAGATCTACGGATAAATCCGTGGAAATGGCGGCACTGGATTTGTGATCGTCGCGGCATTCGCCTTGAGGGCTTTGGAAAACCGCAGTGAGGCCAGCGGATGGCGGGTTCACGCCCCTATACTGACAGTCAAGGCTGTTCATGTGAAGCATGTGACAGAACTTATCACAGTGAACCACCGTTCGGCCAATATTCACTTCGCCGCTATCTGTCTCACTATATTTAGAACTCGATACGAAGTATCGTTGTTTGCACGAAATCCCAGGGACAGGAGTACCTTCATCCCGGCTTCGAGTCGTTGGCATTCCCAGACATCTGAATCTGCACGTGTACCTATATTACGAATATTATTTTATAAATTACAAGGAAATGGAAAATGACCCATCACTCACCAAAGTTGAAGTCATTGACGGATGAAAAACATATGAAGAACACAAGAATTTACAATATTTCAGTTTTACACCTTATTTATGCTGAAGGAAATGAGTCATATGGTTCGGGAGGTGTACACATGCCCAAGTTTAACATATGACTGAGTGCATTATCGATATGGCGGGAGGACTGAGATGTTATATATAAATACGTATATCGTAGGGGGTGTTAGAATTAGCAATATGCCAAAACGGTACGAAAGGTTGAAACAAAAATTAGGCAAATAAATATTGACTGATAAATTTTGAAAAAAAAGTACAGTAGAACTGCAATTATCCGAACTCCGATTATCCGATTCGCTTTTTTAACTAAGACGGAAACGTACTGCGAAAAGGCTTCCCCTCTTTTATAAAAACCAACCCAATGTTCGGATGACTGCAGATTTGTTTACCGAGTGATACGGCGAAATTTTCATCTCTGAAGTGGAAAAAGCACCAAAAATCTCTTTGAAAAGAAGGCATTTTCAACACACATAAAATAATTAATTAAAATAGACACTTTTTCGAAAAAAATCCGATTATCCGAATGGGGTCCGGTCCCAATTGATTCGGATAATTGGAGTTCTACTGTATTATGAATATTATATTACTTTTAGTAACTGATAGAACTGTATTAATTATTGTATTATATGTTATAAAATTTTATATAGTAGTAATGTTATAGTTAATATTAAATGTTCAGTTAAATTTTAGTCAGCTGTCAGCTAAATGGTAGTTAATGTTATATAGTACATATTGATGTCTTGTTGTAATTTGAAATTGTTGTAACTATAAGTTGTACTGATAAATTTTTTGTAAAAGCGGTGAGGCAATTGAATAAATGAAAATTATTTTGTATATTTTTTGTGATAATTATTGTTATTACTTACAGTACATTCTATCACAAAACAGTGGATTGGCTAGATAGTGGGTCAGGTAAAATTATGTTAGACGAATATCAGTCTGCCTAGCAAATATACCTTTGTTTTATTTATTTTTTTTGTTAAAAAATTGTATTATAAAATATATGAAAATCGCAAAAAATGTTTAGTAGCTCCTAATTTTGTGTTTTTAGATGTTAGGCTAGTTTCGATGTAGCATAATAATAAAAAAAGGTTCTTGACTAATTACTTCACTTCAGTTTTATGCCTTTGAAGTACTGAAACTGGAAAAACGATCATACGTTCATGAGTACAGTTAACTGTAATTTTTTCCTCCATCAGCTCCTTCCACTAGCAATGCAACAGGTGTTAAAATGTGTCCCACCATTCTCTCCCTTCTATATTTGCGACACTCTTCCACACATTTCCTTCCTCGCCCGTCAATTCTAAAACAAAGTCATGACGATTTTTATTTGTCTTCTTCATTTTCACCAAACTTCTGCAGCAACACATTTTAAATGCTTCAGTTTCACTTCTTTGCCACCGAGCATGGTGGGTGAGGGGTTAACGCTCTGGCCTCGCATTCGGGAGGACGCCGGTTAGAATCCCCGTCCGGACATACAGATTTGGATTTTCCATGGTTTTCCCAAAACACTTTAGGCGAATGCCGGGATGCTTTCTTCAAAAGTCCATGGCCGAATTCCTTCCCGTTCATGGTCCCTAATCCCATCCCGACTCTAATGACCTCGGCGTCGACAAGGTGAAAAAAAACCTTCTTTCCAGCATTCCTAAACGCCACGCTTCTCGATCAGAAAGTGTTGTACTTCACACACAGACATTTAGAAACTTCTTACTGCATGCTAGATCAGTATTCGAAACAAAAACATTTTGTACAGAAGGCTATTTTTGCTACAGTTGTACTGCTTTTAACATTATGTTTACCATTAGTTGTACTATTGATTCAGAAGTAGTGGTATTCACTTCCTTCTCTTATCGCACCTGATCCTATTTTTATATTTAGTCTACTATTATTGCTGCCATTTCGACGTATTTCATATGATCCGATTCAGTTTCGGATTTTTTTTTAATTTATTTTCCTGGGATAATCTGATCCAAGTAGTGTGACTGTTGCTAAATTTTGTGTTTTTCTGTCTAAGCAAAAACATTTCAAAGACATCTGAAACTAATATGCAATAACGTGATGGCGTGTTTTATGAGACGCCGAAATGTGAGGTGATTCTGACAAACACCTTAATAACCGTAATCAGTGTGCCTTGTAGGTCGATCACAAAAGTAAAAACGCGCTCTTGATAATGCGAACAATTAACGATTCATACAATATAATATTACCCTTTTCTTTACATTATCACATTCTTGATTTTCACTATTTTGAAACGTCTGCGTAGCTCATCTATCTTTAATTTTAACATCTTACAGGCCTAAAGTATTCTTAGTTTTTTTCTTGTCCTTATAAACATTTGACACTTCTGGATAAATTTTGGATCACATTCCAAATATCCCGCATCAACGGTTCAGTAATAAGCAATTCGAATGTGTTGTTCAATCATCATTATGTGCCCGTATTTTTTTTAATGTTTATTCTCTGGCGCTAAGTCTCTTTATAGTATGGGATCTGTGATTTAAGCTGCTACATAAGGCTTCATTTACTTAACGTTGTCTTCATATATTTAATAAGGTTCTTTTAATTTGATTTATCCACTTTGGATTTCTAAAATAATATTCTAGACACAAACATGGAGAGTTCAAGCAATGTTTTTATACAGAGCTCCTAGACGTAAATAACGCGAATTGGCAGCAACGTTTTCTTCAGTCGATACCAAGTGTTTTCATATATCCCGTTTGGAGTACGGTTGCTATAGAGAAAAATGTGGATACTAATGAAATCCTACTTACTTTAAACCAAACTTCTTTGAGCAACGCTTTTTCCACACAACATTGGCACGTAATAGATTGCAACACTACTTGTGAACACGATACCGTCTCAACTAATATCCGTCGAAACAATTAATGAGGTCACAACATGGCAACAGATATTTGTAATTCCGCAGAAATTACGAACTTAGTTTTATTCTTGTAATAATCTTCCCAGTCACTGCACGAGCGTTACTGGTCAAGGGATCGCAACTACATTTTCCGTGTTTCATTAAATTACGCTCATTTTCGTACGATTTAAATTGTTTTATTTAATCTGAAGAATTGATCTATCTGAAACAATATAGGTACCGGCATTATGCAGCTTTTTCTTCTGGTTCAAGAAGTATTTTAACATAATCAAAACCGCCTCCAATTTTAAGCCTAGAAAAGAGATTAATTGTTAACGTTTGTTCGTTTTTCAGTATTCTATTTATTTGAAGGTTTATTTAGCCTACATTAGTAATGTTAGGACTGTCATACACTCTCTTACATCTTACCAAGTGATTAAAAAAACAACAATTTAATGTACGGCTTACGCAAATTAACAATATACAACACTTATTTTACATTCTGCTTAAATTGAGGTAATAACTACTATAAAATACTGATTAAAATTCGAATAATATTGATGTTTAAGTGGCGAATCAGTGAAATAGCGTAGCTAATGAAGGCTGAAGAAGAAAACTATACAAACTAAATACTAATGAAGGCTGCAGAAACATGTAAAAAAAAAAGGCGCTAACTAATATAAGTGCAGGCAGAATAAATATAGGAAATAGTATAAATTAGTACAATAGAATTCTAAGAATAAGCCTCATGTGGAAGAAGATGTAGTTCAGCTTGTGCCGAGATAGGTAACGCATTCTCAAAGTGTATTTAAATCGACCGATTTCTTTCGTAGCTCTAATTTGCAGGGGACATAATGATCGACGTAATCAGTAGTGATATTAATAACATCACGTTTGTAACGTTTTCACCTTCGGTGTTGAAAGCCATGTGGAATTACGCATCTTTATATCAGTTCTACCTGGATAGGTTCGATATCGCTAAAGCAGTTAAATATTCTGGTCAGGTTTACATCGCGATACAGTCACTATGTTATTGCGCGTGATTTGATCCAGTTGCGTTTTATACCGAAGGTGTATAATGAAATTAATTTTGAAAATTAATGCTACGCTAACTGGAAATCCTGATATACAAAATGTTGCTACTACTGGAATTGTAGTTGCGGTTCATTTAATGCGTTAAGGTGTGTCCGTATCGTTTGGTTTTGTAGCGGCAATATTAGCGGAGATAGTGTTTTGATTGAAATGTTGCCTGGACCAGAAAGTTCTTGTTATAGCATAAGGAAGGAGGAATTTTGTTATTATTAGTAATAAGTAAGCTGCTATCATAAGCGCCATGTTAGTGACGACGTGTATTGCGATGTAAACTACTCCCATATATTCAGGCAGTCGACTATGTAATCATTATGGTTCGCATCTTTATGAAAAGTCATATTTATTTCCTGCCTTCTCTTTGAATTTTAATGCTGAATTAAACACAGATTGAACGTTTATGATTGTATTTAAATGTATTTTATATACCATACAAATGCATATACAGGTCATTTTCTAGTTTTTGTCATATTACGATAATATTTATGGTGATATTTTGAGGAAAAATCTATTTTTAATAGTGCCAGGAATTCACTAGTAGTGGAAAAGAAATTAAGATTATTCATAGAACTCTTATTGTAAATTGGAAGAAAAAACAAAACTAATTGACACTGAATTGGTCAGATTTCACCAGTCAAGAATTAAAGTTACACATTACTGTCACCCGCTAAACGTTAATGTTCCGCCCGCCTTTTAATCTCGACAATGCAGCAGAGTCGCCAATACTTTTGGAAATAATCCTGTCAGTGCTAAATCTGGAACAAGGCGAAAACAAGATTTTCCGAAAGTGAGGAGTTACAGAAAGGAATTTGCTAAGGAGTGTTTTTGTCAAACAAAATAATTCTGTTCAGTAAATTGTGTGAAAATTAGTGACTTCAAGGAAGCGATTTAAAATTTAATTTCTCAATGGTGCATTGAGTGCACGAAGGCAAATTATGCAGTCTACATAAAAGCGACACAAGTGGATAAAATAAATGATGTATAATTGAGCATGTTATAATGTATAGTAAATTTAAATGTTTGGTCATATTATGTCGTTTTTACGTCATATTTACCCGTTTTTAAGGTCATATTTGCATGCACATTTCTGTGTTTTTCTGATCATAAAGTTCCTAACCCTAGTAATCATTCTTACAGTGTAAAAAGAACATTGTGTGTAGCAAAGCGGTATATATAAGAAGTGCTTCCTTCTAGAAATTTTGGTATACTACTTTTGTCATCTCACAGAGACAAAGCACTTCAACCGTAAAGACATGAAAGAAGAGTTTGCAACCAGAGATTCAACCACGAGCGTGTTCGGTGACAGCTGCCTGCCGTCGCGCGTCTCACTCGCGCATGCGCAGTAGAGCGCTCGGCCCACTCGTCTAAGACAAGTACCGCGGGAAACGAAATAAAAAAAAACAGAGAAAGAAGAAGGCTTTAATGGGGATGCAAATATTACGGGCGGTGGCGGGTGTTCTCGAGGAGAGGGGAGGCTGCGTTGCGCTGTCTCCGTGCCGGCTGCGGCGAGGCTAGCGGCGTTGCCAAACTTCGCTGCCCTGCCCACACTCAACAAGTTAGGATGCGGCCGCTCGCTGTCAACGTACGCTTCAAGGGCAAAGCCTCTCAGCACGACATATCATTACTCGCTTACTAAATAATCACTCTAAATTAATATCTAATTTAATGGTAATGGCGCTAAACGTTTAATGTGAAACGAAATTACTGGATTATTCGAGGTATAAACAACAGAATTGAAACCTTTATTTTTTTTAAAGGTACCTGGCTTTCGCCAATTTCGGCCAGCCAATAGAAACACATTTTTTACATAAAAACTACAAACACCTAGATAACATCATTTGGCCATCATTAAAAGTAACAGTTTGGCAGTGAAAACACATTCCAGCATCCTCCCACATTCATAGATCCATCTTTAAGAATAAACAATTAAAAACATTATTCATTGTCAGAGAAAAAATAGACGTCTATACCATATCACTAAAATCACATTTTGCCGCAAACACCCTCAATCATTCGCAAGACATTTGTATATACCAGTAAGCCGACATATATACACATCCACACACACACACACACACACACACACACGCACACACACACACACACATATATATATATATATATATAAAAGAATCCTATTTGGTAACAAAGATAGTGCCATTTATAATATATCACTTCGATTAAATAATTTTGCAACAAACATATGTCTATCACTTGTAATACATTAGACATTCATCATCTAAACTAAATAATATAGAAACATTATTTAGTATATCAAAATTATAATCTTTCATGTTGCATTAAGGAACTATAATACGTATTTTCAACCATTGTAAAGCATTTGTAAGATATAAGCATATATAAAATTATACATCCATAATTTAAAAAAGGAGAAAAATGAAGGGGACAAAGAAAGAAAAAACTTTAATTTAGTATCAAAAGCCTTGCAAATATTTAGAATATATTGTGGTAGTTTGAGTAGACAAAACCTTTTAATTCTTTTATAATTTCATATTTAATTTTAATGTTACATTTAGCTACATATTTTTAATTTTAATTGCTGGCTTTATTTGTCCATAGATATCAATTGTTGAAGTTTCCCGCGGTTGGTTACATCGTAAACAAACGCACAAATATTGCTAATGTATTTAAGTGTATTAAATCCGTAACTACAATATTATACTGTTAGACGGATAGTGTGTGGTAGAAAACATCACTAATTGCGAAAATTATTATTACAATAATATTATTGTTATTAAGTAATTATGTTTGTATGTAGCAACATTTAAGTTTCAAGGTCAGAGAGAGTCGAGATAGAGGTCTGGTTTTGAGTGGGTGTTGAAAACAAGATGGCTTGAGCTACACGAATAAAAAGTCCTTTCCAAAATCCTGGAGGGAGGAACGCAAAATTGTAATTTCATATTGGAAACGATAAGCCCGAGGTCTGAGGTAAAGTATAATTGTACCAATCAACTGTAACTGTTTTCTTCAAGTAGAAAAATGTTTGTAAATAGGATACTAAAAGATAAGTGGATGGAAAGTGTTATTGTGAAACTGTAATTTGAAAAATAATTGATTTAATTTAAAGATAATTTACTTTCAGCCGTGGTATTAAACCTAGTAAAGGATATAGAGGATAAATAAAGATCGTGTAGTACTGATCCGATACTGGAAATTCTAAAATACAACTGTGTTAATTTGTAAATAAGGAGGAAATCTTATAAAGGCATAGGACGAGTTTCAAGAAAGCTTATCTCTAATGGCTACTGTGATTGTTAATTATGTGTGATTCTTTGTCGGTTTCTTTTTGCATATATGTTGTTTATCACACCTGAAAAATACATTCTGCTCCGTGCTTTTCTAAGTCTTTTTTATTTTTTTAGGTGTAGAATAAGCCAATTAATGAACTAATAAATCTATTTACGGAAGGGTACAGTCATCTGAGAAACTATCGATATTTTTATCTAATTACTTCTTGTACTTTCCTATTCCAAGATTGGTCTCAGTTTGAAATTACATTTATTTAGCTGTCTCCTCTAGTTTGTAAAATCAGAAATAAACTTTATGTGGTGTGTGTAACTCTTTGCTCTTGATAACTGTTGCTTCTTATTTACGTTATGCTGTTATGTGGCACACGATACAAATTATTTACAGCTTAGAATGTGTTACGGCATGGTTTTACAGATGTGTTTTGGCCGGAAAATGTACGTCCTGGTCCATCATTTGAATGCTTCTGAATCTCTTTGATAACAGCAGAGATTTTCACTCTATGACTTGCAATAAAAGATTTATATTGAATTGTAATTTAAGCGGCATTGAGTTTTGGAAGAAAGAACTTGCCAGAAAGACTTGTGGATGCAAAATCTCTTCTACTGATACCTTGAAAATTCGTGTGACACAAATATAATTTCTCAGAGAGCTCAGTTCGGAAGAAGAACATCACAGTAATTCAACAGTGACAATACATATCCAAAGAATTAGCATTAAAGTAAACATTTTTAGACACTGAGGAACAAGTTTGTTGAGAATGATAAAACTATTTGACATGTAACAATTTTAAAAATTAAATGCCACACAATGGTACCTATAATGTAATAAGACGTACAGAAAATAACATATTAGCATATATCAAAGATAAGTATGTAAAACAACTGTAAACATTTTATGCTGGCCATATGGTCGTCAGGAACGAAGGCCAAATAAAAAAAAAAAGAGGTACAGCAAAGATAACACCCTACGTTCATGGTTTATATCAAAGAGACATTATAATTAATTTAATTTAATTGCAATGGAGCACACGCTCCGGTGGCAATTTCCCCACACACCCAACTTCCCCCTATCCTTCACTCACCTACATTTTCCCTTTACAAATTTTAACTTTAAATTCTTTTAACTAAAATTAATGTAAAAATTGAAGCTGGCCGTATGGTCGATAGACCGAAAGCCATCATTAATAAAAATAAATAAATGAAATAAACATTATAATTCATAGAAATAAGATAATTAAAAAAATACGTGATGTGTGTAAAATTGATGATAGGTTCGAATATACGGGTAACTGGTTGGTACTTTGTCCCATACATCTCGTAACAGGTGTAATAAAATTTCTAGATGTTACAGATCAAAAATTTGCATTGAAACGCAGAATTTTAACTTAATTGTTGAGGTTACTTCCGGTAGGTAAGTACAATTCTTAGAGTTGAAATTAGTAGTATTTTCTTTTCCCTTATTTTTATTTATCACACAAGATATTCGTTCAATACAGACGCAGGACTTTTTCTGCAAAAGAATTTTTCCCGTCTTCTTGATGCCTTCTGTTATTTGTGAGTTTGTACTTGATAAAACATTTCTGTCACTAAAACTCATGTTTATAGATTTTTTTTGTTGATTTTTTTTTTTTTTTTTTTTTTACACTATATTGGAATTAATAGTGAGGACTAAAATGTTCCTTATTTCTCTGTTGCTTAATTGTAATCAAAGGAACATGTAATTTAGGAAAATTTGGTAATTACAGCTCTCTACAAAACAAATGGAAATTAATTACGATATCCTACTAAGTTATGATAACGTAGCGCATTCTGGAATAACAGTGGTGCCGCAAGTTTATGTAACTCCAGGAGACAAATCAAAAGTCAGGAACCAATTTTTCCGGTTTCTCGCTTATTTTTAGATATTTTACATCTCAAAACTGTGAGGTTATTTGGAATGCAGCTTGGACCAGAAGAAAAATGTCGCCGAGGTACAAGGAACTATACCCACAAATAATTTTTGTCCTTCAGTATCTCTAGAACTAGGCGAGAGATTAAAAATATTTATTCTTCACTTTTGATTTGTCTCGTCGAGTTGCACAAGAATTCATCATCAAAATGCGCGCCACGATTATCGTAGAGCTGCCATATTATTTTTTTTAAATCTTAAATTCTTTCCCCGCTCATCTACTTCTGCTTTTTGAGAATTTTAATTACAAATTTTTGAGTGTTTGTGGTATACCATTCAGCCCTTTCCTTGGTGTTTTTTTTTAGGCTTTACGCCTCGTCAACGTCGAGGTCATTAGAGGTGGGATAGGACGGGGGACAAAGAACGTAAAGGAATTCGGCCATTTCATTTTGAAGGAAGCATCCCGGCATTCGCCTGGAGTGATTTGGGGAAACCATCGGAAACCCAAATCTGGATGCCCGGACGGGGATTCGAACCGCCGTCCTCCCGAATGTGAGGCCAGAACGTTAACCCCTCACCCACCACGCTCGGTACTTCCCTTGATAAATTATTCTAAAGATAACTACTATCACCACCACGTTTGACCACCCGCTGATTGACTAAATGTAGCGTATGTTTAACAGTAACGCAGGTAGTGGTTTTGTTTTGTGTTGCTGTGTTGGCAGCCCTGGGCCACTCGAGTTCTGCTGTCGCCGCTAATGAGCCTAATTGGAGCGGCGAATCTGCACGGTAATTAGAACGCGTAGCGAGGACCGGTTGCCTACCACAGGGGGGCCTCAGTCATTTCGCACTGTACTGCAGCGTCGATATGGTTGATGGAGATCTGTTTTTGCGGAGAATAGGTGTCACTCGAAAGTGTGCCAACAGTCGGAAGTTGTGATGATATAACGTCCCACCCATCATTATTATTTTCCTTAATTAATTGTATGCGCTTGTAGAATAACTAGCTGACCCAGCAATGGTTCGCTGTTGCTAGATTTGAGGTATATATGAAGATTAAATGAACACAACTAAAAGTTTGAAATTAACTTCTGTTAAAATTAGATATTTACATATACGTTATTAATTTTATGTTTTAGATTAAGTAAATTGTATTTATTTATTTTAAAATAGCTTATGGCTGACATAAATACATAACAGATTATAAATCAAAATTCCGTCTGGAACCAACTGTTGATGTTTATGTTACTTTATTACCACACGCGTTTCGCCCTTATGGTGTGGGGCATCGTCAGTGGAGCTAGGGTGATGGTATTTACATGGCGATCTGGAACAGCACTTTATGCATCTTGCAGATCTTCTATTTCACAATTAGAAAAACTGTTTTACACATATTTCAGCAGAAACACTGGCATTATATCCATTGCAACTGTAAACCTCTTGTTGCGCTTGTCTGCTACATTACATACATGTTGTTTTGATACATAACAATTCATATATGATATCAACAAAAGAGGAAAACAACAAAGTGTTAATTTTATTGAATCCTTTACAAGAAAATGTCACATGCTCTTTCCTCTAGCCATTTACTCAGCTTTTCTCTGAAACCTGTAACAGTTCTGATCCTTTCCATTTCTTCTGGTAATTTGTTACACATTGTTAAACCTTTGTGCAACACTGTTTTTTGTGCTTTACTACTTGTTATAAGTCAAATGGAAATGATTTGCTTGCCTTGTCTTATAATTATGTACATCATTATTCTTTTGTACCAGTCTAGATACACATCTTGGTAACAATTCACTTTCAAACCTATATACGAAAGTCAATACATCTCTAATTATTTCCTTTTCAATGTACAGATATCCTAAGTCCTTTAGCATTTTTCTGACATTTTCAGTTCGTCTCTTATTTAGAACAGCTCTCATTCTCTTATTAAAATTATTTTGCAACTTCATGATTAACAATGTGGAGTGGTTATATTCAATTTGAACTTATTATTATTATTAATTTAATTGCGATGGAGCTAAAACTCCGGTGGCAATTCCCCCAGTCATCCATTTACCCCTTTTTTTCTAAACATATTTTGAAAAATTTCTTTTACAATTGGAATGTTAAATTCCTCTCCCATTTACTATTATGATTTACAAATTTTAATTCTAAATTACTTAAGCGTTTTTGTAAAATCATTCGTCACTACACCTGGTAATTTGTTTATTAAAAACTTCATGGAATATGATGTTTTGGGGGTTTCCATTTCGCATAGACTGTATTCAGAGAAATACCGTGGTTTTCCTAAGCAGGAGCATCAAACGTATAATTGTCCTGCAGTAAGATTCGTGTTTCCAGTAATATTATAGCAAAATGTGCTGCAGAAGGATCGCTTTGTAATTTGCCACGCATAGCAGACACACGTACAAACATTGTCTTTCGTAAATATAGAGATTCAGTCTATTTTGTGTATTTCGTTTTACTTTCTTTCTACAGGCGTGTTCGAGGATTTCAGTAGCTTTGAACCTTTTCCTGACAGCGCGGATCATTTTGCAAACAATCGCGAGTAAATATGTCCACCAGTTTTTTAGTCTACACAACAGACATTACCTTTTATATACTGTATACAGATTGTACTAACTTAGTGTATATAGTCTTTGGGGACAGAATAAGCTAGTATCGATATTAAGCAGTGTAAAGATATTTGATTGGCAGCGATTATACCTAAACAGCTGAGCTCCAACTGTCGTAATGCACGGGCGCGTGTCTGAAGCTGAACACGTTTGTAATCTCTGTCATCAATCAAATCAAGGGATGACGTCATCCATATGTGAATACTGATTTTTCTAACATATGCGGTTGAAGAATAAACAGAGTGTTTATGGAACAGTGATTGCCATTTCTTCCTAACAATAGTTCCTACCATTTCTGGAAGGTGAAGTGTTTTAACTTCAGAATTAAATCTGTTTCCTATAGAGCTGAAATTCTAATATGAAGTCTGATACTTCGTGGGCTGAGGAAAGCTCAAGAAGTGTGTGGTTGGTGGTTTAAGGCGTTGCCATACTTGAAGAAGTGTCATCGACGCGCGTTGAAATCCCGCCGTCGGATTACCGGTCAACCTGAGTACAGGTTTTATTTTGTTTGATTCCATCATCTGGGCAAACGTTTAGTTCGTCCCTTTTTCCACTTGAAATATTTCAGCAAAAAATGGTAGCACAGATACTGTTTATTGTTCATATTTTAGGATAGATCTCTAGGCGCCATCAAGACACACAAAAAATAAAAAAATAAGGTCGGGACAGTGTATTGAACTTCTCTGTGCTATTGAATCTGATTATTGCAGGGTGTTTTAATGGTAATATATCCTAATGGTAGTACAGTATTCGATGTCCGCCTAAACAAGATGCAAAATAACACCATAGAAATTAGCAAAACCATTAGTATCTGCGATGCCTATTTCTCTAGGATCAGATCGAAGCTAACGGAGGCAAATTGGACAGCCGCTAGAGAAACCGACGTCATCATTAATTTCTATTGGATGAAGCAAAATAATAGAGAAAACGTTCGATTTGTGTCGCGTTTCGAATCTTCCGAGATGTGTCTAGGCCTGTCTATTTCTGGCTGTGTTGTTAGCGGTCTGTAGAATACAGGTTGTGTCACCTATTCGCATTAGTCCTCACTGTGATCTGATTGACAAATTTCAAATTTTGTGATAATTTGAAAAGCGTCTTCCGTATTTATAGTGATAAGTTTACTAGATGGAGAGTGTCAGAATTACTGGGAGGCACATATCGTGTTTATGCTTTACAGTATAAGGTATGTTGTTCTCCACCGGAAAAGGTTTGGAATCCAATGAGGGAGAAGATAGAGCGCATGTTTTGCAACTTGTACGTACTAATATTTCCAATTTTCCGGGAGACTCTTAAGTTCGATGGTTAGTGAAAATGGATGTTCTTTACAAATTGCTTTGTGGAGGCTCGGTGCTAAATGAGGAGAAATGAAAGGGAAATCACTTGTGGAACTCAACGCTTTGCTAAAGATGAATTATTATAGTCGGACACAGGACTATCGAGGAACGTAATACTGCTTTGCATTGTGCATCGTAAACGGTTACGAAATGTTGTCTATCTAGACTAGAAAACATTACACTGACTTCTATAGTTGTCGGCAAGAATGTGATAAGTGTACATTACAACAATCATGTTTATCAGAATACCGACATTTTCAACCGAAAATGTCTAATTTCCTCATTTTACTCTTAAAAGATATAAATTTTAAAAAAATCATACATAATATTTTAAAAGGTGTTTATTTGTGACAAGCAATCTTCATACTAGACCTGTAAAAAATTGCTAAATGAGAAATTGTGTACCCGTGTATATTCGTTACTATCGTTAACCGTTACTTTTGGTACAATCGACCGCTGGCATGAAGCATTGTATCCAGTCGCGCTGCATACAGGTTACGGGATGACTTCGTTCGTATTTTGTAAAATTTATGCAAATTGTTCATTTAGTAAAGTAAATTTAGGTAAAATTTGCACTGTAAAATAAAATGGAAGACAGAATATCGCATTTCAGAATAAACGCATTTCATAAAATGTCTGCAATTAATAAAATCTCACTAAGGTATAATCAATAAAAAAAAGCAATAACTATCTTAAATTATCTATCCAGATTTTCTATTTGCAAATTATGCTCTGTAGATTTTAATGTTAAACAGAAGCAAAACTACAAAATAAGTTTTTATTCCGTCATAATTACCCGTACTTATCTCATTAAAAATTTTAACAGTAAATAATATTAATTATATTAAAATAATGTACGTGCAACATATTTAATTCAAATCAAAATTCCCGGAAATACGCGACGCACGATGTTCAAATGTTTTTTCTCTCATTCGTATTCGTTTAGTCGCTGGGGGAACCGTTCCAGTTCCCGCATGATGCGTCGTGTTCGTTCGTTTATCGAATCAAACTGACATACACACGACAGCTGCGAGTAACGAAACGAATTTGTGAGTAACGATTCGGTATTTCGAGTCAGGTTATGTACTCGTTACTCAGTATCGAATACATACGGTTTGCTACAAGTCTGCTTCATACCTAACCAAAATCGATTAATGGGGTATCATTTTCAAGATTAAGTTTTCGCATTGGTAACATAATTTATTAAGAAAGGAATTTTTGGAAATTCAATTCGTAAATGACAAAATTATGAACAATCAAGACCGTGGATGTGCGATAGTTCAGAGTTAAGCTGTTGCGGTTCACTGGCGTCTACGAGAATTATGGTAATCTCATTACCTCTAGATAGAGTCACCACATACTGATAAGCTGTGTGTGTAATCTAAAGTAAGGAGATTTACGGATATTTTCTAATTTTTTTCCGTAAGACGCAGTGTTTTGCTACGTTCCATTTTCAGTTGGCAAATTAACAATTGTTACAAATGAACCGGTTTTTCTTTCATTCTGCTATAAACCAGCAATATCGCTATCCATTCTATGTCTTTTGGCAAATTTTCGCACGGGTCCTCTAGTCTCAAAATATAACACAGCACAACAGAATAAGTTATGACAGTAATTACGATACAGTCGTAGTTCAGTTTAGTAAGTAATATCATCACCACGATATGATGAATAAATAACAATAAAATAAAAAACTTTTTAATGTAAAATGTTTTTATAACGCACTAAAAAGTATAAAATAATTTCTCTAATCCTTATGAAGGATAAAACCACATACAGATTTCTAACTTCTTCTAAATTGTACTGAAAACTTATACTTGGTAATTTTTGATAGCTATTAAAATACTTGTAAGATTAGTGACGAAAAACATTGGACGCATGCAACAGATAATTGATGCGTTGAAAGCTCTACTAACAATTTTATTGCACCGCAAATAATGTGAACTGATAAGTAAGTTCTTCCATTGACAGCTACTCTCTACACTTCTTATAGTTATGTATTCCATGTGCCCCATATTTTTCGTCACTAATCTTACAAGTATTTTAATAGCTATCAAAAATTTCCAAGTATAAGTTTTCAGTACAACTTAGAAGAAGTTAGAAATCTATATGTGGTTTTATCCTTCATAAGGATTCGAGAAACTATTTTATACCTTTTATTCCGTCATAAAAACATTTTACATTAAAAAGTTTTTTATTTTATTATAATTTTAAGCTTTTTAGGGTTATGTGAGTGAAAATTTGATACACAGGAAAAAGAATATCAGCTTTATCAGAATTTCCGATTTTCCGGGCAACTATTCCAATTTTCATTAACTAAAAACCTTATTCCGACTATTACGAACATTAAAAAAAAATAGGCAAATCGGTCAATAGAAAAGAGTACTTTCAGTTTTTCACGAATTTTCAAATTTTCTGGACAACTTTTCCCATTTTTTTACGTTTTCATGGATTGCCATCCAGTTCTGAGCTGTGGTCAAAATTTCAAGTCTCTAGCTCATCGAGAAGTTAATTTAAATTCAATTACTAAATTCCACCCGGAGAGACAAAGCCCAAAGCGAGTTAATAAAAACATTTTAAAATAAATATGAAGTTGTTGCTTGTAAAGACTGTAAGAGGAAAAAGTAGTATATATATATATATATATATATATATATATGAACGTGAAGTTATAAGAAAGATCCTTGGCCCAGAAAAAAACAGATGACGGATATAGACGCAAATCTCGAAAAGGAACAGAAACACTGTCAAACCTCGCGGTAGAAATCAGAAAAGAATATTAAGATTTTATGGACATATCCACAGACTCTCAGCAACAAGACTCACTTCATAAAATTGTAACGTATATAGAACAGCTAAAAACTATGCCCCAGGGTCCAGCAGATCAAAAAAGACGGAAAAAAAGCCCACACAATCTCATCAGAAATCATAGACAAACGTACAGACAAAAAATTAACAAATGGGGAGTACCGCCAGAGAATGAAGTCATTAAGAGACCGGGGACGAAGTGGAGTGAAGGAAGGAAGAGAATCCACGGAGAAAAATGAGAGATGTATGGAAACTCAGGAAACTGAATCGTTAAGGCTTTGCGTCATCGGATAGGGTCCAATAGCAAATAATAATAATAATAATAATAATAATATGTATATATACAATGATTTGAGTTTAACACAAATTGCGACAAGTCAGGTGTCCGGAGCAGTAGTATGATTGTGTGCTGTGTTCGGGATTGCAGGGCTTCGCGTATCCGCTTGCTGCGGGTACCTGGCTGTGGAATTTATTGGCCTGGCTTTGTCGCTTCAGGTAGAGGCCACCGAGACTCTGGCGATGGCGGAATTCAGTCTACAAGAACAGTGGTGCGTCGTCTCTAGTCCAGGGTGCCATTAAATAAAGGTAATGAGCTGGTGACGGGGCTTAATTGGCTGCGCATTCCACCCATATCACCACCTACCTGAATCCAACGTGCTACCAAGCGTGGTGGCTGAGAGGTAACGCATTCGGCAGGACGTGGGTTCGAATCCCCATCCGGGCATCCAGATTTGGGTTTAACATGGTTTCCCCAAATCACTCCAGGCGAATGCCGGGATGCTTCCTTCAAAATGACATGGCCGAATTCCTTCCCGTTCCTTGCGCCAGTCCTTTCCCGCATCCAATGACCAGGCGTAAAGCTAAAGTTAGTAAATAAATAAATAAAGTGTTGTGCTACACACACAGAGTTTTAAAAAGTCCTTTCTTAGATTATCATTTGAAACTATAAGATTTATCTTTTTCATGAATGTTTCTTTTGCTATTGCTAATCTGCTTTTGTCATCATTCCTGCTTCGCCTATCAGTTGTATTTTTACTACCTAAGTAGCAAAATTCATTTACTACTGCTGTCGCACCAGATCCTATTTTTGTATTTAATTTATTATTATCGTTATCACTTTTACTACATTTCATCACTTTTAAGTCTTCGGCTGCTACAGATGTGAATAAATATTTAGACTAACGTCTTCTACCGAGAAACTTGAACCCTCTTGTAGGTGGGATGAAAGGAAGAGAATATTTCCAGACTTGTACAAATTTCGTATTTTTATATTTAATCCATTAGATTATTCAAAGTAAATAGTCGAGGATGGGGCTATGCAGGGCCGGCGTTAGGGGGGGGGGGGTAAGCGGGTCAAAAGTACCCGGGCCCCGCCGGCTGATGGGGGCCCGATCACCGACTATAGGGGCCCTCAGGCCATGAAGCCAAGAATACGCCCATTGTCGCCTGGCCATTTTGTAGAGCTAAAAAAAAAAAGATCACCCATTTTACCCCGGGCCCGAAATTCCTAGCGCCGGCCCTGGGGCTATGGTGAATACGTTGAGATGAAGAAGTTAGCGCAGTATAGAAAGGGATGGAGAATTTACTTTTTTATTTATTTATTTCCTGATTTTACCTTGTTACCTAAAGTAAGCCCTTAGTTTCTACACTTTTTATTCATAAAACAATTTACTATTTAAAAATAGATTATCGGTAGTTATTCTTAAGGATTTAATGTATTTAAAGTATTCTAATAATTAATATACCAATTAACCTACCAACTAATCTACTAAGTAATCTACCATCACACTAATTCACATATTTTCATACTTCTAATCAATATACAGTCTATTTGTGTATGTTCTCCCTGCACCAATGCTGGCCGCCAGCTGTCTGCTGACTGCTGACCACAAAGTGTCGTCAGCCAGCTTCACGTTCCAGGTAGTGGTCTCGTTCATCTCCGGTTTGCCCCTGGAGCCACCTACTCCCACATCAGGAGTTCCCTCCTGGAATCAGAGCAGGCCGCCCCCGGAGCCCTGGAGAAGGTGCCTCTGGAGGCACTGTGATGAATTGAGTCTTTGCCGTCTTCCTGGTGCAGGCACCGCCTTAGTCATGGGCAGTGCTTATGGTCACATTTGGTTTGTTCTTTACTCTCGAGTTTCTTCCTCTCCTGTCCTTGTTTCTGTTTCCCATTCCGTTTGCTCGCGGCGTCCTCAGCGCTCTGCTAATTTCGATTCAGCAAATCTCGCCTTCACGCGCTGCGACGCTAGATTAGCAGCTTCATCCAGCAAGTGCCAGAGCTCGGTATCACGCAGAATGTTGTATATTCTTCTGTTCTGAAGTTGTATTTGAAGATAAGCTCTTGATTCTTCAGTTTGTTTGCACTCCCAAACCACCTGCCTAGTGATGATCCGATACAAGTAAATACAAGTAAGTACTCGATACTTTGTTTCGATACCGAGTACTTTTGGTATTCCAATTAATTAATTCGATACTTACTCGGTATCGGAAGAAAAGTACTTGTATCGAATCGAAAGTATCGAAACGCACCCGGTGTTAAATTCTAAACGCATCAACCCTGCTGGGCCACTCAGTCGCGCCTGCGAAATTAATTTCACGCTGACGTCAAGTTGGTAGCACTGAAAATCAAACAAAATCAGTCTTAGAATAGACAATATAATCTCAAAGAGTTTGTTTTAGGTCCCTGTTTGATTGGAATAAAGTCGTACTTGGCGCGCATTTCGCTATACCTGGCCAATGGTCGCTCCCGCGCAGCCCCCACAAAAACTAAAAGATTTGGTTCATTAGTAGCCCATTTGAATCGGAAGAAGAAGCTGCTTCAGCTAGCGTTTCACAGCAATATCACTTCTGGAAACATCACAAAGAAAAAAAAAAGTCGCACTGTAGTGACAAAGTCTCTTTCTGTTTGTCAAACACTGTAATGTCTCTAAAACGCAACACATTTACAGAAAGGGAAGAAATGAAACTTATATTTCCTTGTCTGTAGAAATACGCACAACCGTATCTTATTGTTGTAGAAAAGTCAGTAACGAGTGAATGTTTGTTTTCTAATGCAGGTGAAACAATGACAAACAAAAGAAACTAGCTGTCTTCAAAATATTAGGAACAATTGCTTTTTTTTTTGAAACCTTCCAAAAACGGACTTTTATTGTTTAAAAATGTTAAAAATATAATAAATAAATATTTAAAATAAGACAAAACCTTAAAAGTTTGCTTACAAGCTGAGCTTTATTATAATTTCAATAAATAAATAAAAATGTTTACTCAGTGTTATTTGATTTTATTACACTAGGCAAATAAAATAAATAATTTAGCAACATGTCACGTATATTTTTATATTTCTACAATAATTTTTTTTAAAGTATCGATATGAGTAAGTATCGATACTTTAATAGTACTCATATGAGTAAGTATCGTAAGACAATTTGAGTACTACTCATTTAAGTAGGTATCGATACTTTGATGGTATCGGAACATCATTACACCTGCTCTGGAGTACTTACTTCGCCACAGTCGCACCTGTTTGTTTCTTTGAGGTCTCTCTGTTCTAAGAAACTATAGCTTGGTCATACCTACCTTTTTTTTATCCAATATAACGCCCTCTGCCGGGAGGTAGTTCCACCTGCGTGCGAATCCGTTGGTGCCTCCGCCTCGCTGGAATGCCGGTCCCCTCGCCATTGATATTGTAATGCAGCCGACAGGTGCCCGGCGGACACATTGATATTGAAATGACGACTCTTGACTCACAGCACGACCATACATAACCTGCCCCTCACGTACTCCGCACCAATGTCTTCACATGCTGTACACAGCACGCGATAACTTCAACAGCTTCCCTGCTCAACACTTACTTGAAAATATTATTTGATAAATGATTTTTGCGCTTTTCCCTGACGTCATCGTGTTGTAAATAACTTCGCGAGATTTATTGCTCCTTTCCCCGACGTTTCGACCAAAGCCTCTGATATTTTTCAGGAGACTACCCTGCTACTGAGTCAACTACAGACAGAGGTTGTGATTGAATGTTCACCTATTTACAGTATGGAGACAATCGGTGGTAATATACTGTAGAAAAACATAAGTGTGTTGGCCAAACACAAAGGTTATATACAAAGAAAGGTACGGGAAGCTATCGCGGTATTCAAACAGCCAAACAACGCAAACAAAAATTGCGTCTAAGGTCTTAGCGAAGCATGGAAATGTTTCAAATTAAACACAGTCTATTAAAAACTGTTCTATTAATGTTTTTCACCAGACACGTTTCGCCCTTCTGGAGTGGAACATCATCAGTGGGAAAATTGCGGTAGCAATCACATGTCAGTCCGGAACATTACCTTCTGCACGTCTCCCGACTGGTAATCCGATATGGAATCAAGCATTTTTCACTGAAAACTTACATACACCTAACTATCTATTATTTTGTGTTTTTGTTGTTGAACATCCACTTGTTATGCTTACGCGCAACTGGTTTCAGTGTTTACTGCGATGTGACATCGAAATGGTGTTAAACAAATAAACAATACTGTGACCAGAGACTTTACATCGTAACAATCACATCTGTGGGTAATCCATAGTTCCTCGAGATTCTATAGTCTCCAAACCATGAATACGAGAATAACCGGTCACTACGCCAGTCTTTAGCAGACTCCACAGGCGCCGAGTAATATTTAATTTAATAATATTTAATTAAATTGCAATGGAGCGCACGCTCCGGTGGCAATTTCCTTACACACCCATCTTCCCCCTTTCCTGCACCTACCAAAATTTTCCCTCTGCAAATTTTAACTCTAAATTCCTTCAACGTTTTTGGGAAATTATTAATATTTTCTCCTGGTATCTTATTCCAATCCCTTACACCCTTTCCTACAAAAGACAATCTTCCCACACCTTTGTGCCTGAAATCGAGTGCCAGGTTGTGGCCATGGTCATTTTTCCCTTCCATGCATCACTTTTAATTCTTAAACCAATATCTTTCGATGCCTCATCACCAATATACGCCTTGTACACTCCTATGACCCTCCTCATTCTCCTCCTGTCTTGCAATGAGTCCCATTCGAGCTCTTTTATCATATCTGTCACTGATTGCATTCTGCGATAATTTCCAGAAACAAATCTAGCAGCACTTTTTTGCACCCTCTCCAACTCCTGTATTTGATACGTAAAATGAGGGTCCCATACTACACTACCATATTTGAGCAATGGTCTGACCAATGTTTTGTAACCCAATTCCTTGACTTCTCTCGTACATCCCCTCATCACTCTCTTCAACAAGTGCAGAATTTTGAAACCTTTTCCTACCACCTGTCCTATGTGTCCTGCCCAGTTAAGCTTGTTATCAAGTGTAATGCCAAGATATTTACATTACAAGTCTTCAGCAAGCAATTGTTTCCCCACCTTAAAATCGTAATCAACCTTTAGTATTTTTATTTGTGTATCTAATAAGCTGACTCTTCTTTGCATTTATCTTCATCCCATGTTTACCAACCCAACTAGTTATCCTGTCCAGATCACCCTGCAACTGTTTACATTCCTCTACCGTTTTGATCCTTTTATATAGCATTATGTCATCTGCAAACAATCTAATTTCTGATAGTAAACAATCAACACAATTATTTATTAGAATAATGAATAGCAGTGGTCCCAATACGCTACCCTGTGGCACTCCCATTTTTACTTCCACTTCTTTTGATACTACATTTCTTACCTTAATTTTCTTTTTCCCCCTTTTAACAATTCTTCTACCCTGCAAATCACTTTCTCGTCCACTCCAATAGTTTTTACCTTATTTACTACCATTTCATGGCTTACTCTGTCAAACGCCTTTGACAGATCTAGTGCTACACTATCAATTTCGCCTTCCTTGTCCATTTCATCTGAAATATCTTGCATATATCCCACCATCTGAGATTCGCATGAATATCCTTGCCTAAAACCATGTTGCCTACTTCAAAACCACTTACGCTCCTCACATATATTTCTGATATGGTTGCATATCAATCTTTCCATTAATTTACCTACCACTGATGTCAAACTGATTGGCCTGTAATTCTCAACTCTATTTCTCACCCCTCCTTTATGTACCAGTACTATAATTGCACTTTTCCAGTCCTGTGGAAAGCAGCAAGTATCCAGACTCAATTTAAATAATATTTCAAGATAAGGTACAATGTCACATCTGGCTATCTTTAAGATATCTGTAGTAATGTTATCTACAGCAGAACCTTTATGTTTTTTCAGCTTTCTTATTTCATTCATGGTATTCACAGGATGAATTTCAAATTTTTTGTTCTGTTCATTTCTAATTGTGTCGTTCTCCGAGTTAGCCCCTTCCGTTTCTGATTCATTGTCCGTAAAGCTCTCACTAAACCAGTTACTTAAAATCTCTGCCTTTTTCAAATCCTCAGTAACTTCTTCTAATGAAGGAGACCAGAGCCTTTGGTGGAAACGTCGGGAAGTGGAGCAGTGTTTGGACGCAGCGCAAATCTCGCGAAGTTGTTTGCAACAATATTCTTTGATGTTGTTAACTGTCATAGTTAGCACATCCATTAGCTAGACAGTTACAATTAACAATCGTGAAACGAAGCATCATGGACTCATAAACTGACCTTCCACTTCGCAGAAGCTTTGGTTTGTTCACGTGGAGTGCACTGCGTGCTACATTAAACTTTAGATTCGCCTTCTACAGGTAACGTTACCGTGTTGGGTTAGGTTAATGTTGTGGGGATAGCTGGAAGTCTTAGTCTCCCGTTCAATACTGCCACACGAATCTGCTCTACCAGGTAGCATGTGAAGATTTCAGAACCATTGGCCTCTTATGCTACGGAAGAAGTGCAAGAGACGCTAGTGGATTGCTGAGAACAATACGTGAAAAATACATTGAAAGGGAAAGTGATTGTTACATTATTTTCATAGACCTGGAAAAGGCTTTTGATAAAGTGTAATGGGTGAAGTGAATGGAGAATCTAAAAAATAATAAAGGCAATGATTGGAACGAAATAAGTCTAATAAGCAAATTATACATTGAGCAAGGAGAGGAGTGGGGAATGATCTTACAGAAGAGGGTAAGATTGGAAGAGGTGTAAGACAAGGATGTTGTTTGTCACCCACATTATTTAACAAATATTTGGATGAAATTATAAAAAGAAGTGTAAGAGGTAAAGAAAGTGTATGCATGGGTGGATGTAGGATTAGCTGCATAAGGTTTGCTGATGACATGGTTTTGCTGGCGGAAAGTGTCAAGGTACTCAGAAGAATATTAGAGGCTTTAGACAAAGGGTGTGAGGAATTCGAAATTAGAATCGTTAGGAATAAAATGAAATGTATGATGCTGGGATGGAGTAAGAAAGAAATGATGATAATGCTACAAGGAGAAATAATTGAGCAAGTGGAGTCCTTCAAATATCTCGGGAGTATTGTGAGTGGTGATATGAGTTGCAAGAAGGAGGTGAAAATTAGAATAGCAACGGCAAAGAAAGCTTTCAATAGAAAGAAAATATTACTATGCGAAGGCTGCATAAAAAGCTGATGAAAGAACTAGCTAAATGTTTTGTATGGAGTGTAGGACTATATAGAGCAGAAACATGGACGCTACGCAAAGAAGATCTAAAGAGGTTGGAAGCTTTCGAGATATGGATATGGAGGAAGATGGAGAAAATAAGTTTGAAAGAGAAAGTAAGGAATGATCAAGTGCTGGAACGAGTAGGAGAGGGAAGGTCACTCATAAAAACAATAAGGAACAGAAAAAGGAACTGGATTGGGCATGTGTTGAGGAATGAGTGGCTCGAAAGCGGTGTAAAATAAAACACAACTCCTCCAGGCAGATATAGATTTAATTCATAATTGCCGATACGTTAATGTCTGAATATCACGACCTGGTCCGTCAACATTTAAATCTCGGTTTTTCACCTATTGCTTGCTATAGTCCTTATGAAAGCGTCACAGAACTGATTAGTAGACTAGGCTGGGAGTCTCTGGTAGACAGGCGACGCACGTTTCGTATAAATTTCCCATTTTCACTTACGAGTGCCGTCAAACACTTTGTCCACCAACCTATTTGAGTCGGAATGACAGGAGTGATAGTATTAGAGAAATAAGATGCCGCACTGATACTTATATGGATTCTTTGTTGCCTCGTGCTATTGGGATTGCTATGCACAGCTAAGAGATTAGTTTTGGTGCCGAGCACCCTCTGCCACCCACAATTTTGTGAACTGCAGAGTGTGTGTGTAGATGTAGACATTTAGCTCTTGGATTAGTGTTGATCGCGACGGGCAGACGAACTAGCGCGTGTCTCGTGAGACGGAGTCTGATGTCGAGACCTTCCTCTTCTCCGTGGACAGTGGCGCGCCATCAGCCCGGACTGATAGGCCCTATCCGGGAAGCCACCGCCTGATAGATAGGCTCACTAGAGTTCGCCAGAGGAAGCGAGACGGTACTTTTTTTTATTTCGAATCAAAATCGTTGCTGTTACAATTGTTAGAAACACAAACAGTATTCACAATACGTAATCGTAGGTTTTACCGGCGAATCTGATGCTTGAAGATTTCTGGGAGATGCGGCTGGATCAGTTGATCGTAGTTCAACGAATTTTCGCCGCCCAGGAGACGCAACCTGAAGATGATGGCACGTTACGCTGTCGAAAATTCGTTGAACTACGATCAATTGATCCCGCCGCATGACTGAGAGATCTTCAAGCAGAATCTACTGTAAGCTCACTCACCTCGATAGCTATTGGCTGGAGAACGGTGTCACGTGTCAGCCTTCGCTCGCAAACAGCGACCAGAGATATCATACGAAAAATTCGTGATTATGCCCACAATTTAGTAGCAAAGCAACTGCTACCAAACTAATTCGCATAATACATTCATTAAGTTTGCTTTTCGTAGCGTTTCACAGTTAAAAAAATACTAATAAATTTTGAGGCTGAAAAAAACGTCGATCTGCTTTTCAGTAACATGTTACTAATGAAAGCAACTTAAAAAACTTAAGAAAATTAAATTACTCATTGTCTCTGCTGTAACCACGAATGACAATTGTCATTCCAGCTTAGGAAAAATATTCAGTTTAATTACAACTATCACTAATGTTGTTGCTTGACCAAACTTTATACATTGCGGTTTATTTGCTTTTTACATATTTTACTGACCAATTTCGTTAATAGTCTTTGTTCATGTTCGCTGTACGTGAGTTATTAGGTTATTTTAAATGGACTTCAGAGCAAACATGTTACCGAATCGACTATTCTGGCAATTCATTTCTTCGGAGTTACTCAACTGTTTAATAATACTTAATGTGTATTAAGTTTTCTGGCCGTTACAGATACTATGACCAATGATTACATTATGAGTGTTTGCCCAGTCTCAATAAAAACAACGTGATGCTTTCGAAGCAAACAGGAATTTTAAAAATTTTGCAGAGTGAACTTTAAGGGTCAAATACAAGTCGAGTTTGTATTTAAGCAATTATACGATTGCGCTATCGTCCCTGTTCGTGTTTAACACCTACCTCTATCGACGCTTCTGAGTTCTTCAAGCTCAGAGATTTTATTCATCCTGAAACACAGGTCAAGTTTATAATTGGTCAAATGAAGTCAACCTGTTATAATCTTTAGCCCTAAAAATTGGAACTATTCTATACCAGTGACAATTAGGGGCGTAGCTACTATGGGGCTAGGCGGTGCAGTGCACCGGGACCCCTACGCTCAGAGGGCCCCCAAGCATACTCTGGGGGCCCCAAAGCGCACCTCTGGGGGAGGGGTAAGCGCAGTTCAGAGGCCCATGGCAGACTGGCGACTTTTGTTTTTCGTCTAAGGGGGCCCCTGAGACACAGGAAGCCCCTCACTGCTCAGGGGCCCCCAACCACTCCACAACTCAACTCAAGGGCCCCTTCATCAGCTCAGGGGGCCCTTACCAGTAACACAAAGCAAAAAACAGTCGCCCATCTGGTCTGAGGGCCCAAAATAAATATTTAGCACCGGGGCCCTTGTTGATCTATCTACGCCACTGGTGACGATACTCAAAAAATGGTCACGGACTTACAGTAGTATTCAATAACATTTTTTTTTTTATCTGCTTAACGTCTCTTAACAGCGAGGTCTTTAGAGAAGGATTCAATAACAGAAGAAAGAGAGGTAAAAGAAAAAGATAACAATCAACACCAATGAATTCATGTTACATATGACCATAAGTCATCAACTTGTACAGCGCCGTCACTGGCGTTGATCATTTGTTGCGTTTATTATTATTATTTTTTTTAAAAAAATTGGCATTTGGCCTTTTAGCCATTCAGCCACAACTGTGTTTCTTTTATTCCTGAAGTGTGTATGTAGATTAGTCTCGTGTTATTATTGATGATAACGAGTGACAGCACAATATAGGACGGGCACAACACTTGATTAAAACCACCCATGCCCTCGGCCGGACTCGAACTGGGACCCCTGCAATGCGAAGCCAGCTCGCTAGCCCCCTCGCTGCCGGGGCCGGCATGTTGCTGGCAGCTGTGTACATGCTGCATGGTGTGCTCTGCCACACACTCGAGGTCAGTCTGTTCAGCGCTCTCCACAGTTTAGATTCCCACCTGAGGGTAGCGCCTCTACAGTAGGCACCCACCCACGCACGTGAATCAATCACGGTCGCCACAGATTGAGCGGGGCGACTGTCGCCCTCACGAAGCTTCCCCCAGATTTCAACATTTGTCTGCGGAGTTGATACCCGAATAATGGATTAGCAGCGTTCAGATCAGCCTTATTACTTTCCACCTTTGCAGCTACGTCCTGTAGTTTTTCACTTGCTGCGGTTCTGAGGCTACGGGTAATAATTCTGCAGGCCTCACGCAGCGCTGAGTCTACTTGTCTGGCATAACGGGACGAGACGATACTAAAGCCACCGCATAAACACTGTCAGAGGTGTGCACTTCAAGAGGCAGGATTGTAAAGGGTGTTTCAAAAAGGACTTTACAACTTTGAAAATTCATATAAATTTTATGAAACAAGGTACAGAGCTGCTTTTGGTGTTGTTTTAAAGGAAAACACTTCAAGTTTTGACTCGCGTAGTCCGCTAGTGTCTAATCACGCCGCACAAGCGCTAGCGGCAGTTACGTTAAAGATGGCTGCCTTCACTGGACCCGAGCGTGCTAGCTGTGTATTTTGGTTTGAAGAATCGAAGTCTGCGACAACAGTTCAGCGTAATTTTCGTACCAAGTACGCTAACGATCCTCCTAGTAGGCCTACGATTTATGAGTGGGATAGATGTATTGTAGAAACAGGGTGCTCAGTAAAATCCTCAGGTCGTCCAAGCACATCTGTCGAGGTCGTTGAGCAAGTGAGAAAAAGTTTTGTCAACAGCGCTACGAAATCGACCCGGCGTGCATCTCGTGAGCTGCAAGTCCCACATACGACGGTTTGGCGTGTGTTAAGAAAACGTTTGCATTTGAAACCATACCGATATTCGCTTTTACAAACGATTAAAGACACTGATAAGATTGCACGTAGGAACTTCTGTGTGGATATGTTAAATCGAGTGGATGATGATGAACATTTCTTGGACAACAATATCTTTTCTGACGAGTCAACTTTTCGCTTAAGTGGTAAGGTTAACACACACAACTGTAGGATTTGGGGCAGTGAAAATCCACATGAAAGATTGCAACATGTTCGTGATAGCCCTAAAGTGAACGTTTTTTGTGCGTTGAGCAAGAGGAAAATGTACGGCCCCTTTCTTTTCCAAGAGAGAACCATCAACGGGGATAGTGTACCTTGATATGTTGCAACAATTTTTGATACCACAGATCGATGAGGATGACCGAGAACGAAATGTTTTTTTTATGCAAGATGACGCACCACCACACTATTTCTCAATGACCACTTTCCAGGCCAATGGATTGGTCGTGATGCGCCAATTGCATGCCCCCCCCCCCCCGTTCCCCAGACCTGACACGGCTAGATTTTTTCTTCTGGGGTTTGATAAAAGATATGGTGTACTTACCTCCTTTGCCCGCCACTCTACCTGAACTTAGAGCAAGAATTTACGCTGCTGCTGAGCAAGTTACACCTGAAATGCTAGTGCGAGTCTGGGAAGAAATCGACTACCGATGGGATGTCTGCAGAGTACCAACGGAAGCCACATAGAACATCTTTAGTTTAAGGTAAAAAAACTTGAAGTGCTTTCCTTTAGAACAACACCAAAACCAGCTCTGAACCTTGTTTCATAAAATTTATATGAATTTTCAAAGTTGTAAAGTCCTTTTTGAAACACCCTGTAGTTATCAGAACCTGCTTTTTCGTATAGGCACCCATACGTGGCTTTTTCAAGAGTTCGTAGAATCATTAATATTTATTTTCGTGTTAAAGATACATACCGTCAAAATGTCAGCGATGGTCACGTTATAATAGCTCATATTGTTTTCAAAGAAGTTTTTTTAAAGTAAAGAAGATTATAAAAGGACATCTGACAAAATAAGTATTTTTTATGTATCTATTTTTTAAATGTTTTACAATTAAACCATGTAGTATTTAATGATAACGACTTTTTACAGTAAAAGTGATATTTATTACTACTCTTCAAAATAAAATATCTTTCATTAGTAAATTCTTGCATTTACTTATCCCCACATTATGATGATATCATTCGGTGACAGACCACGATACTACCCGAACGGGTCAGCTAGTGTACAAAAATGATTCGTTTAAAGATACGAGTTCCTTGCTGTAAGCAAAGAGAACTTAACTGACATTAGTAGGCTTACTGGTACCTGAAATACCTACGAGATGGCGTTAGAGCTGTTTCCGAAAAACCAAATATAATCATTATTTTTTTGTGAAATCGCGTTTTTGCAGGGAAGACATCGTTTTAGGTAAACTTAAAAAAACGAAATCTAAATGTGAAGTTTCATCCAAATCGTTAGAGCCATTTCAGAGATCCCAAAAGTATATATATATATATATACAAGAATTGCTCGTTTAAAGATATATGATGTGAAAAGTAACATTCGGCTGCATGATAAACTTTATATAGGGTAAATTAAAATGAAGGGCTGGACTAGGATTATAGGTAAATGAATATGAAATTAATAATGGGTAAATCAGGGATTGTTTCTTTTTATTTCCGATGAGGCCTGCTAGGACCAAGTGCCAATTTCAGTTTTTCATCCTTTGTATTTTTCCGTCCAATCCAATATTCCTTCACTATTTCACTGTGTTTCTTCCTTCTCGCCCTAGACCCCTTCGGACTGGATTTTATTAAATGTAGAAAAAACATTAAAACAAATGGTTCCATTAGTTCAGCTATTTTTGTACGTCGCCAGCGTATGAAAGTAATGTGTATTTGTGCTATTCCAAAGACTACCGTCGGTGATTGAAGCAGGAAACAACACTAGCGCACATACGGTTAGTAACTGGGTTGTCTCTCGCGGTCGATTGTTTCCATTATGACGATTTATAGTACGACGACTAAACAATTGTAACTTCAGCATTTAAATTAGAACTTTCGTAACAGATCGCGTTAATAGATCGTATTGTTATAAATGGGGATGAAAGTTGACGTCAATATCAGAAATATATCGATATTTATATCGGTGCCAGGTACATGACGATGATCGATAATATCGGCCACATCAAGCCGATTATATCGATATTTTCGGATATATGTATATATAAATCAGACATACGTACGAAATTCAAAATTGGGTAATAAATTTCAGTGACTTGCGTGAGAGGATTTATACAGGGTGATTCAAGATGAATGGTAAATATTGAAGGAGGTGGTGAGTATGTAAAATATTGAGTGAAGCAGTTCATATATACATGTGTCAGATTTCCATTCGTTTTGGAGATACAGGTACTGGTGTGTTATGAATAAAATAAACCTCAGAAAATGATCGAGAGACACAAATGACTTATTGAAGTACTTTATTCATGCAATATCACGCGCACATTTTGCAATAGTTTAAATTTAATGTTCGAAAATCCCACCATTGACCTCAATACGCAAACTGAACTACTGAAGCACCTTCTTGATGCTTCAAGTCGACACGAACAGAGCTGCAAAGTGTATTGAAGTCGATGGCGGTACCGAAGGTCGCGGGTTCGAGTCCGGCCGAGGGCATGGGTGTTTAGTGTTGTGTCTGTGAATGTCTTGTCCGTGTTGTAGTGTCCTTGTGTCAATACTTGATAGCAACAAATCACATTGAGCTGGCTGTATGGCCCAGTAGCCAAAAGCCATTAAAAAAAAAAAAGTCGATGGTGGGGATTTCGAACATTTAAATTAAACTTTTGTAAAATATGCTTTTACATGAATGAAGTAGGGCCTAATACAGTAAGCTATTTGTGTGGTCTAGTTTATTTCCTGAGGATTCTTTGATGCATAACATTCCACTACCTGTACCTCCAAAACGAACGGATTTTTTGTTTTTTTACCTATGGCTTTACGCCTCGTCGACTTCGATGTCATTAGGGTCGTGATGGGACTGGGGACAAGGAACGGCAAGGAATTCGGCAATGGCCTTTTAAAGGAAGCATCTAGGTATTCGCCGGCAGTGATTTGGGAAAACATAGAAAGCCGACGAGGATTCGAACCGCCGTTCTTCCGAATGCGAGGCCAGAGCGTTAACCACTCACCCAACACGCTCAGTAAAACTAATGGAAATAGGTCACATGTTTATACGAACGTTTTTCCTCAATGTTGTTCGTACCTATCACCTTCTTCAATATTTACCATTCCTTCTGAATCACGCCGTATAAAGCCGAGAAAATCTCCAGTCTTATACAGGTTGCTCGTTGTACTCCTGCAATTTAATCGCCTAGAAACGAATTAACAAGCTGAAAAGCAATATCGAAAAGAGTGTTATTCAAAATGGAGGCTACTTTTATTTTAAAGAAATTTTTTTAAAATTAAAGAAATTAAACGGATCACTTGATTGACGTGCAGCGTGGAGTTAAGGATTCGCAGAGAAGAGAAACTGAAGTAGTGGAACAGAGAATGACGTATGTAATCAGCTGATCGTGGGTGGTGTGGTCAGCGCCAACCTCAGGCTAGTCGCGGGACAGTCAGTAGTCATTAAAACTGTAAAGTGGACTGTTTGCCGTCCACACATTGTCGAGCCGACTCGATTCCGACAACACGCGAAGCACTCTGTCCGACATATCAGTGTTCTCGAACACAACAAACAAGAAATCCGTCAAATCCCTCTTCAACGATGCGTCAGTGTTGTGGCTACTGCAAACGTTTCGGCACCCAACCTGGCGCCATCGTCAGGGATACTTAGGGCTGATGTATCCCGGCTTGCTAGACCCGGCACACTGGGTGGATTGTTTTGGTTTTCGCCAGCGAGAGCGTTGCAATTCCGACAGGGAGTGTCTGCTGTTCCAGCGATGCTGTTGTCGAGGTTTGCACGCTACAGCAGAACAAACTCGTCTGAAGAAGGACTAAGGATGTGTGTCGAAACGTTGGCAGTAGCAAAAATACTTACGGAGCGGTAAACCAGGAAAGTAACAGGAATTTTACAAACACGAGGCGTACTAAAAGCATCAAATTTTATGGGAACTCGGTTATTTGATCTCAGTTTTCGACTGCTTGAAGAAGCGGAGCCGTCTCGCAAGACTTTTCGGTATCGAGGTCTCAGTGGGAGGAGCCAGCCCTGGAGTGGTACACAGCTCAGCAGGTTACGACGAGCTATCTTTCTGTGTGCACGGAGACGACTTGCAGACTCGACGCGTGCGCCGGAGGCAGTTAATTGGAGGAGCCCCCCTCCCCCCCCCCCCCCCCACCAAACCGGACAGACACGCGTCATGCACGTGCACCAGCTGCCTTCAGACTTAACACATCTTGCGCAATCCCGCGACACCAATCAGCTGTGTGCAGCAGAGAACAACGCAACCTGCAAGCTGCCTGTCCAGTGATAAAACTGCACTGTCGGAACAACGAAACACTTAAAATGCAGTTCGGAGCTTCGGGTTACGACATTGATCGTGTGGATTTCATCCCACAGTGGAATAAGGCACAGCCAACACGGGGACGGTTTGGCTGAACAAGCTGTGGCGAGATACGGAATTTCCGATATAATCCACAGCCACAAAGAAAAGATTTTTTTTTAGCTTATAGCTTCACGCCTGGTTTACGTCGAGGACATTGTAGGCGCGAAAGGACTCGGAGAGGGGAGGGGGAGGCAAAAAAAGGGAAGGAATTCGGCCATGGCGTTTGGAAGGAACCATTTATTTTTTATATCCTGGTACATAATAGCCCAGCACCTAGTTTCTACTCTGCACCCATATTTACAATATATTACAAGAGGTACACAAGATAAAATTATAGTTTAAAAATAACAGCTGAATATTGTTCGGGATGTAAAACTAGTTTGAAACACATAAACTTATCAAATTTCACAAACATTAGTTTCATAATTAAATAAGAATGTATTTGATAGGTATTAGTGTTTTTTTTATGGATATATACATATATACTGTAAATTAGTAATTTGAGTAACATACGTTCACACACAGATACTGATGTATATAATTAAACAAAGAAACATTCACATACACAAATCACTTACTGCACTGTTGTCTCACTGTTTCTCACTTTGTATATTTACTACACTTTTACACATTTACTCCCGGCACAGCCACTTCGGAGTAACTTACCTCCCTCAGGAGATGACTTCTGGAAGTAGAGGCGTCCTCCTTCGACCCATCGGGAGTTTCTTCCTTCGGGAATGATCACTGCTCGGTCGCTGGTCGCTGTCGGTTGAAACGGTTTCTAAGTGCCAAGAACCTTTCTTTGGCTGCTTGTGAGGCTAGATTGCAAGCTTCATCAAGAAAGTACCACAATTCCGGGTCACTCAATATGTCAAAAATGCGCCTGCCCTGTAATATTTGCTGGTATGACGCTCTTTGTTCCGCTGTTGAAATACACTCCCATACAACATGTTCCGGAGTGCCCTCGTTTTCGCAGTCACCGCTGCCATTGTCCACTACTCCTCTTCTTTGCAGTTCACTGTTGTAAGGGCCATGACCTGTTATGTAATGTACCAGCCCAGGCGATGGGAGTAGATGCGACATTTCGAGCCTTTCACAGACATTTGGAAACATCTCATACGTTCTTCTAAGGATCATCCCGATATTCGCATGGATCAAATTCGAGAAACCAAGGAAAACCCGAATCTGAATTGCCGGACAGGGAATCGAACTCGCGTCCTTCCGAAGGCGAGTCCAGGGAGCTACTGCTCATCGACCATGCTCGGTATCAGACAAACAGCAAGAAGAGTGGAACAACACGAAAACGATTAAAGGCTAACACTACGGGAGTAAAGGGTAAAGGGCAAAGGCGGTGGGTTCACACGGCTTTCAAATCATATTCCGGTTCGATTAGCTGAGCCAGAGCTCGGCATTCCTATCTCCTGACTGTAGGCCCTAGAGTGGGCGTGCCGTGGTCAGCGGCAAGGTGCAGCCCTTTTTCTTTACCTCTCCGTGGAGTTTTCTCCACGGTACTCGTTTGATGGCAGGCTGACTGGGCCTTGGAGGAGGAAGAATCCTCGGCTTCAGCCGCCCGCACTGCGGAAGTGTCTAACCAAAAATACTGACCAAACCTTTGTTTTAAGAGTGGAATCAATAAACGAATTTCAACAGCCCGGTTAGATCACGGGAATTTCCCAAGCCACCTTCAAGGGACAGGTATTTGAGAATCTCCACTTCGTCAAGACGAGGCTATTGGAAATATCAACCATATCACATTCTCGTGAAAAAAAAAAGTCCAGGATAAAAGATGAGAGAATTAGCCTTGAAAGGCCATTCGTCTTCTCAATTTTTTTCTCTACTTCAATGTTTATTCTAGGTAAGCTGAATACAATATATATCGAGAAGATTGTACATATTATACATTTTATTCAATGAATTACGTTTGTTGAGGTAATCGAATAAAAAGAAAATCTTCCTTTTTAAGAACCAAATAACCTGTTACGACTGTACGTACAAAGATTCTGAAATGATTGTATGTGAGAGGATTTTACTTAATATTTAAGATGGCTCTATGGTCTCTGCTACCGGAAATTCTCACTGGAGTTCCACAAGGGTCAGTGCTAGGACCTGTTCTGTCTGCGCCGCAGATATTCCCACTGCGCTATACGCAATGACACTTAGAGAACTCATAACAACTTACGTGTTGAACCAAGTAACTTAAAATTATTACCCACGAATTTTCCGTGAATTCACTCAGTTTTTCTTTGTTATGTGTATCATCGACAAAAGACAGTATTGGTGAGCACAGAGCAACAAAATGTCTCCGTATCTTGGATTCAGACGAAGATATATGTCGTGACTACAATATGTAACACTTAGCATCCGACTTACTAAGTAAATCGTGCGAAATTAGAGTGTTTATCAAGTTTCAGTTTTGTAATCTCTACGTTCGTGAACTGTGAATGGTCGGTTCAGCAGCTCACCTGAAGCATTATTTTTGCGATAGAAAGAGTTTTAATCGAGCTGGTCGCAACATAGATACCTGAACAGCTCTGGATAGGCGTGTCCTTGATTCGATACGGCTGTCCTGTGGCTACTTGCCCAGTCGCCGCAAACCGGTTTATAATTCAGACTCTTCCAGATCGGAAATCTCATGTTTGTCAGTCATCAATCTTGTGGCCGATTTCTCTTACACGCTTCAGGAAGAAAATTTAGAGAAAGGTGAAGATACGCCACGCCGGGCCCTTGGTAGGGCCTGGTTAAGGCTGCGCCCGGAGCTGGAGGTCGCTGGTTTGATCCCAGGTTAGTCCATGCATGTCATTCCAGGCGAACGCCGGGATTGTGCTTTTAAAGACCAAGGTCGAGTTTCATGACGTTGTTTGGCGACCAATCCGCTTCAGTGAAATGCGCTGTGCCTGGAGACTGGACTCACCTCGATACATCGGCAACTTCCGGCGCGTCTCGAAAATGCCCGAAGTGTTTGTTCCACTGGCTGCCACTGGAGCGCTACTTGGCTCGTCAGGATGTTTCAAATAATTAACTCCACTGACTTTATTTGTGCTTATTTCGTTAAATAGAAGTGTAAATTTCAAATAAATAATCGGATTTTATAGTATTTGCTCTTACATTATTCAAAAAAAGTGTAAGTGCGATGCCAACTAAAATGTAACTGTCTGTTGCGTAGTAGAGATAAAGATTACAACGCGAGGCATATATATATATATATATATATATATATATATATATATATATATATATATAAAATGTTTACACTATATTCTCTCCAGCAGTTACTGGAATCAAGTGACAACATAACCTAAGAACTATTAGACAGAAATAGCAAACAGGGAAGTTCATTAAAATGCCGAGAGAGTTTACACGAAATCACGAAAATCAAATAAATGATGCTTATTCTTTCTTGAAACTACACAATGCTTAGAAACTTTTTCTTAACAACAAAAATTTCCGTCAAATAAACTCAAATGCAGTTATTTAAAAACAGCCTAACCGAAAACTCGGAGAATCTGACCGCAAAAAGGTTACTAACGTCACGAAAAATATCAACGAAAAAAAATAATTAATCGTTATTCGCTTATCCTTAGAAACTTCTCCAGAACAAATTCCTACTATCACCACAGGTCGCGCCCGTCATTTTCGACGGGCTTTTAAACTAGTACTCAATAATAAAACAAAAGAATACCCAATACCTAAGAGTTATAATAATAATAATAATATTTAATTAAATTGCAATGGAGCGCACGCTCCGGTAGCAATTTCCCTACACGCCCATCTTCCCCCCTTCCCTACACCCGCCTACATTTGCCCTCTACAAATTTTAACTTTAAATTCTTTCGACGATTTTGGTAAATTTTTCATCATTTCTCTTCGTAACTTATTCCAATCCCTGACACTCTTACCTAAAAAAGAAAGAATCTTCCTACACCCCGAGTGAAAGATTGTGGCCATGGTAATTTTTTCCCTTCCATGCATTACTTTTAATTCTTACACCAATATCTTTCCATGCTTCATCACCAATATACGCCCTGTACACTCCCATGACCCTCCTCACCCTCCTCCTGTCTTCTAATGAGTCCCATTCCAGCTCATTTCCAGCATACTTGGGAAAACAGAATCTTATATCTTTAAACGAGCAGTTCTTAAATATATATATATTTGGTATCTCGGAGACGGCTATAACGATTTTGTTTCTTAAGTTTATCTAAATAGATGCCTTCCCTGAGAAAAAGCGAATTTACATTTTTTTTTTTTTAATTCGGTACCTCGTAAATTGCTCTAACGCCATCTTGTAGACGTTACAGATAGCCTTCTGATAGTTAGTTTCTCTTTGGTTTCAACAAGGAACTCTTATATGTTTAACGAAGAATTCGTGTATACTAACTGATCCATACGAATATTTCGCACAGTCTAGTGGTCGGTCACCGAATGGTAATAATGAGGGAATAAGTAAATACAGGTATTTATTAATGAAATATATTTTATTTTGAAGAGTAGTAATGAATATCACTTTTACTGTAAAAAGTAGTTACCATCAAATACGGCATGTTTTTTTGCAAAACATTTAAAAAGTAAATATTAAAAAAAATATTGGCTTTGTCAGGAGTCATTTTTTTCAATCATCTTTGCTTTACGAAACGAAAATATTAGCAGTTATAACGTGATCATCCGTTGACTATTTGACCGTATGTGTCTTTAACACAAAAATAAATATTAATTAATCTATAAATTCGTGAAAAAGCCGCGTACAGGTGTCCATACGATAAAACAGGTTCTGATAAATACAATGCTGCCTTTGGAAGCGCCTTACCTTGAACTTTATTAATGTTCGTAGCGAATGTTACTTCTCTTGCGAATTGTTTTCTTTTCATTTGGAAAGTCGCGGTTGATCAGAAGATGTGTGGGTACTGAGAGGTATGAGCATAGTTTCATCGGTCTGAATTAATCTAGGACTCATAATGTGCTCGTCTGAGAGAATTACCACTAATCTAGCACCATTAATTAATCCCTGATTAGCATTAATATTTCCATTTAACACAGTAATAGTATTTTTCTTCAAAACCAATATATGACGTGGTATTAAACCAGACGATCTCGTAAATGGATCTAGCGATTTGGATGAAATTTCATATGTAGATAACGTTTTGCTTTTTGGTTTATAACACGATTTTACAAAAAAAAAAGCAATTTTTTGATCTGGTATCTCGGAAACGGCTGTAACCTCAGCTCGTAGGATTCGGGTACGAATAAGCCTACTGATTTTAGTTAAACTTCTCTTTTCAGGGAACTGTGCTCTTTAATGCCTAGGAAGTCTTCAAGGAAAATGTTTAACTTTACTGAAAGTTTACTCAAAATCTTGCATACTGAACAGAAATGGAAAGACGCCGAGTGAAGATGGGTCCACCAGGTGCTGACTAAATAATGTGATCGCTTCACGCTGTCACGGAACGACTGACGGAGAGTACGGTTGAGCGGATCCGGGAACTTTTATCGGCCGAAGTCTGCGTGATTTGTCGCTCGTCGGCGGAGGAAGCGAAAATAAAGCGGAGGTTTAGTGGGGTCGGGGTGGATGCGTTTAGAGCGCGGCGGCTTTTACGACGGGCGTAAAACAGGCGGGACCACACAGGCCGAGTGAGGAGGCAGGGCCGCGCGTTTTGCAGGCTCTGCCCCCACTCACAGAACACGCGTTCAGCTGGTGCTGTATGTGATACTAGTGGAACAGTAGTCGTAGACCGGTAGAAGGCTAGGCCAGTCTAGGCGGCGACAGCCAGCTTGCGACGGCTAGAAGAGACCTGACACCTGACAAAGACGGCAGAGCTAGGTGTCGAAACGTCGTGTTTATACAACACCGTCCGGCTGGACACCCGAGAAGATTACATTCCACCAGTACGCCGGGAAAGTCTCCACTCATACAAAATTAGAACTGATCCCGAAGAGGAAATGAATAGCACCAGTGTAAAGAGCCTTCTTAAAAAAATATAAATCTTTTAGTTTCAAATTTTCATCTAGGATATCGAAAGAACTTTTTGAAACTCTATATGTGATGCAGTGGGAGAGAGTAGTGGCAGATTATTTTTTTAACTTATTGCTTTACAATCTTGAGCATAGCTGCGTGTCAGCAACGGTAAAAATTTATGCTAATATAAAAAATTATTGCTTTACGCCTCGTCGACGGCTAAGGTCATTAGAGGCGGGATGGGACTGGGGGCTGGGAACGGGAAGGAATTCGGCCATACCTTTTCTTGTCGGAAGCATCCCGGCATTCGCCTGGAGTGATTTGGGGAAACCATGGAAAACCCAAATGTGGATGCCCGGACGGGGATTCGAACCCGCGTCCTCCCGAATGCAAGGCCAGAGCGTTAACCACTCATCCACCACGCTCGGTTTGCAGATTATGGCACGAAGTTCTATGCGAGAAAAAGTGGTGATAACAACAAGAAAGAAGAACAGGACAGACATAGGCATATCACTTGGAGGAGAGCAACTATATACAGTGGAACGTTTCAAATATTTGGGAAGCTGTATTGAAGAAAATGGAGGAAACAGGATGGAGATAAACGAAAGAGGATTTTTTTTTTATTTATTTTTTTTTATTTTTTTTTTTTTTAAAGAGTATTAGAAGTCTAGGCATGTCTCGCAAAAGTGCAAAGAGGCAATCTATAAAACATACTTTGTGCCAATTTTAACGTATCGGTCGGAAACGTAGGTGATGAAGGAGAGAGACAAAGGGAGAGTACAATGTGTGGAAATGAAATTTCAGAGTACAATAGGAGTAACAAGAAGAGACGGAAAAAGGAATGAGAGAACCAGGGAGATGATGAAGGAAGAACCGCTACAACAGAGAATTGAAAAATCTTAGTTACAGTGGTACGGCATGTGAAGAGAATGGGAGAGGAGAGGCTACCAAGGAAGATGCTGGACATGGAGCTGAAAGGGAAGAGGCCTAGAGGAAGACCGAGGGACAGATGGATTAAAGGCGTTAAGAAATGAGTGGAGGAAAGAGGAGGAAATTGGGCGACAGTGGAAGAAGAGAGATGGTGGTTAGACAGGAAGCGCTGGCGAGGCTTTTGTTCCCAGCAGACCCGGCCAGTGGCTGGAAGCTGTCCTAGATGATGATGATGATATGATACACAGCACTTATTGTAGCGAAGCATGGACTTTAGGGATACCAGAACAAAGGAAAAGTGAAGCAGTTCCAATATCGTGGAGGGATTATTCGAGGGAATGATTTGTAAAGGTAGACAGTTAGAATATATGAAGCAGATAATTGATGACGTGGGTTGTAAGGGGTATGTTGAGATGAAGGAGTTGGCATAAGATAGGAAGGGATGGAGGATTGCATCAAACCAGTCGAGAGACTGATGACAGCAAAAAAAAAAAAAAAATAATATTTGTCTAAAGAAATTTAAACCACGAATCTGTCGTCCTACTTATGATACAGCACACAGCCCACGCGCTCAATGTGTTGGATCAAGCAAAGTGCAAAGTGTTTGTGGATTTTTTTCTTTTTTATTTTTTTTTACTTCTGGCGTTACGCCTTGTCGACGTCGAGGTCATTAGAGGCGGGATGGGATTGGGGATAAGGAAAGGGAAGGAATTCGGCCACGGCCGTTTGAAGGAAGCATCCCGGCATTCGCCTGGAGTGATTTGGAGAAACTATGGAAAACCTTAATCTGGATGCCCGGACGGGGATTCGAACCCGCGTCCTCTCTAAAGCGAGGCCAGACTGTTAACCGTTCAGCCACCGCGGCTCTATTGCCCAGCAGCGTCCAGTACTGGTCGCTCGGGTCTGCAACGCGGGGAACGTTGCTTGGACACAGCAGCTGCCGCTGGGGTATGCGACAACCTGTTCAGCGTGCGACAAGCAACAGCCGTACCACTGACTGTGCAGCATCATCACTAGAGAAATACGCACGCAAATATGACCAAAAAATCACAACATACGATCAAATATTACTATACACCAAAACATGCTCAATTATAGATAATTTAATTTATATAGTAGTGTCGCTTTCACGTAGACAGCATAATTTGCTTCCGTGAACTCGCTGCACAATCCGGAAATTAAATTTTAAATCGTTTTTTTGAAGTCACTTTAATTTCAGATCATTTACGGAATAGAACTCTTTCATCTGTACTAAAATACTCCTCTCTAAATTCCCTTAAGTAACTTTGTAACTTACAGAAAATTTTATTTTAGGCATGTTGGTAGGTCTACTCACTGATCCACCGCAGATTTAACGATGACTGAGGATATTTCATTGAGATACTGTGTGTGGTGGGTGCCTTGGTGGGCAAACCACATTACAATTATCTTTCATACCTTTATGATTAATAATTGTGGATTTTTAATTTTAATTTTTACGAAGGATTGGAAATTTATTAATTTAGCAAGAATCTCGACGTTGGTTGGAATTTAGGAAAAATTGTCACAATATGACATTTATTTCTTATCACTGGCGATTACAAGTCTGAGCGAATTTACCGTTAACATTAACACAAATTGGCAAAATCATAAAAGCAACGCTCAGAGTTACAATTAGCCGTCATGGGCAAGCAAACAATTGTATATTTACTTTTAAATATCTCAGAATCAAAATGCAAGAAATAATGACAACTGGAAACAATGAAAAATACAAGTTATGACTACCTCAGACAAAGGCATCATAATACTGTGACTTTACAGTTAAAAAGAAAATCATGGGCGCCAGAATGAACAATATATCATTCGAAAATAACTAGTTCTGGCAAATTATGCCGCTAGCTCAGGGGTTTTTTACAATTACAAAGTGAGAACATGGACCTATCCTCTCAAAGTCGCTTACGGGTTCTGTTTCACGGAATGCACAATCACATGGCTTGGTCGTAATCAATTACCATTGTAGTTCTGCGTCTGATGTCTGTGATGAGTGTAGCGGACCCACGATATGTGAGATTATCTCACAAGTCGGCTATAGGCATCTCTGGTCTGGCAATGCGCATCATCGCATTACCGGCTGTGTTGCGGTGATAACCTTGCTCCAGCAAGGCAAGCTGCGGTTAGCGAAAGAAGTCAACTTTCCAAGTCAACCTCAGACTGGTGCGATCGAAGTTAGAATCTAGAATGTCAGCTCCTCGCTCTTCGGTCCACGAGGAAACTTCTTGCTCCGCCCATTTGTAGTCTCGAAGCTCACATACAACAAAAATTCCCAGGATTTTGAGTTATACGCTCATTTTGATTGGACCTTCGGTCGGCACCTAATGTCACGTGATATCCTCGATATGTGATTTGGCCAAAGAATCCAACAGAGGTCGGACATATTCGGCTAAGTTCGCCGGGGCGAGAGAACATTCGGGTTTCGGACGGCAGGCTTTTCCCGCTCGGTGAGTGACCCATCCCCAGGGAGCAGTGTGTGTGGTCTGGCAAATCCCAAATCTGCGACGTCCTGTCGCCATGGCTCGGAAACACCAAGATTAGCTTCAAGCCTACATAGCTCAATAACTCTTTAATATTCGCTTTGCTACGATACACTGTATAAGTTCACCATTTCATTACAGTCCTCACTTGGAATCTTGCGTACTTTATAAAATTACAACAAAAATCTATTCACGTGGTCGCCCAAGATTTATGTAAATTACTCTTATATTATTACATATATAATAAAAATGCACCTTGTAACGTGGCGACAGCGCGGCTCGTTACAATATGGCCGGCCGTTGGTGAAAAATGAAATTATGGTACAATAATTTTATTTTTAACTACCTAATTCTATCTCCATTGTGACTCAACAAAAACTTAAGCATTTTTATAATTACATTAATTTTAAATGTGATTCCAATAACCATCGGTATTCCTGCCTTGTAAGGTGAATATATAACGGGAGCATATGTCCTTTTGGCCGTCTTACAATTCTTTACAAACAGAAGCACGTGAATTCAGGTAGCCTTCCCAAATACAAAGTTATATTAAACACAATACTAAAATATACATGAAAATAAATTATTTACATACATGTTTAAATAATAATAATCTTGAAAATAACTTGTATCAAATCTTATCATTAAATTAATAAAATGAAACACATTAATAAAACAAAACATTGTCAGAACACTTATGCAGAAAGTGGTTGAACTATACATTGTATTTACAATTTAGCGTGATGTTTTACTCATGTGCATAAAAATAATTCTGCCTTCAACAAACATCCATAAAGATGCTAGAGGTGAGCGTAAAATATCTCATTACATTGCGCGGTTTTAATCTCAAAACAACGGAATAGTTTAGTCGGATTCGGTGACGTGATTTGCGTCATGACCGACGGTTAATTCAACAAGCATTTCAGAGAGATGTGTCCGTGTTCATGGTCAAATATCACTAACTGTAATCTTAGATTTTAATGACGCGGCATTTACTTATAATTCAACGTGGTGTGGAATGAACGATGTAAGTACATGTTTTCGTTTGTTACGTAAATTATGAACCTTACTCGTTGAATGTTAGGTGGTCTCCTAATTAGTCTTTCATTGGTCGACATCTCTAACTTGTAATATACCGTCTGTGAAGTGATTGCGAATTTCATGGCGAAAGGAAACTGTATTTGCTCATGGGTATATGTAATGGAATTTCTATAAAATTTACCATTCCCATATGAGACATTATACACATTATGCGGTTTGACGTGAACTTTCATCATCGTCAACCAAAGTCGCTGTAGCATCTTTGGCATACAAGCGGACCCAAAATATAACCAATTTCGCACATAAAATGAAAGGATAATGAATAGCGTAACTATCATTCCTCAGTAACATTACGATTCCTTCACAATGGGTCTATTGATGACTCGAGATTATCTCGACATTCAAAGAATAAAATATTTCTCTTTATTTAGGAGTTATTATAATACTCTTAACATGTCCGTATACTCCACGTTTTATGCCGAAAATCCATCCCAGTTAGCGAATATTTTCCTTTTATACACTTATGCTTCTTTAGCTTGTATGAAAAGGTCGTAAGCTTTGTGCATAGAACGGTTCGCTCTCAGGTTTTCCGTTTGCCAATACAAAGCAATTTCGAGATTTTCACGCTAGCAGAATACTACAAATCTATATAAAGCAAAAATATAAACATTGCAATTATTTTCGGTGAGTACACACAATTCTGAGCTAAATGTATACTGTCCAACAATAGTTTTAATCTAATTTACGGAATACTATACAATTTACAGTAAGGGTACGCGAAATACCGCTAGAACGAGGCGTGAAACTTTTGTTTTCTTTCCCATTCATTCTTGGGTATTCGCTACCTGCCAGAATTCTCGGAAACTGCCGGTTGAGTCCACTGCTTACCTGCACTAATGAGCTCAGCTGTTCGAGGGGTAGCTGTCCCCAGCTCTTCGATACCGTTACTTCTGTATGAAATGGCTTTAAATTCCGGGCGTTATGAGGCCCGATCTCGGTTTGTCCGTCCGTCAACAATATAACAATTCTTCGAGATCACTCTGGCAACCAAATAAGGCCAGAAATATAGCAGGAAAAAAACGTCGATATCACCAATAATCTTATTGTTCACGTCTTCACCATCTGTGCATTTATCATATACAAAATTCCTTTTCAATTGAAGTTAGCATCAAATATAATTACCTTAACTTGCAAAGTTAGCTGAATTATTGAATATATCCCGTAAATAAAGTTTTTCCCTTTAGCCTTTACAAATGCAGTCGCCTTTAACTTATTGCTCTTCGACCTCGCTCTATCGTTAGCAAAATAACAGCAAGGTATTGTGAAAGCTATCCTGTGTATCTGTAATCCTTCGATTTATGATTCCTAATTTCTGTGATGACTAATACAATTTGAAAAAATCTTTCTGGCAAGGTTTCGTGTTCTATAGGGAATTATCTATGGCACTATCGCTACCCTTGATAGATACACAAAACAAAGAAGTAAAATACGTTGACGAGATAACTTGCGATCTTCGATCAACACAGACAAAGCGATATTACGCTCGCTGTACACTTCTGCTCAGAAAAGATATAATGCAACTACCTAAGGTAAAACGTTACATCGAACTCATGCATCACAAAATGTTGAAACCCTTTTCGTTTATGTCACAAAATACATCTTAGAAAGCATATCACAATATTTGTATCGCTGTCAGATTCATTGTGATTGCGAAGACAAGAAATTGTGCTTGCTAATGGCGCTTCATTCTTCCGCGGGTGCGTATTAATTTATCTGGCTCAGGAAAACATTTAATATTTCAGGATTTTTATCAAATCAAGTCCAATTAACAGCGTGAAAGTCAAAAGTGACTATTAATATTTCACGTGGACAAAATATAAAGTTCGGAATAGCGAAATAAGCATTAAAAATTCCGAATATGGAAATATCCTAAGTAGCTTTAACTGTAAGTGCAAATTTGGTAACTGGAATTTTAATTTTCCGTTTATCTAATCTTTCCAGCAAAACAGACGGTTTAGACTAGCGGAACTGGCATCGGCGTTTTTCAAGCATGATTAATTTCGGTAAGGCGTCTAACCTAAAAGAATGTGTACTGTACATTTAATTTCCCCTTTTTTTTATGATTCAAATCGGTCAATTCATAGTCAGCCTTTTCGTCATCGTATTTGGCATGCTACACAACTTGTTGAACAATGCCTACAAGACGAATTTGAGACGTCCATGGATTCTTTTTATCACATAATTCCTTTCGGAATACACGCTCATCGCATATTTATTGAATGCGATAAAACGCTGATGCGAGGCGAGAAACGTTTGGCACTCAGTGATGACCCTAAGTCCAACATCTGCGCTCCCTGAACAAAATTCTCGGAAGACGCATTGTGCTAGCAGGATCCCTTAGCCTTGCTAATGGGCTCAGCTGACAACCAGGTACCTGGGTTACACAACATTCTCGTCTGTCTTCCCTTCCAGCTGATTTCATTGATCCTGCCAGAATTTAGTTTCTGCAGCAAAATACTTGTCTTTTGACCTGAACGGGCACAGAAAAATTTCCCGTTGCTTTTCGATCATGGCGGTGTATATGCTATCATGCCTTTCTGTTCCATGGATACTCAAACCGAAACGCTTTACACAAGTTTTCCGGAACTGCGCGTCTGACCAGACGCATTCCGTACTCACAACTGCGATCTGCAGTGACTTTTGCACTGTATCAACGCTTTTGCTGACACTATGCTCAGTAATCTGCCGCGTCACTGTCACGTCTTCGAGCAGTGTCCGATTGAAAATTTGTATTTCCGGAACTGCTTCGACCATACAATCGACAGACGTAATGGTGGAATGCTCGCATTCCTCAGAGTTTACCAGCTGTTGGTATTTATTTTGGGTTTGTTCTACTTGTGCAATTTCGATCCATTCATCGGTAATCGCAGCAGTTGGTACCTCTGTGTGTTTTTGTGACTCCGAATGGAAGGTGGATAATTTCCCGTCCAAATTTGTTGAAATCGCAGCTTGCGAATCAAACCGTACATCAAAACTCTGCTTAAGCGAATCCCAATATCTCTTATTGTCCTCTTTTATTGAATTAAATTGCAGGCTTAATTGTTGGCTTAAATCCTGCTTTAGTTGTTGCCTCGATTGCAATATTGCAGTCAACAACATGTTGAACATTTGCTGTGATGAGAGGGGTGGTGCTTCTACAGGAATTTGTGTCATTTGTTGCGTCTGTTCTGAATGTGCGGGCGTATTCTGTGTCATCTCACCTACAGGAAACGAAAAATTTTCCATATTTTCTTCCTGTGGTGACAAAGTAGACTGCGAACTATATGAGTGGGTCGGAACTTCAGAAATTACGTTCCCCTCCCGTGCATCCGATATTTCGCGTTGTTCCGCTAACTGAATCTAATCGTTCATGATTTCGAGAGATTTTTGCTTATCAGACTGATCATCCATATCGAAACCTTTTATTGTACGGGATCGCAGCTTCATAAGAACACACAACGAATGAATTTACACCGCAATTGTGCAATGACGAAATCTAGACTCACAACAACAAAAATACCGCGAATTTCAATACACACAAATACATATACCCCTCCAAAATACAACAAGAGAAAAGCAACGATGAATCATGCAACACAACACCATGAAAGCAGACTTACTCTCAAACACATGGGCAAAACATGCGTGTCTTTAATTTTCTTAGAAGCTACCATGCATTAAGAAATCAACACTGACGTTACTCATTTAAAAATTTTGAACTGATCACAAAATTGTTACAATACAAAGTGTATTGCATCTCAATTGAAATACACAAATGAACTTCCTTTTAATGCGTTGAAACAAAATAAATTTTATGCATTGAAACAAAATGAACTTTATGCATTAAAATATAAGTGAAACATCAAAATAAAATCTTGTATGAATATCTATTGACTACAAGAATGATAAAACAGCCAAAAACCATGTGCAACATTCCATGAAACTTTCCGAATTTGGGCTCAAACTTATAATTTGAATTAGTGCCACCAATTCGCAGACATTAAGAAGTAATGTCTCATCTGGCACCAGCGTTGGGCGACATTATGTGGTGGGTGCCTTGGTGGGCAAACCACGTTACAATTATCTTTCATACCTTTATGATTAATAATTGTGGATTTTTAATTTTAATTTTTATGAAGGAGTGGAAATTTATTAATTTAGCAAGAATCTCGACGTTAGTTGGAATTTAGGAAAAATTGTCACAATATGACATTTATTTTCTTATCACTGGCGATTACAAGTCTGAGCGAATTTACCGTTAACATTAACACAAATTGGCAAAATCATAAAAGCAACGCTCAGAGTTACAATTAGCCGTCATGGGCAAGCAAACAATTGTATATTTACTTTTAAATATCTCAGAATCAAAATGCAAGAAATAATGACAACTGGAAACAATGAAAAATACAAGTTATGACTACCTCAGACAAAGGCATCATAATACTGTGACTTTACAGTTAAAAAGAAAATCATGGGCGCCAGAATGAACAATATATCATTCGAAAATAACTAGTTCTGGCAAATTATGCCGCTAGCTCAGGGGTTTTTACAATTACAAAGTGAGAACATGGACCTATCCTCTCAAAGTCGCTTACGGGTTCTGTTTCACGGAATGCACAATCACATGGCTTGGTCGTAATCAATTACCATTGTAGTTCTGCGTCTGATGTCTGTGATGAGTGTAGCGGACCCACGATATGTGAGATTATCTCACAAGTCGGCTATAGGCATCTCTGGTCTGGCAATGCGCATCATCGCATTACCGGCTGTGTTGCGGTGATAACCTTGCTCCAGCAAGGCAAGCTGCAGGTTAGCGAAAGAAGTCAACTTTCCAAGTCAACCTCAGACTGGTGCGATCGAAGTTAGAATAGAATGTCAGCTCCTCGCTCTTCGGTCCACGAGGAAACTTCTTGCTCCGCCCATTTGTAGTCTCGAAGCTCACATACAACAAAAATTCCCAGGATTTTGAGTTATACGCTCATTTTGATTGGACCTTCAGGTCGGCACCTAATGTCACGTGATATCCTCGATATGTGATTTGGCCAAAGAATCCAACAGAGGTCGGACATATTCGGCTAAGTTCGCCGGGGCGAGAGAACATTCGGGTTTCGGACGGCAGGCTTTTCCCGCTCGGTGAGTGACCCATCCCCAGGGAGCAGTGTGTGTGGTCTGGCAAATCCCAAATCCGCGACGTCCTGTCGCCATGGCTCGGAAAGACCAAGATTAGCTTCAAGCCTACATAGCTCAATAACTCTTTAATATTCGCTTTGCTACGATACACTGTATAAGTTCACCATTTCATTACAGTCCTCACTTGGAATCTTGCGTACTTTATAAAATTACAACAAAAATCTATTCACGTGGTCGCCCAAGATTTATGTAAATTACTCTTATATTATTACATATATAATAAAAATGCACCTTGTAACGTGGCGACAGCGCGGCTCGTTACAATACTGACTGACGCGGATCGACACAGGCATGCTGCTGCTGCATTGTCGAGGTTAAAAGGCGGGCGGAACATTAATTCTTGACTGGTGAATTCTGACCACATTGAAAATTAGTCCCCCGCCCCCCCCCCCCCCCCACCTGTATAGAAGAAGCCCAGTTCCGTGAATAATTATGTTAATTTCTTCTCACCTATATCTAGTGAATTCCAGGTAATATCAAAAAATAAAAAAAGCTACCAGATTTTACCTGAAAATCTGACCATATGACCATGAATATTATCGAAATACGACCGAACTAGGAAAATGTTCTGAATATTCAATTATATGCTATATAAAATACATTTAAATACAATCAAAGACGTTGAATCAGTGTTTAATTCAGCATTTCAGCTCAAAAAAGGGCAGGAAAAAAATATGACTTGTCATGTAGATCCGAACCCTATTCATCTCAGCGAATATCAATGGTCGTCTACAAATTTTATTACCTTTCAACGTTGCGTCTGCCCGAGCGTGGTGGGTGAATGGTTAACGCTCTGGCCTCGCACTCGGGATCCCCCTCCGGATAACATCTATGGTCACAATTTCTCCAAAAAAAACCCTCACGTATTTGTCTCGTCGTGTTTGGACTATAAATGAAATATCAGAGGCATGTTACATCGGTACAATGTTCTGATCTCAATACGGAACGAATCTGGTTTGGCGGTACACTATCCCGCTGTGGCCCTGTGGTATGGGCTGTTGCGACGCGGGCTATAAAGCGATCCCGGGCTGCCGTTAAGTTTTAACGCCCCGTCCAAGGTCGCCTTGGGGTAGTCCACCACACAGGCATCAGGTACGAAAATCAAGAACACAGCGAGACAATACCTGACAGCTCAGCTGACAGCTCAGCTAAGAGACAGGTCACTTACTAAACCAAGTAAACTCCAACATTACCTGGTGTCTCGAGTTTACTTCCCAAATTGCTCATTTCATCCTGATCTGGGTTTTCCATGGTTTCCCTAGATCGCTCCAGGCGAATGCTGGGATGGTTCCTCAAAATAGCCCATGGGCGCCTCCTGCCATATCCCTTCCGAACTTCTACCATTTCGGATAGGTGCATTGCACCCTCCGCCATACACTTTTGGTAAATCGCGGAGTAATAATAATAATAATAATGATAATTTGGCCAGCTGCACATTTTTTCCTGGCACATAAGAAACTATTGAAAAAAAAAAAGGAAATCAGAAGAAAATTGTTTTTAATGTTGACTGCGGTGGTCTGAACTGTTTGTACGATCTCTACGGGCTGGTTGGAAACTTGGCGCCATGTTGTAATGCGACCTATTCGTTTTTGCTGTCATACTTCCTCTGCTCATCAATTTATGACACACTTATTGAATTAAAATTGAGTTTGAATTATTTTTCATCACGTCAAGACACAGAAGCTGAGTTAATCATAGGATTTTTTTTTAACTGCTTAACGTCTCTTAACAGCGAGGTGTTTAGAGACGGGAAACGATTGGGGGGGGGGGCAAGGAATGGGAAGGAATTCTGTCATGGCCTTTTCAAGGAACCATCCCAGCATTTGCCTGGAGTCATTTGGGAAACCATGGAAAACCCAAATCTGGATGCACGGACGGGGATTCGAGCCGCCGTCCTCCCGATTAATCGTAAGAAATGCATCGGTATGTTTCCAAACACTGGACCGCGATATACACCTTCCCATCACCGGCTTGCAAACTACTAGTTGGAAGAGGCAGCCTAAGATCCAACCGCAATATTTCCACGTCCATCCGTTATTATTTGATTGAAATCCAATTTTCGCGTGTAAGTATTAGTAGCAGAATACTATTCTGTCCGGTTGCCCATCAAAATGTGGCCCCAAGTATGTAAAAAAAAAATCGTCAAAACATTTCGTTCACTTGTTATGTAAATAAGTTATAATTCAATTCAAAGAGAGAGATTTAAATAACTTAAAATGTTTGTTTTGAAATAAATTATAATTTTTTTAAAAAAAACGAAATTTTTCGATTTTTAAAAATTTAATCAAATATACTTGCGGCCATATTTTGACCTGGCGGAATCGTATTCTGTTATTCATAATTACACATAAAAATATTTCAATCTAATGACAGATGGACGTATAAACCATGCAGCCTGAGAATATTCATATTCCTGCTATGGCAATGCTGCAGGAGAATAGTACGCGGTTTAGACAGAGTACTCGTGGTTCACTAGGACAACAACTGAAGGCGTCGTACTGTTTTAACTTGCAGCTGCCTGGTAACTACTTGGTAGCTCTGTCGCGACCACCACCACCCTGGTGTGAACGTGTCACGTGATACCTGGGACTGCGGCGGCCGCTGGATTTGCTGTGGACACTACAAGCCGACACGCAATGGCGCATGCCCGGGTGACTCTATCACGCTTGAATATTTTTGTAGCTGTTCGTAATTTGCTAATCAATTCACCGGTTTTTAAGCCAAATTACACGGTAAATATAGAAAAGAACGGATAGAACTAGTTTGACTGACAAGCATTGGAATTAGGCCTCACCGTTTCATATAACGGTGCAAAAAACTTGTCCTCTAAAGTTTGCTACATGTTGGTTTTGTACAGGTAGGTATGCGTCTGTGGGGATCACATCTGTTTCTACTTTTACACTGTTGTTCTGTATGATGACAATCAAGGAAAAAAGGTATTGCATGGGTTTAGTAACTAGAGCGTGTTTGTGGAAGATTAATATTACAAAGAAAACTACGAACAAATACAATAAGAGCGTCCCTGGAAAAAGGACGAAACAGACACGCGTTGTAAGTTGTGTCGCTCAAGATCGTTCAGTCTGCAGAAGACTGCTTAAGCTCTACCTGAATTCATCCTTTACGATACCCCTAATACGAGGTGGGGAGTGGCGCATCCTGCAAGCCACAGTCTCTGCCTGCGTTAGGACGGTCGCTGGCGGGAGATAGCGGGGGATCGCGAAGGTGCGTTGAGCCACGCCCGGACTATAAACACCGGCGGATAAATATACAGACCGCTGGAAATAGTGCGTCTGGCTGGATGACCCATTTGGCAGCACATACTGCTCCAGCCACGAGTTACCTGCAACTCGTTAATATCCCCTACTGGAACGGACGAGAATTTACAGAGGTAACTGTGTAGAGTTTGTATCAGGTGTGCCCAATCTCTCAGACACAATTGGTTTAGGCGTCAGTACCTCAAAACCGGTTCATAACTACCTCTACTTAAGAACTTAATTTAATTGCAAGGGACCGCACGCTATGGTGGCAATTTCCCTACACACCCATTTTCCCCCTTTCTTGTACCCACCTACTTTTGCCTTCTACAAATTTCGACTTTAAATTCATTCAACGTTTTTGGTAAATTATTCATCATTTCTCTTAGTAACTTATTCCAATTACTGACACCCTTACCCAGAAAAGAGAATATTCCTACACCCTTGTGCCTGAAATCGAGTGCCAGCTAGTGGTCATGCTCATATTTTCCCTTCCATGCATTACTTTTAATTATTACACCAATATGTTTCCATGCCTCATCGCCAGTATACGCCCTGTACACTCCCATTACCCTCCTTATGTCTTCTAATGAATCCCATTCCAGCTCCTTTATCATATCTGTCACTGATTGCATTCTGCGATAACTTCCTGAAACAAATCTAGCAGCCCTTTTTTGCACCCTCTCCACTTCCTGTATTTGATACTCAAAATGTGGGTCCCATACTACACTACGATATTCGAGGAATGGTCTGATCAAAGTTTTGTAACCCAATCCCTTTACTTCTGTCGTACATCCCCTCATCACTCTCTCCAACAAGTGTAAAATTTTAAACCTTTTCCTACCACCTATCCAATGTGTCCTGCCCAGTTAAGCTTGTTATCAAATGTAATGCCAAGATATTTACATTTTTACCGACCTTATAATTAAAATCAACCTTTGGTTTTTTATCTGTATATCTAATAAGCTGACTGTTCTTTGCATTTGTATTCGTTCCATGTTTACCAGTCCACCTGGATATCCTTTCTAGATCACCCTGCAGCTGTTTACAGTCCTCTACAAGTTTACATGTCGCTTTGTTTATTTACGACGCATAGATGCAGAAATTCATTTAAGGAGAAGAGCGACCCATGTTTGCTAACCATGTTACAACATAACCTAAGAATATTTATGACACAACATAACAAACATAAAAATTCATTAAAAGCCAGAGAAATTTTGCACGTTATTTAGATAACCACTAAATACTTGAATCAATTAAATAATAGTTATTCATTTTTAAAATTATACTTGGAAACTTTTGCGTAACAATAAAATTTATGTCATTTCATATATATATATATATATATATTAAACCGAACCGAATAGTCCGAGAATCTTGTCAGAGGAAGTTTACTCATACAACGAAAAATATCAACAAAAATGATTAATCGTTATTCTTTCTTTTTTCTTAGAAACTTTTACAGAAAAAATTCCTGCTACCACGATGTGTGTGATATCCGTATTTTTGATGGGAAATTAAACTGGTGTACTTGTGAATGTACATACATGTAGGATATGGTACCTGTGAAAACACGATGGGAGGAAACCATAAATTAGTCGCTAGTTCTATAAGAACGAACAAAGCATCGATTTAAGGAAACGAGTAACTAAATGTAAAATACTTTTTTCCTGATACTTTTTAGTTTTTTCCCCCAAAGACAAAATATACTTTTTTTTTTTAAAAAAATATTGCCACAACCGTATTATAAGGAAAGTTGCAGCTTGTAATTTTTTTTCTGATGACCAAAATATGACTGTTTCTTTCAAAAATCGTAAGTAGAGTGTACATCGTTGATAGTTATTGGTGTACACGAATAATGAAAATTGCTTAACAACACTACGTATAGACATTTACAGTCACTGATGATGCCGCATTACACAAGGGCGAAACGCGTCTTAGCTTCTAGAAAGAAAAGAACAGTTGTTTAAATAGCCAAACCAAACTTTTTGTGTTCTTCACATGTCTATCTTTGAAATTAATTGTAATTTATCTTAAAAAAAACAAGTGAACGAAATTTTTGAAAAAAAAATTGTTTTGAAAGTTTAATTAAAAATACTTGAGGGCACATTTCGATTGACATCCCGGCTCAATCGTATTCTGCTGCTGAGTATTATATATAAACATCGCATTTCAGCCAAATAACAGATGTACGCATAAACCGCGCAGTGGGGTGTGGGACTGTAAGGCCTCAGCTCTGCGCGTGACGCCGCTTGCCGTGCGGGTCGTCAGTGCAGGTGAGGCGTCTGGAAATAGCGTCGGCGTCGCGACGGCGGCCGTCGCGGGCGGCCTGTTTCGCGGTCGCGGCGTCGATGGCTGTGGCGGAGTGCCAGGCACTCAGCTCAGCACAGCACTCACGCGGTGCGAGAGTCGAGGGAGTGCAATAAGTCACCGACAACAGACAAACACTTTAAAGCAAAATAACAATCATTGGAGCAAGCAGTAAATTTTCTAACTATTTTTATCACCTTTCGTTAATGGTCTTTGTTCATGTTCGCTGTACGTGAGTTATTAGGTTATTTAAAGTGGACATCAGAACAAATATGTCACCGAATCGAGTATCCTGGTAATTCATTTCTTTGGAGTTGCTCAACTGTTTAATAATCTCGATACTGTATTAAGTGCTCTGGCCGTTACAGACAGTATGAGCAAAGACGTATGTATGCCCAGTGTCAATAACAAAAATAAATAACGTGATGCTTTCGAAGCAAACAGGAATTCTTCAAATTTTGCAGAGTGAATTTTAAAGGTCAAATACAAGTCCAGTTTGTGTTTCAGCAAGTTCGAGTCTAGGACTTATGAAACGATTATTCGATAGCGCTATCGTCCCTGCCCGTATTTAGTAAGTCTACTAATACTTCTGGGTTCTTTAAGCTCAAGATATTTTACTCATCCTAAGGGTGAAACACATTGGCATTTGGTTAGATCAGGTCAATCTCTCATAATCTTTGACCCTAAAAACTGGAACTATTCAAGATCCGTGACGATACGCGAAAAACAGTCACGGGCTCAGACTAGTCTGTTAAATGATGTTTAAAAGCTCGTCTCGTACTTCACTGACTATGCTGAACAGTAGAACATAACGCTAGCAAGTTTCTGCTTACTGCGCCCAACGAAGTTTCACTTAGAAAATGAAATGAAATCACAGACGAAGAATGTTGCGCCTACGGAAATAGACATCCGGGCGTAGATACACCACCCCACATTAAATTAAATTAATTAAAAATCCTCCGTCTGGTGCTGCAAATTCAAGACATCTGGTCTGTGAATATCAACCATCTCGTCTGTGAATATTATATCGTCTTTGCAATCATTTCCTGATTCTTCCGAAACAACAACATCGAAAATTTCATCTTACAAGAGTAGCATCTACAGAGAAAAAAGAAAGTATTTCTGTTTGGTATATTTATGAACCGATGACTGATAGTTTAACTGTTTTTAAATGTCAAGTTTTAGTGTTTAATATTAATTTAATTGCGATGGAGCACACGCTCCCGTGGTAAAATTCGCTTAGTCGTCTAATTACCACTTTTTTACTTTATTATTTTAAATTATCTTATACAATTTGAGTGTTTAATTCCTCCCCATCTACTTTTTCGATTTACAAATTTTGATGTTAATTAAGTCAGCGGTTTTGGTAAATTACTCATGACTTCACTCGGTAATTTGTTCCAATCCCTGACACCCTTACCAACGAAAGAAACTTTCCCCACTGCCTTATACATGAAATAGAGCGCCAGCTTGTGGTCGTGGTCGCCTTTCCCCTTCCATGCACTATTCCTTATTATTTGACCAATATCCCTCCAAGCCCCATCACCAACACCGCATTCTTGGCGTCTCTCCTTCCATACTTTGGCCATCGTTACGCAGCGCGGGTTTATGATCCGCCTCTGCAGTAGCGACATCTACCCAGCGTGTGACTGACCGTGCGGAAATTCGCACGTCTGGCCGCCCGCGGAACAGCGCTGCTGGGCGGGCAACATACCGTCACAGTAATTCGCAGTGCAACGAGTCCATTCATCCACCTCACACGCCAGCAAGGCGCAAACTGATTTCTTTCAATAATACGTCCATGAAATCAGTTTTCCTCTTATAAATTCCATCATTTTTCAGACACTATAGTATTAGTAAAACGACACAGTATTTTTAATCGTTTCTTCTTCTTCTTCTTCTCTTCGATATCGGCCATCTAAGGACCACGAAAAGAAATCCCGTGCATTCATTTCGATGCTTCTTTTCTTGACTTCCAATCATTCTTCATCCTCTCACTTTGCTGTTTCCTCCTTTCTTCCGTCCATATGTTACTACATTTCCTCTTCTCCTTCTCCTTGAATCCCTTGAAATTTTGGATCAATCTCCTTAAAGTTGCTCTATCTTGTATTATATCTTCTGTTATTCCGATCTCAATCATATCTTTCTTTACTCCGTGGATCCACTGGTTGCCCTTCTTACTCTTGTAAACATGACTGAACATTCTTTTGGAAGTCTGTTGTTATCCATTCTCATTATGTGACCCAAAAAACTGATTCTCCTTTTTCTGATCGTGTCTGACATCCTTCCAATTTCTTCTTCTTTGTATAAGTCTTTATTCCTCCTGTGTCTAAACTCTCCTTTTTCAATTTTTAGTGGTCCACAAACTCTACTCAAGATTTTACTTTCCCTTTTTTCTGTCTTTTCTATTTCTCCAGTTTTCATAGAGAACAAAAATCCTGAGGCGTGTAAAACTTGTGGTTTAATTACTGTGTTAAAGAGTTTGATTTTAGTTTTCCTTGAGAGATTCTTTTTATTGTAAGTATCTTTAGTCAGTTGGTATGCTAGTTCTAGTTTTCTTTCTATTGATTTGTTTAATCGTTGCCTTGAAAGTAATATCCTTTTATTTAAAAAATAATTTAAATTTTTTTAAAACTGATATAAAAAGTTGCCACCAGTAAAGGTAGATAGAAAAGGGTGGTTTAGTAACGGAGTTCTCGTCCCTGGAATATTCCTACCTTTAACCTCACACCCATCTCTTCAGATTTCTTCACATTACATTTAATATGAAATGATCTGATACTATATGAGCTACATTATGAACTATTGACTTGTCTGGCATTACATTAATTTCCGCCCTGTTTTCAAGTACCTTTCATTTTTCCTTATGTCACTCTACGCCTTGGATACGTTCTTACCCCGGTGTAACAAGACAAAAGTGCAGTCATTCAAAAAAATTAATACACCGTTCAGTCAAAAAATTATGACCACCTGCTTATTAGTGTGTTGGTCCATCTTTGGAGCGCAATACAGCAGCGATTTGGTGTGGCATGGATTCGAAAAATCCTTGTTAGGTTTCCGGATATGTCTGGCACTAGATGTCTACGCACAGGTCACGCAATTCCCTTATATTACTGGCCGGTGGTTTGAGGGCGTGGCAGCTGGGAACGAGCATCTCGGAAACGGAGAGGCTGGTCGGCTGTTCGCGTGCTACTGTAGTGGGCATCTATGCAGAGTTGTTGAAGGACGGTGAAACCACGACTGGGCGACAAGGTGGTGGACGTCCACGCCTCATCACAAAATGTGGAGGTCGGAGGCTTGCCCACTCTGTGAAGCAGGATAGGCGGCGATCTGTGGCAGATCTGACAGCAGAGTGCAATGCTGGTGCAGGCACAAGTGTTTCGGAGCACACTCTGCTGTCAGATCTGCCACAGATCGCCGCCTACTCCGCTTTACAGAGCGGGCAAGCCTCCGACCTCCACGCTCTGTGATGAGGTGTGCACGTCCACCACCTTGTCGCCCAGTCGTGGTTTCACCGTCCTTCAACCACTCTGCATAGATGCCCACTACAGTAGCACGCGAACAGCCGACCAGCCTCGCCGTTTCCGAGATGCTCGTTCCCAGCCACCGCGCCCACAAACCATCGGCCCGTAATTTAAGGGAATTGCCAGACCTGTGCGTAGACATCTGGTGTCAGACAACTCCGAAAACCTAACAAGGACTTTTCTAATCCGTGCCACGCCGAATCGCTGCTGTATTGCGCTCCAAAGATGAACAAACAGAAATAAGCATAGTGGTCATAATGTTTTGGTTGATCAGTGTATAATTAAACTTTACTGCGGACTAACCTAAGATGCGTGATAGAATTAATTCGTGTTACACCAGTGTGTACGTGTTAGCGCAATTTCTGAAGATTAGGAGGTGTTGGGGAGAAAGAAATGCGATGTTACCGCTCTGAGAACTACTTTTTCAGATTCGTCGCATAGGTCCGCTTCGCGATTGCGACAGGTGTTTTGTCCGGTGACGCATTCCTCGCCGAGCGTCAGACTTGATTGTGCTGTTAATGGGGAATGCTCTACCGCCAAGGTCTCGCGATTCCGTGGTCCGCAGTGTCTCTGCAGGGTGGTTGCTGCGAGCACACATGAGAGGCGGAACACATTTCAAATGCTGAACCAGTGCTCCAGCATAGAACACTCAACACGAATACTGCCCCGTATTCACTCTTTCTGTACAGGCTGATTCAGGAAGAATGGTAAATGTTGAAGGACGTGGTAGGGTGAACAATACTGAGTAAAAAAGTTCATATTACTGTAACATGTGCCCGATTTCCATTCGCTTTGGAGGTGCAGGTGCTGGAATGCTACACATGAAATAAACCTCAGCAAAACATCAAGAGCACACAGATAACTTGTTTCAATCTTTTGTTAGTGCAAAAACACACGCATATTTTACAACAGTTTGAATTAAATGTAAACACTACTAGCCTCATAAAAGTACAGCAAGACGTACTCAGAAGAGCTACACGTACCGTTGCGAAGAGAGCTGCAAAGTGTGTTGAAGTCGATGGTGAAATTTTGGAACATTTAATTATACTTTTATGTTAGTCCAAGATCCGACTGAATCATTTCTACGTTCATCTGTTGTAATTTTACTGAATTGTAATTTTTATGCATAATTATTATTGGTAGCCGAATACGATTCTGGCGGGGTGCCCATCAGAACATGCCCGCAAGGATTTTTAATTAAAATAAAAAAAAACATCGTTCACTTGTTTTTAAATAAATTATAATTCGTTTCAACGAGAGACATGCAAATAACATAATAAGTTTGGATTGCCTGTGTAAAGTGGCCGCTAGTACGAGTTGCCAGCTGCTGAAGGTAGCCCACCACACCTGTGGCAAGGAGTGGGGGACGGGAGCTTCAAACATCACGAAATTTTGTTGACGTAATTTGTGGACGGTCCCTGGCCTCTGATCGCCCTGTAGTGTTGTTTATTACTACTGTTTAGTAACGCTACTACTGTTGAGCTACGCGAATTCCCAACGCAAAGTGTTTCGCTGCGTACTGAGTTGCAATCTGGATCTTTCCAGATTCTGTGCAAAAACTGCATGAGCTGTGTCAATGTTGGGGATGGTTACTCTGAATGGTTTAGTACAACCAAAGGAGTACAACAAGGAAGTGCCCTTTCAGCTCTTCTGTTCATAGCGGCGATGGATAATATCTTAAAAGAACTAAAGAGAGCAATCAATAGAGATCTGCAGGCATTGGTATTTGCGGATGATGCGGCAGTATGGGATGAAACAGAAGAGGGAATACAAAACAAACTGAAAATGTCGAATAATAAGTTTGAAGAATATGGAATGAAATTGAATAAAAAAAAGTAACACTAAAAATAAGCCGAAAGAATACAGACTGTCATATAAAATTACAAGACCACCAAGTTGAAGTTGTTGACCAGTTTAGCTACCTGGGGAGCATAATTGCGAATAATGGTAGAAGTGAGTTAGAAATAATGAATAGAGTAACCAAAGGAGCCAACTTCTACAGTACCGTGCGGGGCTTACTATGGGACATGAAGGTTCCCAGAAGAACAAAAATTGTCTTGTACAAATCATATCTCATTACTATTGTCACATATGCTTTGGAAACATGCACACTAACATCAAGGGACCTTAGCAAGATCCAAGCATGTGAAATGAAGTTTCTTAGAACGGCCCTCCAGAAAACTAGACTTGACCACATAAAGAATGATGAAATTAGATCAAACCTAGAGCAAAGGGAATCCATGGAAGAGCGACTTAGGTCATCAAGACTTAAATGGTTTAGGTATGTCAAGAGAATGACTAGTAAAAGACTACCAAAAACTTATTTGGAAAAAAAAGGATAGTGGGCAAAAGACCGACCAACTGAAGGAGGACATAGAGAGAAGAGGCTGGAACTGGGAATATATCACGGAAAGAGAAAATTTTCTGGATAGGAGACAGTGGAAGACAAGCGTCTACAACAACCAAGGCTGGTAAACCACACCCGGGAAACTGGAGAGGGTTCCCAACGATAATGATGACGACTGTGTTGCAATGTACGTCATAGCAGTGTGAGTGACGGAATACGTTTCTGTGGCGAACGTGACGTATTGGTCTGCTCAGGGATTTAGCAGTGCCGCTGTTTATTGTGTGAATGTTTTTGCCGAGGAGCGGGGACAGCAAAAAAACTGCGGGCTGCCTGAGGAACCTTTCAAGCTGAAGGTGGCCCAAGATAAATGACTTTATTACCCATACCGACGGTGACTGATGCATTCCGACGTTCACCCGTCAACCCGACAACTAAAGTTCCAAGTATTGCTGTGCGTGGCAGAAAGAGGGAATATTAGAACAGCCAAAAAGGTAATTTTAGTTCGAGGTACTGTTGTTGGTTATATATGTCAGCGGGAACACAGCGATTTGGAGAGGAGAAGATGGTTTGCTGAAGGAACCGATTGGTGGGCGGGCATCGAAGGACGGACCCGAGAATCGAACAGAGGTTTCTTGGTTACTGGATGTGCAGCAAAAGGAAGAGAACTGTTTTAACTACGAGACTAGAGACATCTGTTCTTATTGAACAACTTCTGATGAGGCCGACAGATTGACAACATCTGTGAAACATCCAGATATTGAAGATCCCTCAACTTGACTTCCGGGATTCCACCTGAAGAGAGACCGGTGGGTCAAACTAAATCGCCTAACAACAGGTCACGCCAAATGCAACGCCATGCTGTCTGTATAAGCGGCGACATCAGGATTCTCCTGTCTGTGACTGCGAAGCTCCTTCCCAGAGTGTGGAGCACATCATCAAGGAATGCACTCTAACGAAGTACGATGTTAGCAGTGCCACAACTTCCATCATAGTATGGCTACAACAACTGGACATCAATTTCTGAATGCTACCAACGTTCTTGTCGTTGTATTTATTGTAGATATTTATATGTATCACAAATAAATAATACTGGAAGCAGCAGTAAATATACAGCCACCAGTGAAAGACTATTTGCAACATTCTCCACCCATGCACGGCGCCCTGATTGAAGTAATGCTTTCCACTCACACTTCAGGCGGACCAATTAATCAACTGAACTTTCAAACTGTTCTTGTTACTATGTAAGACTGTAGCAGAAATGATACAATAATAGTAAATTAAACATACAACTTGGTAAATTTAGCTATTTAGGAAGAAAAATTACAACTGCTGACCGAAGCAGAAATGACGTTAAAAGCACAATAGCACTAGCAATTGAAATCTTTTTGTTTCAAATATTGATCAAGGATTCCGAAAGAACTTTTTAAAACTCTATGTGTGGAGCTCAGCACTGACGGCGAAGCATGGACTTTAGGAATATCAGGAAGATTGAAGCATTTAAAATGTGGTGGTATAGAAGAATGCTGAAAATTAAGTGGGCGGACAAAATTACCAAACAGAGTTTTGGGAATGATGGGTGAGACAGGCTGGTAGGTCATATTTTGAGACACGCTGGACTGGTTAACTTGTTACGGGAGAAGAGTACAGTTGAAGGTAAGAACTGTAGTGGAAGACAGATATAGAATATGGAGTAGATAATTGAGGACGTGGGTTGTAAGGGATATGTAGAGATGAAGAGGTTAGCACAGGACAGAAAGGGATGGAGGATTGCATCAAACCAGTCGAAATACTGACGACAGGTTTATAAGTTTACACAGTCAACATGTGATTTAAACTTTCGTTTTTATTTTTTTATTTTTTTAAACTGATGGCTTTAGGCCTAGTCGACGTCTGAGGCGGGGTAGGACTGGGGACAAGGAACGGGAAGGAATCCGACCATGGCCTTGTGAAGGAAGCATCCCGGCATTCAGCTGGAGTAATTTAGAAAAAGCACGGAAAACCCATATCTGGATGCCGTGATAGGGATTCGAACACACGTCCTCCCGAATGCGAGGCCAGAGCGTTAACCACTCACCCTCCACGCTCGGTGTGTAAATGTACAGTTTGTCAGACGAAGATTGGGAAATGTCCCAACGTTTGCCTTGATGGCCGGTACGGAGGAAGGGGGGGGTGTCCTAGGGTCGTGCCCGGTCCCGTTGAGGCTCCCCGATCCAGTGTGCGGCGCGGAGGCACGCTGTCGGGGTACCAACCTTGACGGTAGTGAATGCGCCTCAGCGTACATTGTATCTGTTGGTGAGTGTTGGCTGGCCTGGTGGCCGAGTGGCCTTGACGAAATCAGCACGTGCAGGAGGCGGCCCACGCCGCGACACGTGGGCCACTGCGGCGCCCAGAATAGCGGCGCAGGCGAACACTGTGCACCACGCTCGCCAACACCTCAACTCCAAAACTGTCTCATCCACGACTAACTCAGACTGGCTTCTCGACAAGCCAAGCCTTCTATTCAACGGACAACGCCAAACAACAACCTGTATAGTCGAAAATACATTTCAACGCCAATCAACAACCTGTATAGTCGAAAATTCATTTCAACAACAATCAATAACCAGTGCAGTCGAAAATTCATTTAAACGCTAATCAATAACCTGTATATTCGAAAATTCATTTCAACGCCAATCAATAACCTGTATAGTCGAAAATACATTTCAACGCCAGTTATAACCTGTATAGTCGAAAATACATTTCAACGCCAATCAATAACCTGTATTGTCGAAAATTCATTTCAACAACAATCAATAACCAGTGCAGTCGAAAATTCATTTAAACGCTAATCAATAACCTGTATATTCGAAAATTCATTTCAACGCCAATCAATAACCTGTATAGTCGAAAATACATTTCAACGCCAGTTATAACCTGTATAGTCGAAAATACATTTCAACGCCAATCAATAACCTGTATTGTCGAAAATTCATTTCAACAACAATCAATAACCAGTGCAGTCGAAAATTCATTTAAACGCTAATCAATAACCTGTATATTCGAAAATTCATTTCAACGCCAATCAATAACCTGTATAGTCGAAAATACATTTCAACGCCAGTTATAACCTGTATAGTCGAAAATACATTTCAACGCCAATCAATAACCTGTATTGTCGAAAATTCATTTCAACAACAATCAATAACCAGTGCAGTCGAAAATTCATTTAAACGCTAATCAATAACCTGTATAGTCGAAAATTAATTTCAACAAAAATCAATAACCTGTATAGTCGAAAATTCATTTCAACGCCAATCAATAACCTGTATAGTTGAAAATACATTTCAACGCTAATCAATAACCTGTACAGTCGAAAATTCATTTCAACGCCAATCAGTAAATTGTGCAGTCGAAAATTGATGTCAACGCTAATCAATAACCTGTACAGTCAAAAATTGATTTAAACGCCAATCAATAACCTGTACAGTCGAAAATTTATTTCAACGCCAATCAATAACCTGTATTGTTGAAAATTCATTTCAACAACAATCAATAACCTGTATAGTCGAAAATTGATTTAAACGGCAATCAATAAATTGTGCAGTCGAAAATTGATGTCAACGCCAATCAATAACCTGTACAGTCGAAAATTCATTTCAACGCCAATCAATAAATTGTGCAGTCGAAAATTTATTTCAACGCCAATCAATAACCTGTTACGACGAAAAAACATTTTTTAAAGTGTTAATTAATTATTATTTAATCCTGGGACCCAGAGTGAATGAAGATGGACAGTACAAAAAATTCAGAGAAAATACCAAACATAAAATCATACCGTACATGAAGAAATAAAGGCTGAAATTTTATGGACGTCTGAGAAGACTTCTGAAGGAAAGAATCTCAAATTAAATTTTAGAACACACACAAACAGTAAAAACAACAACCACATGGATGAAGGAGGTGGAGAAAGACCTGAAGTCTGCTGGCATTGCTAAGGGAGAAGTCACAGACAGAGAGATTTTTAAAAAGAAAGTGAACTCATGGGAAGTTATTTCGGAGAGAGAATAAAAGAAAAATTTGAACGCCTCTGGACTGCTGAAGAAAAGAAAACGGTCAGTGAAAGAGTGAAAATATTGGTACGACAGGAAGAACATCCCAAAGAGGAACTGAACGCATCCAGTCAGGATAGCTTATCGTTCTCCGTTATGGGGACATACCAAAATGATGATAATAATATTTAATTTATTTGGGATGGAACGATGGCGCTGGTGGCAATTTCCCTATACTCCCATTTTTCACTTATTTTTTCCCTCTACTAATTTTAACTTTAAAATCTTTTTGCGTTTATCGTAAATTATTCGTCTATTCTCTTGGTAAGTTATTCTAATCCCTAACCCCCTCACATACGAAAGAAAATCTTCCCACACCCTTGTGCCTGAAATACAGTGCCAGCTTGTGGTCATGGTCATCTTTTCCCTTCCATGCACTACTTTTCATACCTATTGCAATATCTTTCCATGCCTCATCACCAGTATACGCCCTGTACACTCCCATGACCCTCCTCATCCTCCTCCTGTCTTACAATGAATCCCATTCCAGCTCCTTTATCATATCTGTTACTGATTGCGTACTGCGGTAATTTCCAGAAACAAATCTAGCAGCCCATTTTTGCACCCTCTCCAACTCCTGTATTTTATACTCAAAATGTGGGTCCCATACTACACTACCATATTCAAGCAATGGTCTGACCAAATTTTTGTAACCCAATTACCTCACTTCTCTTGCACATTACCTCACCACTCTCTCCGATAATTGAAGGATTTTGAAACCTTTTCCTACCACCTGTCCAATGTGCCCTGCCCTGTTGAGTTTGTTATCAAAAGTTATGTCAAGATATTCACATTTCAAGTCTTCAACAAGCAATTCTTTCTCCGCCTTATAACCATTTTCAACCTTTAGTTTTTTCTCTGTATATCTGATCAACTATCTCTTCTTGCATTTATCTTCATCCCATATTTACCAACCCAACTAGATCACCCTGCGGCTATTCACAGCCTTGTACCGTTTTGATCCCTTTACATAGCACTATTTCATCTGTAAACAATCTAACACAATCACTGATTAGAATGAAGAATAGTCAATACCTAGTTTCATTTATTTCTCCTCAACATCAGTCTCTCGACTGGTTTGATGCAATTCTCCATCCCTTCCTATCTTATGCTAACCTCTTCATCTCTACATACCCCTTACAACCCACGTCCTCAATTATCTGCTTCATATATTCTAATCTCTGTCTTCCTCTGCAGTTCTTACCTTCGACTGTTCCCTTCACTTCCAGTCCTATATGTCTCAAAATATGATCCGGCATACTGTCTCCAGAAGTGAAATATTTTTAGCTTGCAGCTAATACGTAAGATTCTTTTTGAAAACCTCAGGGGTGAGAAAATCTTAAAATTGAAATGAAAATCATCACTTCTGAGAGGATCGAACATTCCCAAGAACTGATGAGTTTCTATTATACTACTGGGCTAGTTATAAAATAATAGCAGCTTCCCGTAAAAAGTGCAAACTGAAGAATTATAAAAATATTTTGAGAAAAATTCTGGATCAAATGTAAGATCAAATGTAACAAAAGAATTAACAAAGTATTTGGAAATTGAAAAACTTGCGATTATAATCAGAAATATAAGTACCGCTTTTTAAGGACAGTGCGAAAAATCCTATGGTCGGACGGAGTGATTGTCTGAACGCTACTGCGTTAGCACAGAACAGAGGAACTCGTACAATCGTTTCTGATTGACTAGGCTTTTAACTTACCAACATTTAAAAACATCAAAATCGTGTAACAGAAATCATGACCAAAATAAGACGCATGTGCAATTTTATTAAAAATAAAATAAAAAAGTAGTGTAATATTCAAACCGTTTAAGGCGAAAACGTTAGGCCGCCATTACACTGTAAAAAAAATATTTTACAGTGTAATGGGGCATATTTTATAAAAGATTCCTTTTATAAAATTTCTTTTATAAAATGTGAGACGTTGGCACTACATTTTATAAAAGATTTCACCACCCTGCAAACTTAAACAAAGAAAATGGCGCAAGGGAAGTTATAGAAGTTGGTTATGACTGCCGAATCATCGAAAATCTTGATTTCTGAGTATAAACAGAAGGATATGTTGTACAGTCAGAAACACGTAGACTATAATATTAGAAATAAAAGGGTGAACACTTACGTAAAGTTAATTAGTTCTATGAAAGAAGGCTGTACTGTCGAAGACGTAACAAAGAAAAGAAATGGGTATTTGACAGGTTTCTGGAATAATAGCAGACGGAATGCGCAGAGGAATGCGCGTGCTGTACTGCAGAATGGTGTAGATCCGCCACCAGTAATCGAGTTCAACCCATGGCACATACATCGTAAAAGTAAACACCTAATAGTATATATATGGGGAAATAATTCTGATATAGGCCCTAGAAATTTATGAAAATATTGTGGTAAGAATTTATTGTACCAATCCTTCAGCATCGACCATAATTTTTATAATATCTTCACATTGCAGCTCTTTCACTAAACTTTGTTGAACTTCCTATCATATCAAGTCTCGTAATCCACGATCTAACCCAGATATGTTTACTTCTTTTTCTTCAATAAAATGCATATTGTGACAGCTGCACTAACTGCGTCTGCAAAAGCTTACAAGTTTACTTCATTTATTTGAGAGAACTATGACGAAAAATTTTATATAGTGTAATGGGACTGAAAAAATGTCACATAATATCTTTGATAAAATAAATGCCAAAGATCTTTTACAGTGTAATGCCGGCCTTAGTGGCATTGGTTGAGTGAAGCTCGATATACCTCAGTTCTTTATGTTAACACCCGAGTGGAGTTGAACAAACGTTAGCGGCACTTCACGTAGCTTCATGTGGTATGAGTAAACTAAAAGCTGAGTCTTGAGAACACAGTTTGATTTTGGCCGCCTCGAAAAGCACCTGATTAATGTCTCAGATTATAATCTTTCAATATCATAAACTTTGTAACAGAGAGACTAAAAACTATATGAAAAATAATGGCTTTGGCTTCACGGACGTCCAAGCAGTGTATAGCAACCATTATTTTCCCTGAAATATCTTCAGTGTACACGCACACAGCGCAGAGGCTTTATAACGTTGTAGTATACTCATTGGTTTCTTGAAGTGAAAATAGACACAGAAACCACTATCAAGAAATGTTGAAACTCGCCACAAGTCGACGATACATTGGCGACTTTCAAGCGAAAGACCGAGCGTGGTGGGTGAGCGGTTAACGCTCTGGCCTCGCATTCGGGGGGACACCGCGCCGTTTCGAATCCCCATCCGGGCATCCAGATTTGGGTTTTCCATGGTTTCCCCAGATCACTCCAGGCAAATTCCGGGATTGTTCCTTCAATAAAGGCCATGTCCGAATTCCTTCCCGTTCCTTGTCGCCAGTCTTTTCCCGCCTATAATGACCTAGACGTCAATGAAACGTAAAGAAGAGAAGAGGAAATGTAGTGAAATATGGACGGAAGAAAGAAGGGAACAGCAAACTGAGAGGATGAAGAACTATTGGAAGTCAAGAAAAGAAAGATGGGAATGAATGCGGGTGATTACTTTTCGTGGTCCTTAGATGACCGATATCGAAGAGAAGAGCAAGGGAAGCCAGGCAAGCACGCGTGATTGCCGGCTGATGGTGAGTTTGAGCTTTGAGCCGTGCCGTGTCCCCGCCAGCGATTGCACGCGCGGCACGTGCGAGTATTTGCGCGGCTGACGTTTCCGGCTCTTGGGGGGTGGGGTGCCACGAATAGCCGCCTGCCACGTGGGGTGGATTCGCGTGGGAGGGTGAAGCTGGAGGCAGACAGCAACAAGTACCGCTACAATACGCAACTCTCTGTCGAATCCACCTGTGTACAGCGATGCAGCTCGTGCAACAGTCGGCGCCAGCACGTAAAACACTTGTTGCCACATACGCAATCGAGGTTTGAAGATTTCCATCTCATCTAGCTTTGATGATGAATGTCTAATGTATTACAAGGGATATACATATGTTTCTTGAAAAATTATTTGATTGTGGAGGCGAAGTGATATATATTACAAATATCTGGATGTTGTGGATCATTTTCCTCAATTGCTGATAATATTAATAAATAAATTACGCCAAAGCAATTGACTTTCTTTGTATTTATTGGTCTCCCGTACGCGTTTCACTTCTTTTGCAGAAGCATTTTCAGCGGGTTTTTTATTTTGTGGTCTATTACATTTCTCTTAGCTCCATTCTCAGCATCAGTGCTTTCGCATTTTTGGTGAGAAGTATCTTCATTTTTCAAATTCACAACAGTACACTTTATTGCACTGCACTGTGTGTTTTTACTTGCGAATGATCGTTCTCTGGCACGGCTGGTTTAATGTCTGGATGTTGTGGTTCATTTTCCTCAATTGCTGATAATATTAATAGATAAATTACGCCAAAACAATTTACTTTCCTTGTATTTAGTGGTCTCCCGTACGAAAGTAAAAACACATAGTGCAGCGCAATAAAGTGTAGTGTTGTGAATCCGAAATAATGAAGACACTTCTCACCAAAAATGTAAAAGCACTTATGCTGAGAATGGAGCTAAAAGAAAAGCAATAGACCACAAAATAAAGATATAGAAAACATTGTGATTAGTAGAGAGTAAAAGAGGTAGATATATTTATGGTAGGTACTGCGTTTGGTAGAGATATACGCTGTGGAGATATTTGTGATGTAGTTTTCATGCTGTAGGGTTCGCAAATCGCAAAGATGTTACTGGAAAGAAATAACATCTGGTGGTATTGTTTGTTTCTATATTTATTTTATGGTAGGATTGAAGTGTTGAATGGTGGTATTGATGCTCACGGTACACCTGTTAATTCTAGAGATTATTTTGGGTAGAGATTTTTCTGGTGCCCTTCAATTTTCTTAGCATTTTTTTCAGCATTTTCAAAAACTTTAGTATATTTTTGGCAGTTTCTAAACGTAGATTTGGCATAATATATTTTTTAGACTTGGCAGCACTGATATTAGTATGATTCCCTAATAATTTTTACACAGTTTCTGTCCATCGGCCATATAGTATTTCTTCTTCTCTTCAATTTTGGCCAAATAAGGACCACAAAAAGTAGTTTTGTGGATTCGTCCCGATGCTTGTTCCCTTGAATTCCGATAGTTCTTCAATCTTTCACTTTGCAGCTTCCCTCTTTCCTGGGTCCACACGCTGTTACCTTGGAATTTTGTACGAATCTATCGAAAGTTGCTCTGTCTTGTATTACATCTTCTGTTATTCCGATCTCTATTATATCTTTCTTTACTCCCTCTATTGACTAGTTGCCATTCTTACTCTTTAAAACGTGTTTGAATTTTTTTTGTAAGTCTGCTGTTGCCCATCCCCATTATGTGAACAAACAAACAAACAGATTGCCCTCTTCCTGATCGTAGATGGCATTCCTTCATTTTCTTCTTCCTTGTATAGATATTTATTCCACTGGTGCCTAAAATCGCCTTTTTATCGTTTTCAATGGTCCCCAGATTTTCCTCAATATTTTGTTTTCCGTGTATATATTTTTTAGAGTTGGCAGTACTGCGTACAGTGTTAACAACAAAAGCCTGTGTAGTAAACTGCACGAAAGGAGTCATTTTTTGAGATATAGGAGTGGCTGTGTGTTAGTTAGTAGCCGGGCTGGCTTTATTTTGTTTTCGCAAATCCCTGGCTGCGCTGCGAGGGAGGGTTGGGGTATTTTTAGAGCCGGGGGCTGCCTCCATCCAGAGGCCATCAACCCTGCCTGCCAAACACTCGCCTCTCCTACCCTGCACCATGACTGCACCTTCCAACAGAAGAACTGAACGCTCCACCGTCTGTCTCCACATGGGTCGAATCTTATAAAATTGTAATGAACAAACAAAGGAGGTAGCGCACAAATCTCTTGTTTCTCCACATTTGGACTATTGTTGTGCCGTTTGGGATCCGTTTCGTAAGGGGTTGATTGCCAGTATAGAGAAAGTACAGAGAAGAGCCGCTCGATTCGTGACCGCTTGCTACAGTCCTTACGAAAGCGTCACAGAACTGATTAGTAGACTAGCCTCGGAGTCTCTGGTAGATAGACGACGCACGTTTCGTATAAACTTATTGGTAAACATGCGTACTCCCACTTTCACTTACGAGTGTAGTGAAATACTTCTTCCACCAACCTATTCGAGTCGCAATGACAGGAGTGATAAGACTAGAGAAATAAGGTGCCACACTGGTGCTTATATCAATTATTTTTTCTCTCGTGTTATTCGGGATTGGAATGCACATCAAAGAGACTAGCTTTGGTGCTGAGCACCCTCTGCCACCCACTATTTTGAGAATTGCAGAGTACATACGGTAGCGAAACATGGACTACCGGAATACCGGAAAGAATGAAAATTGAAGCATTTGAAATGTGTTGCTACAGAAGAATGCTGAAAATTAAGTGGACAGACAAAGTAAGAAATGAACGAGTTTTGGAAATGATGGGTGAGGAAAGAAGTTTATGGAAGAAGCTTACAGAAAGAAGAGACAGGCTGGTAGGTCATATTTTGAGGCATGCTGGATTGGTTAATTTGTTAGTGGAGGGAACAGTTGAAGGTAAGAACTGCAGAGGAAGACAGAGATTAGAATATATGAAGCAGATAATTGAGGACGTGGGTTGTAAGGGATATGTAGAGATGAAGAGGTTAGCATAGGATAGGAAGGTCAGGGGGAGTGCATCAAACCAGTCCAAAGACTGACGACAGCAGCAAAAAAAAAAATATTTTCTTCGTCGACGACGATGTCATTAGAGTTGACATTAAAGGCCTTGACCTTTTGAAGCAACCATCCCGACTTTCGCCTGGATTGATTTCTGGAAACCATGGAAAACCGAAATCTGGTGCCGGACGGGGATTCCAACTGGCGTCCTCCCGAACGCGATGCCAGACTGTTACCACTCACAGCCACGCTCGGCGAGAGAGACAAGTCCCGTGTCGTCATAAGCACTCAGCACGGCACGAAACCCAACGATCAGTAATACTCATCCAAGACACCCACCATCTGAAGGCTTCAAGTCCAAATACCTTGGCATAACGTTTGATGACATACTCAACTGGGCAGAGCACATTGGGCAGGTGGTAGGAAAAGGTTACAAAATCCTTCATTTACTGGAGACGGTTTTGAGAGGATGTACCAAAGAAGTTAGCGAATTGGGTCACAAAACTATTGCCAGACCATTGCTTGAATATGGTGCTGCAGTTTACGTATCAAATACAAGAGTCGGAAGCTGTGCAAAGAAGAGCTACTAGATCTATTTGTAGAAATTATCGCAGGACCAGGCAGTAAGTGATATGATAAAGGAGCTGGATTGGGACTCATCCGAGGAGAGGAGGAGGGTGAAGAGAGTGCTGGGAATGTACAGGGCATATGTTGATGATGGGGCCTGGACGGATATTGGTCAAAGAATTAGGAATAGTGCATGGAAGGGGAAAGGCGACCATGACCACAAGCTGGCGCTCGATTTTATGTATAAGAGAGTGGGGAAATTTTCTTTTGTTGGTAAGGGTGTCAGGGATTGGAACAAATTACCAAGTGAAGTCGTGAATGATCTACCAAAAACGGTTAATGAATTTAAAATTTGTAAAATGACAAAATAAATGGGGAAGGAATTTAGCATTGCAATTTCAAAATAAAAATTAAAAAAATAAAATAGAAACGGATAATAATGCTGGGAAATGGTCGTGAAGTCGATTTTTAATCAATAACAGTAAACATTTAGAAACATATGAACATCGAACTAACATTAAAAAGTTAATTACATTCTTCTAATGTGCATTTAAGGCACTGTACTGCTTACTAATCATATTACGATTTATTTAAACAATTTACATCTATTAAAACTCCACACATTAATAGATAAAATATTCAAATGCGCAATTAATCATTGTGTATCTCTTTCCGATACCGAGTTAACCGATTTTGATGACTGTAATGAGTACAGAGCCGGGTTGGGCTCTTGCAGCGCGATCAGATCAGACCAGAGATGACGCTGTTTGTGTGCTCACTGGAGTTTGTTTTATCTGCGGCCTCCGCCTGTTATCGCGTCCCTGTGTACCGCCATAAATTGGGCGCGCGCATATCGTTTACCAAACGCTTCCGCTTTTCGGATTGCGCTCTGTATGACGAAGAGCATCTGCAGCCCTTAAGAGGTCTGCCTCCAGACACGGCGCGATTCCAAATTTGAAAATTTAAGTAGATTTGAGACATCATACAAACGTTAAAACCGTTCAATATATGTTATAGGGGAATTAACTTAGTTGTTGCAATGGGCGATATATCTTACACAGAGAGACTTAGTAATGGAACAGCAAATGCGTTCTAAACATAACTGAAATACTGGAGCTGTGATATATCTCTTTATCCCTCAACTAGCTGATAACAACGACTTCGTACGCGGGGACTTAGAATTTTTTTTTTCTTTCCTTTACGCCTCGTCGACTTCGAGGTTATCAGAGGCAGGATGGGACTGGAGACAAGGAACGGGAAGGAAATTGGCCATGGCCTATTGATGGAAGCAGCCCGCCATTCGCCTGGAGTGCTTTGGGTAAATCTGGATGCCCGGACGGGGATTCGAGCCGCCGTCCTCCCGAATGCGAGGCCAGAGCGTTACTGCTCACCCACCACGCTCGGTAGAATTTTATTGCTAGAATTGGATATAGAAAGCTGAAAGGTACGTAAAAGCACAGTCAGGATAATATTACGGGGGAAACATTCAACTTGTCTAATGAAGAGAGCAAACTTCAGATCTCTTTAAAAATAGCAACAAACTAACGGGAGGGGGGGGGGTTAATTGTGTGAGACTGTGTGGATTCCTCGGGTAGATTTTTTTCGCTGTTTAAAATTATGTCTCTTTCTGGAAACATCTCCTATCAAACGAAGCCTGAGTGACCAATGTAACATTACACACGCTACCCGTCTCTCTATCACCATTCGGGTAATTTTGGAAATTCCATGACAAAATATATTATTCATCCCGAAAAGAAAATATTCCCATGTTACATGCTATATCCTTGTCAAATTTCATGTAGATCAGTATAACCGTTTATTCGCATTTATAATATTAGTGTGGATAGATTTAATTACTTTTTTTTTTGCTGCTATCAGTCTCACGACTGGTTTGATGCAATCCTCCATCCCTTCCTATCTTGTACTAATATTTTAGTCTGAACAGACCCCTTACAAACCACATCCTCAATTATCACATATTCTAATCTCTGTCTTCCTCTACAGTTCTTACCTTCGACTGTTCCATCCACTAACAAATTAACCAATCCCGCATGTCTCAAAATATGACCTACCAGTCTGTCTCTTCTTTCTGTAAGCCTTATCCACAAACTTCTTTCCTCACCCATCATTTCCAAAACTCGGTCATTTTGTACTTTATCCGACCACTTAATTTTCATCATCCTTATATAGCACCACATTTCAAATGCTTCAATTTTCCTTCTTTCTGGTGTTGCATAAGTTCCCATAAACTTCTGTGTTCCACCCATAGAGTTTTAAAATGTTCTTTCTGATTCTTAGATCAATATTTGAAACTAAAAGATTTCTCTTTATCATGAAGGTTGTTTTTGCTAGTGCTATTCTGCTTTTTACATCATTTCTGCTTCGGCCATCGGTTTTAATTTTGCTTACTAAGAAGCAAAATTCACCAACTTCTTCTATTGCATCCGACCTTATTTTCATATTTAATCTACTATTATTGGTATCATTTCTGCTGCATTTCATCACTTTTGTCTTACTTTGATTTATATTTAATCGAAAATCTTCATTTAGTATTTTGTTCATGACAGTCACTATTCTCAATATCCTCAGCCTGTTCTGCTAACAAGACAATGTGATCAGCAAATCGTAGCATACTGGAATTTTTCTCCCTGAACATCTATGCGACATTCAAAACTTTCTTTTATTTTCTTTATTGCTTCCTCTGCATACAAGTTGAATATTAACGGGGATATACTACAACCTTGTCTCATATTCTTTTTAACTGATGCTTGTCTCTCATGATTCTCCTTTTATTAAACCTAATTGATTCTTATAAATATTATAAAGTATTCTTCTATTTCGGAATTGCTTGTCATAATATTAGATTTAGTTACTTGATAAAAGGTCAAATAAAAGGAAACAAGGTTGTAATAACATTACGAAGTTTTTCGTCGATAAATGAACACACGCGATGGTTGACCAGAACTAGACCTGTAGCAAACCGCGTGTATTCGTTACTGAGTAACGAGTATATCGCCTGACTCGAGGTACCGAATCGTTACTCACGAATTCATTTCGTTACTCGAATTTGTCGCGTGGATGCCAGTTTGATTCGATAAACAAACGAATATGACTCATCGTAGGGGAACTGGAACGGTTCAGCCAGCGACTAAATGAATCTGAACGAGAGAATCAACATTTGAACATCGTGCGTCGCGTATTTCTGGGAATTATGATTTGAATTCGTTTCGTTACAAAGGAAAATGCGTAAGTACAAACATGTTGCGCGTATTTTAGTATAATTAATATTTTTAACTGTTAAGTGTTGATATTTTTAACGAGGTAAGTACGAGTAATTTTGACAATATAGAGAGTTATTTTGCACTTTTGCTTTTGTTTAACATTAAAATATACAGAGCATAATTTTTAAATAGAATATTTGAATAGATGATTTAAGATGGTTATTATTTATGTTATTGATCATAGCTTAGTAAGATTTTATTCATTTCAAGCACATACGAAATGAGTTTATTCGAAAATACGATATTCTAACTTTTATTTTATTTTACAGTGCAAATTTTACCTAAACTGACTTAATAAATGAACAATTTATTCAAATACAGTGTTGTTGTAGACCATTTTTCTGCAGTTGCTCAGTAAATTAAATGATAAAATGACGCCAATGCAACTTTATTTGTAACTTTATTGCCGTACGCGTTTCGCCTCTCATCGAGGCATCATCAGCGACGAATCTATTTTAAAATTTACATTGGTTTACAAACTTATTATACGATGTTTAACACAATTCTAAATTGATACATTTTCTTATTATTTACACTTACTATTTACATTAGTCGATTTCAGGATAGTAACCACACATCTTTGCTTTCTCTCCAAAGCATGTTTCCACTACAGCCATTTGTCTTTGCTGTTGTGTACAGGATATAAACATTGCATCTTATACAATTCGCTTGTTTTCGGTGGCCATTTTATTTTCGCAATAAAGCTACAAATACAGTTGTATTGGCATCATTTCAGTCATTTAATTTATTCAAACTTTACAAAGTACTAACGAAGTCGTCCCGTACGCGACGTGACTCGGTGCGATGCTTCGTGGTAGCGCTCGATTGTATCTAAAGTAACGCTTCGATAGTAACGAGTACTGATTGGATTAGTCACGAATACACACGTTACTCGTCGCTGATCAGTGACGTGTTGGCGTTGCGTGCGACTGTACTCTCCAAGGGCGCGCCGCTGACCACAGCGCAGGCCGTTGCTCCGCTGTTTTACAACCCTCTCTGCCCTTGGCCTCCCCCGGTCAGCGTCTTGACAAAGCGCGGGCCAGGCCCTTCTTTCCCTTCCCTTTATTTCGCGCGACATCCGTCTCTTTCAACCCTTCCGTCCGCCTGCGTAATAGACGCCCCAAGAATGTGGCCACTCGGCCGAGTGCAAAAAATAGCGGCTCCACCCCCGCAGCGAGGGTACACTCACCCCCTCACCGTGATCAGTGGTCTCGGTCGTCAAAATGCGAAAACGGTGGATCTGACTGCTAATATCGTGAAATCAAAACCCAGGACGATTGCGCTTTCTTACAAGACGATATTATAAAAATAATTGCGTGGTGTAAAGATTGGCAGTTGGAGATAAACGCTAAAAAGTGCCAAGTCATGCGTGCAAGTAAAAAGGCGACACCATTTAGCTCTGAATATACAATTAATGGTCCTTAGAACGATAGATTCCGCCAAATACCTAGGAGTAACAATTCGTAATAATTAGTCGTGGAATGAGTATATCGAGAATGTAATTCGTAAAGCAAATCGTATGCTCCGATTTGTAGGTCGTGATTTAAAACAGTGCTCAGCGGAAGTTAAATCGATTGGTTAGAAGTCACTAGGGTGGCCTCACTTAGAATATTGCTGTTATGTATGGGGTCCCCATCAAAAGGGGTTAATGGAGGCACTGGAGAAGGTCTAAAGAAAAGCCGCCCGATTCGTAACATATATATATAGTTGGAGGAAAAGCTTAAGTGCGATGTTGAAGAAATTAGGTTGGGAAGACCTGGTACACCGAAGGCGTTGCTCTCGACAGAAGCTAATTGAAAAATTCCGTACTCATTTATTTCGTGATGACAGCAAACAAATATTGCTACCAGCGACATTCTTAACTAGGAATGACCGTAAAAATATGATAAGAGAAAACAGGGCCAGAACCGATTCATTTCTGTACTCTTTTTTTTCCACGAGCGATTAGGGAATGGAATGGGAAGGATTTACCGGGCGACTAAACTTGGAATCCGACAGGAGTAGCTTTCGATAAAGCTTTCCGGACATCCTGATCTGGGTTTTCCATGGTTTTTCCGTATCACTCCAGGCGAATGCTGGGATGGTTCCTCACAATAGCCCATGGGCGCCTCCTGCCATATCCCGTATATCCCTTCCAAACCAATACCCCTTCGGATCGGTGCAATGCATCGTCCGCCACACACTTTTAGCGAATCACGGAGTAATAATAATAATAATTTTAAATGTGGTGGCACAGAAGGATATCGACACGTACGAAATGAACGTTTTTTAGAAATGATGGGCGAGGAAAGGTGTTTGGGAAAGAGTCTTACAGAAAGAAGAGACAGGCTGGTAGGTCATATTTTGAGACATGCTGGACTGGTTAATTTGTTAGTGGAGGGAACAGTCGATGGTAAGAACTGTAGAGGAAGACATAGATTAGAATATATGAAGCAGATAATTGAGGACGTGGGTTGTAAGGGGTATGTAGAAATGAAGAGGTTAGCGCAAGATAGGAAGGGATGGAGGATTGCATCAAATCAATCAAAAGAATGATGACAACATCGAATGGTACAAACAATCTGAAAAGGTTTCAAAATCCTTAAGTTGTTGGAGAGAGTGATTAGGGGATGTACCAGAGAAGTAAAGGAATTGGGTTGCAAAACTTAGATCATAGCTTTGCTTGCATATGATGCTGTTTTACCGATCCACATTTTGGCTTTTATAGTAAGAAAAGAAATATGGATCCACATTTATGCGATACCGTGAACGTATTAACGCTTTCTTCTTTGTTGAAATCAGCATATTTGTTTCATTTCTGAACAGTTCTGAACGTGTACATTTAATTTTAAGCGTATTTGAGTATTGCAGTTACTCTTGATTCTGGTATTGAAGCTCATGAAGCTCAATGTTCCCTATCGACCTTCTAGGTCATGTTTTGTAACGTTAGTTTGCTCCTTTTCCGCAGAGCTTCTCTTGGTAGTGCTAACCTAGTGTTAGCATGATTCTTGTTTCGGCCATCAGTTCTACTTTTCTCTTACCTCGTAACCGCGAGCGCTGTCGCTCGCACCTGCCATTTGAGTGGACGCGGGTTCGAATCCCGGTCTCGCCATCCAGATTTTAGTTTTCAGTTGTTTCCTGATATCCCTCCAGGCTCATGCTGGGATGGTTCCTTCAAAAGACCATGGCGGCATTCCTTCCAGTTCCTCATCGCGTTTCCCCTCACGGCTGTAGTGACTTCGACGTCGACGAGGCGTAAAACCTGAAACAAACAAAAATTACTTGCTCCACTGTGTTTTTTTCCTATATTCATAATTAATTAACTGCTGCCATCATATCCTCAACTGCATTTGATTACTTTTGTACATCTTCTGTCCATAATTAATAGAAAGTGCTCTTGCTTTCTTCATTCATGTAATTTCCCTGCATGCTCACTTTTTTGTTTTAACAAGACAACATCATGAACAAACACTGCAACGCTAATGCCCTCTTCTGTACTCTTAATGCAACACTTCTCCGAAATCCGAGGTTCATATCGGTCCCGTTGGAAAACATTTTTGTTACTCGTTGTTCTTATCTCTAAAGCCAGATTTATTAGTCACTTGATTCTTGAATTGAATTTTAATTGCGGTGGAGCACATGCATCCCTCGTCATATATTCACATCTTTCTCATAGTTATTATTATTTTTGTCATTATTATCTTACGTATAATTTGGGTGTAAATTTCCGGATGTATCTACTTTTTCCCTGGAAATATGCACACTAACCTTAGCAGGATCCAAGCCTGTGAAATGAAGTTTCTTAGAACTGCCCTCCAGAAGACGAGGTTAGATCACAGCTAGAGCTAAAATAATCCATGGAAGAGAGACTTAGGTCATCTAGACTTAAATAGTTTGGGCATGTTAAATGAATGATGAGTACAAGACTACGAAAAGCATTTGGAAAAAAGGATAACGAGCAGAAAACCAGTGGGAAGACGAAGAAGAAGTTGGACAGGGCCAACTGAAGGAGAACATAAGAGAAGAGGCTGGAACTGGGAAGATATTAAGGACGGGGCATCTTTTCCAGACAGGAGACAGTGTGAGACGATCGACTATAGCCACCAGGACAAAAAAACATAGGAAGGCTCGTGAACCACACCCGGGAAACTGGAGAGCGTCCCCAACGAATGATCAACTTTTGCCATTTAAGAATTTTAATTTAAAATTCATTCATCATTTTTCACAAATTATTCATCCTTTTGCTTGGTAGTTCATTCCAGTTCTCGAGTATAATAGCGAGATAAGAATATTTTCCCACTCTTGTAGGTATGAAATCGAGTGCCGCCTCGAGAATATAGGCATCTCTTCCCCTCCGTCCTCTTCTCCTAACTCCTCATCAACATCCCTCTAAAGGCGCATTGGCACGATCTCTTGTAAATGGAAGCGAGACGGGACGAATACTCGAGCACACGCCATGGGAACAGGGCCGCCTCTGCTAGCGGAGACGAGTCGCAACTACCCACTCTGAGTCGGTAAACATCACAGGCGTGTGTAGCGGTGCGCTGTTGCCATCGGTTTGCAGCAGCGGTGCGCACCCCTTCTGTTGCTGTAAAGTGCTCTGTGCCAAACGACACTAGGCAACGTGGTGCGGAGGTGGCGGCGAGGTAAGCTAGGACTAACCTGCGGCCCGCGGTCGTCCCTATACTTCGGCTAATGAGGTCCCGTCCCGTCTCGCCTTCGTTACAAGGGATCATGGGAATGCGCCTTAAGCCTCATCGCCAGTATACGCCCTGTACACTCCCATGACCCCCTTCACCCTCCTCCTGTCTTGCAATGAATCCTACTTCAGCTCTTTTATCTTATCGGTTACCGATTGTGTTCTGCGACCATTTTCAGAGACCATTCTAGCAGCCCTTCTTTCCAGTCCTCAGAATCGTGAATGTGGGTCCCATACTACACCACCATATTCAAGCAATGCCACGACCAAAGTTTTGTAACCAAATTCCTTTACTTCTCAGGCACATCGCGTCATCACTCTCTCCAGTAAATGAGGGCTTTTGTAATCTTTTTATACCATCTGCGCAATTTCTCCTCTAGTGTTGAGTTCGTTATCAAATGTTATGCTAAGGTATTTTCATTTCAAATCCTCAACAAGCAATTCTTTTCCCATCTTATAGTCATAATCAACCCTTAGTTGTTTTATCTGTATACATAATACGGTCACTCCTCTTTGCTTCTATCTTGATCTTATGTTGATCTACCGAAATAGGTATCCTGTCCACATCACCCTGCAGCTGCTCAAAATCTTCTGCCATTTTGATCCTATTATATTATACATCATTACGTCATCCACAGACTACCCAACTTCTTATATTAAACCATCAACACAATCACTCATTAAAATAACGAATAGCAATGGACCCAATACGATACCCTCTGGCACTTCTTTTTTCACTTCCACTTCTTTCGATACTTCATTTCGTATCCCAACTTTTGTGATTTCTTCGTTTTAAGAATTCTTCCAGTCAGAAAATACAGTTTAATAGTTTTTACCATAATTAGCACATTTAGAGTTAATTTCGTGTAAATTTCGAATTGTGTTTCAGCTAATTATGTAGTTATACAAATTGAGAAATTAAAACTGTAGGCCACTAGTATTTGGATAGCTTGTAAATGACTTTTTTTGGGACAGGTATGAAGTTAACAGTGTAGCCAACATTTTAGGGACAATACTCCATGCTGGAGGGGGTGAGAATTTCTCTCGTGTTGTGAGCCGACACCCTACAGAGTAGCCTGCATCCCTTTCGACACCTTTGGCCACCGCCACAAAAAATCCGCGGCAGTGGACGGGCATTCCTGGGGCCCTTTGTGGCGACACACTGCAGGTTGTTGCCCTGTTTCCAGTGCACAGTGTCTTTGTTTCCCCACTCTTTCTCTCTGCCGTCGCGTCGGGGGTTGTCTGACCGCGCAGAGGGAGGCTGTCATAACATTTACCTGCCCGCCGATCACGGCCGTCGATTATCCATTTCCCCCTCTCAACCCCCCCCCCCCACTGCATCCGGCCCGCATTCACCTTGTGCAACGCATCTCGTATCATGGCCATAAAGCACTCCAGCCATCCTGATCTGGGTTTTCCATGGTTTTCCCGGATCACTCCAGGCGAATGCTCGGATGGTTCCTCACAATAGCCCATGGGCGCCTCCTGCCATATCCCTTCCAAACCATTACCCTTTCGGATAGGTGCATTGCATCCTCCGCCGCACACTTTTAGTGAATCGCGGAGTAATAATAATAATAATAACTGGTGGGGGGTGGTCTCCCTGTGCTAACAATACACCAAAGGTTTTCTTTTTTCTGCTCATGTAGGATTTAAATTTTCAGCTGAAACAGAGTGCTGATCATCTTATATATAAAAATCAATGTTTGTTTGTATGTTTGTACTCTGTGCGCCCCTAAACCGCTTTCCAGAGATGTTCACTACAGTAGCATACGAACAGCCGACCAGCCTCGCCGTTTCCGAGATGCTCGTTCCCAGCCGCCGCGCCCACAAATCACTGGCCCGTAGTTTAAAGGAATTGTGTGACCTGTGCGTAGACATCTGGTGGCAGACAACTCCGGAAACCTAACTGGGACTTTTCGTATCCATGCCACGTCGAAACGCTACTGTATTGCGCTCCAAAGACGGACCAACACACTAATAAACAGGTGTTCATGATGTTTTGGCTGATCAGTGTAAATTTATTACGCAGCTGGGGGTCACAAAAGATTTGTATACGGATAAGTGGGGACCGTGTATTCAAAAGGTTAAAAACACTGTTATATCGCAATTAAATTGCATTAATTTTTAATAGGAAATGTGATTGGATAGGAAGAATCTATCGTAAGAGCTTTGTATCACTTGGTGAAAGTTCTTTGACAAAATGTGCCTTCTTGGGGTAGGCACGAGGATCGTTCAAGAAGTCCTTAGATATTCCAAGAATTGGAGGGCATGGTGTCGAAAACTATTTTTTATTAGTAAGCATCATTACACACTAGATGGCAGATAGAATCTCAGCTATCTCTGTCACGAGGTTTCATTGGTATTGTCGATTGAAGCAAACGAGTGTTGTTCATTGAGAAAAATGGAAAAATCAGCGTTTCGAGCGGTGACTAAACACTTTTATTCAGAAGGCTTAAAACTGAAATAGAGCAAAGCTGAGCTGGATGAAGTTCGTGGCACTTCTGCTCCTGCGTGTGCAACTGTTTGTAATCGGATAAATGAGTTTAAACATGGCGGAAAATCTGCACAAAATGAACCATGTTCTGGACGTCAAGTGACTACCCCAGAAATTATTGACAAAATGCACGTTTGTTTTTAAGTCATCGACAGTCAAAGTATGCGAAATAGTAAAGGCCACAGGCATATCGCAGGGTATAGTATATTCAATTTTGCAAGAATAGTTAGGTGTGAATGAAATTTCGGCAAGATGGCTGCCTCGTTCCTCTTCCATCAGGACAATGCACGGGTGCGCACCTGCAATGTTTCGATGGCCAAAATTATGGAATTGAAGTTCGAATTATCACCACATCGACGGTACTCAGCAGATTTGGCCCCCAGTGACTTCTTTTTATTTCCATAGTTAAAAAAAATTGCTCCGCGGACAATGATTCTCGTCGAATGAGTAGTTCATCGACCAAACAGATGACTATTTTGCAGAACTTCCAAAATCCTGCGAGGTCATACAGAAGTTAAAGGAGCGTTATGAAAGGTGTACAGAACTAAAATGAGATTACATCAAAAAATAAAAAAAAATGTACAGCAAATTATTATTATTACCAGTGTTAGCCCGTGACCGTTTTTTGCGTATCGTCACGGGTCTAGTATAGTTCCAGTTTTTAGGAAGAAAAAATATGACAGGTTAACCTGATTTGACCAAATACAAGCTTGACCTGTGTTCCAGGATCAATAATATCTTTTGAGCTTGAAGAACTCAGAAGCATTAATAGAGGTAGTTATTAAACACGGACAGGGACGATAGCGCTATCGTGTAATTGTTTCAAAGGTCAGACACTCAAACTTGCTAAAATACAAACTTGACTTGTATTTAACCCTTAAAGTCCGCTCTACAAAATTTAAAAAAAAAAAAAATTCCCATTTGTTTCTAAAGCATCACGTTTTTTTTATTGAGACTGGGCAAACTTTCGTAATGTAATCATTGGTCAGAGTATCTGTAACGGCCAGAGACTTAATACACATTCCATATTATTAAACAGTTGAGCTACCCCGAAGAAATGAATTGCCAGAATAGTTGATTCGGTAACATATTTAGGTCTGATGTCCACTTAAAATAACCTAATAACTCACGTACAGCGAACATGAACAAAGACCATCGACAAAAGTGGTCAGTAAAATACCTGAAAAGCAATTAAACCATAATGCATAAACTTTGGTCAAGCAACAACATTAGTGAAAGTTTTAATTAAACTTAAATTTATGCTAAGCCAGAATGACAATTGGCATTCGTGGTTACAGCACAGACCATGAGTAACTTCAATTTATATATTTTTTTTTAAGTTGCTCTCACTAGCAACTTGTTACTGAAAAGCAGATCGATGCTTTTTCAGTCGCAAAATTTATCAATATTTTTTATGTATGAAACGCTACGAAAATCAAGCTTAATCAATGTATTATGGCCATTAACTTGGTAGAGTTGCTTAGCTATTAAATTGTGAACGTAACCACGAATTCCTTCTAATGGTATCTCTGGTCGTTGTTTTGCGAGCGAAGGCTGACACGTGACACCGTTCTCCAGCCAATAGCTATCGAGGTGAGTGACTGAGAGAGCTCAGGAAATTGTATAGCAGATTACTTACCTTTCTGTAAGGGCTTTTCGAACGACCCTCGTACATCAAGCGGCGTGAACTCTGATGGAATACAACCCTGACCTCTCCTAGGAATACAGGGGCAATTGGTGGGACGTACACGATGCCGTCCATTAGCCACGTGCTGGCGTGTAATTGTGTAATGTGCGGTGTATATGGAGCAATATCCCTGCGTGCTCCACTCCACGTAACGGGCACGGGACGAATCAAACCGAGGCTCGCCATCTCCCGTTACAAGGCACAGCAGGGGCGCCCACTGCAACGACAGCAAGGCTATGCTTCAACTCCACTGGTGGCTGTATCAGGGCGCTAGAAGTGAAACGTTCGTATATTTGTGAAGTGCTCTCGAGTAACTAACTGAGTTAACGAAGTGTTGTCACACGATATTTCGGCGATCACAATCACGGTCGCCATCTTTTTCATCAGAAGATGGCGACCGTGAATATTAACTCGGCTAGTTACGTGAGAGCATTTTATAAATTCTCAACGCCGAGACAAAATTTGTTTTTTTTTTCATATCTTTATCTGCGTATGTTTCATATGTATTTTTTCCGCGTATTTTTTAATGGGTTTCTTTCACACTAGATGGGACGGAAGATAATATCTTAATTGCATTTCTACAGTAAATAGGAACTTTGCCCAACTTATTCTCGTAAATGAAAATTATTTAAAAAAGTAAAGCACACTTCGCTAGTTCATAGAATATTTCATCATGTATTTAGAGCTTCTATATCGGAGAACTATTTCAAGAAAGTCGTCGGATTACCATCGTTAAAATCAATTTACGTTAATACCTCCTTTGTAATCGCTTCAAAAATGATTTATGGATCATAACAAAAATAATTTTTATAAGATAGAATAACCCTTCTGTCTGTTGTAAAGACGAACGGCGATGTGTCTGCACGGAAATGTAAAATTTTACTGTACACGCATTAATATATTCACTGTGTATCACATAAGATTCCATATTTTTTAAAAAATAGCAGCCACCAGAGAATATAATGAAACCATTTACAACGAACAAATGTAAATAAACAAAGGCAACTAATAAAGAAAATATAATACGCGAGATAACTCAAAACGATGAAGCGAATATTCATCGATTAACAGGACCTAAATCGGAGCAGACAATATCGTAACTATATTGCTACCAATGCGTACACAGTTATACACTGAAGTGACAAAAGTCAAGGGATAGCAATATGCAAATTTATAGATGGCAGTAGTGTCGCTTACGAATTTTATAAATGGTCAGTGCCTGGGCAGGACTTTCGTTTGTGGTCAAATGCTTCGTGTGAGAAGGTTGATTATGAGATTATGGCCACAGGAAAAGAATTAAATGATTTCGAACGAGGTATGATGGTTGGAACTAGACGCATGGTACATTCCATTTCGGAAATCGTTACGGAATTCAACATTCCGTGATCCACAGTGTCAAGAGTGTGCCGAGAATACCTAAATTCAGCCCTAACCTCCCATCATGAACAACGCAGTGGTCGCCCACCAGCACTTTATGGACAGTCCGGCGAAATTTGGCTTTAATGGGATATGGCAGCAGAAGACCGACTCGGGCGCCATTACTAGCAGCACGACATCGCCAACAGCGGCGCTCCTGGGCGCGTGACCATTTCAGTTGGACCGTAGACGACTGGAATAAAGTGGCTTGGTCAGATGAGTCACGATTTCAATTGGTAAGAGCTGATGGAAGGGTACGAGTGTGGCGCAGACCCCATGAATCCATGGACCCAAGTTGTCAACAAGGCACTGTACAAGCTGGTGGTGGCCCCATAATGGTGTGGGCTCTGTTTACATGGCGTTCAGCTACTGGGAGACCACTTGCAACAATTCATGGACTGCAGGTAGCCAAACAACGATGGAATTTTCCAGGATGACAATGCCCCTTGTGAACGGGCCATAAATGTTCGCGATTGGTTTGAAGAACATTCGAGACAATTCCAGCGGATGATTTGGCCACCGCTATCGCCCGACATCAATCCCACCGAACATTTATGGGACAAAATCGAGAGATCAGTACACAAAATCCTCCACAGGCAAGGACGTCTATAGAGGCTGCATGGCTCAATATTTGTCCAGAGGACTTCCACCGACTCGTGGAGTCCACGCCACGTCGTGTTGCTGCACGTCGCCGGGCAAACGGAGGACCGACACGCTATTAGCAGGGTATCCCACGCCTTTTGTCACCTCGGTGTATAATATCATAACTCCTTGCTTCAAGGCATCGTTAAATGCAGATGTACAGAACGCCAGCGATTGGTTATCTTTTCCCTTCCATCCGCCTCTCCTAATTCTTCTACCAATATCTTTCCACGCCTCGTCACTAGTAGGTGTACGCCTTGTTCACTCCCGTGACCCTCTTCACCCTCAACAGGCAACTCACAATTTTTATGTTCTTTACATGTCTCGCTTTGAGATTAATTATAATTTATTTAAAAAATAAGTAAACGATTTTTTTTTTGAAAATTTAATTAAAGACACTTGCGGCTATATTTGGATAGGCAATTCGGAAGAATCGTGTAGTGCCACTCATAATTTTACTTAAAAATTGCATTTACACCAAATAAGAGATGGACGTATTCAAGCAAAGGTCCGACTAAAATGATGTAATCCAATTCCCTCGCTTTTCAACGCATCACCCTCTCGAGTAAGTGAAGAGTTTTGAAACACTTTCTGCTTCTTTGTATAACTGCGTGTTTTAGTACTGCTTTATCGTATGTTGAGTTTGTAAGTGGTGTATTGGACACGTACTATGTCACTTCCTAAGCTCACTCACTCATCCACACACCTCGATAGCTATTGGCTGGAGAACGGTGTCACGTGTCAGCCTTCGCTCGCGAATTAACATTAGCAATTAGATATTAGGTACACAGTTTGATACCTAAGCAACTGCTATCTACATCTACATCTACATCTATACTCCCAAATTCACACTTACTGTGGGTGGTAGAGGGTGCTAAGCACCACTCCTAATTCAGTGCATTCCAATCCCGAACAGAACTAGGAAAGAAGGAATACATAAATGAATCAGTACGGCATCTTATTTCTCGAATCTTATCCCTCCTGTCATTGCGACCTAAATAGGTTGGCGGAAGAAGTATTTCGTTGACCTCGTAAATCATAATGAAATTAAGTGCTATAATAGAGTCATTAATTTTGCTTTTCGCAGCCTTCCACAGGTAAACACAAGTATGTAAAAACTTTACTGTTAAAAAAATCGTGGAACTAGTTTTAAGTAATATGTCGACTTTAAGAAACTTAAATTACTCATGATCTCTGGTGCGTATGCCAATTGTCATTCCTGACTAGGCTAAATTTAACTAAAACTTTCGCTAATGTTGCTGTTTGGCTAAAGTCTATACATTATGGTTTATTTGCATTTCACGTATTTTACCGACTACTTTCGTTAATGGTCTTTGCATATGCGAGGTGTACTTGAGTTACGTCATTTAAGGTGGATATTAAACCAAATGTGTTACCGAATCGAGCATTACGGCAATTCATTTCTACAGTTTTGCTCAACTGTTTAATAATCTGTATTAAGTTCGCTAGCCATTGCCGACACTATGACCAAGATTATCGTATGCATATTTGCCCAGCGTGATGCTTTCGAAGCAATTGCGCACTCCCTTTAAACAGAAATTCTTCAAATTTTGCATAGTGGACTTTTAAGGTAAAATACTAGTCTGCATTTCAGCAAGTTTCAGTATAGCAACAACGACCATTCTTCAGGTTCCATACATTTTATTCACCCTAAGGGTAAAACACAGGTCGAGTTGGTGTTGGTCAGCTCAGGTTAAGCTGTTATAAAACTGGAACTATACTATTCTAGAACCGTGACGATACGCAAAAAAAAGGTCACGGCCTAATACTAGTGAATAAATAAACACGAAACTAGCTCACCAGTGCGCCTAGAAGCTTGCAGTTTTCTTTTGGGACCCTGGCCTCCCGTGCTATCGATGGAAGTAACTTTAAAGTAGCGCCACTAAACTATCCGATTACTATTTGATAGACTCGAGACATGCAACACTTGCAAGTTGCAGCCACTCGCTGCAAGTTGATAAGACAGCCTTTCGCGTGCTGAAGCAACGATGCGCGGAGGGAATATTTAACACCCTACCACAGTAAGTCAACCGCGCCAAATACATTCCGCTAGCTCTGCCTACAAAACGATGCTACTGATCACTTCAATAAAACCTGAAAAACCCTTCTCGTTCCTCACAACTGGTATCGAACAGCTTCAACTCATCTTCTCTCTGTCAAAGGGCCTTTAATTTCATCTAATTGTTATGGATGACACGCTCAAGTGGCTACTTCTGCCCTCTATACGATTTTCGCAAATTATTCAATTCTCTTGCTAACTTATTCCAGTCCCTGACACCCTTACCTAAGAAAGAGAATCTTCCCACACCCTTGTGCCTGAAATCGAGTGTCAGCTTGTGGTCATGGTTATCTTTTCCCTTCCATGCACTGCTTTTAATACCAACACCAATATCTTTCCATGACTCATCACCAGTATACGCCCAGTACACTCCCATGACCCTCCTCATCCTCCTCCTGTCTTGCAATGGATCCCATTCCAGCTCTTTTATCGTATCTGTTACTGATTGCATTCTGCGATATTTTCCAGAAACAAATCTAGCAGCACTTCTTCGCACCTACTCCAACTCCTGTATTTGATACTCTAAATGTGGGTCCCATACTACACCACCATATTCAAGCAATGGTCTGACCAAAGTCTGGTAACTCAATTTCTTATCTTTTACGGAAAATACTCTCAACATTCTCTCAAATGAATAAGAGAGCTATTTCCTAACCTGTTCCTATTTTAGTTTATCGTGAAATGGCGTACCAAGATATTTACAATTGAAGTCTTCAACAAGCAATTACTTCCCCACCTTACAATCATAAACGACCTTTAGTTTTTTAAATGAAACTACTTTGGTGGCGGTACGTAAAATGCTAAAGGTTAAATTGCTTTAATACTCACCGACAAGCATCTGACGATGTTAAATGGCTGAAGTTGGCGTTAATACACACCGTATTTACAGTGTTTCGTTTTTGTTTATTAATTGTTTTTTGTTTCATTATATTCTGGAGTCACGTTTATATCGCGATACAGTGAATTTAATAAAGCGCGCGCGATAATAGCTTTCGTTTTCACGCAGAAATGCTAGCATCGTCTTTAGAGTGGATTGACTGAGTTTTTTTTAAGATTTTGAAAATTATTTAACTGATAAGTCAGAAATGTTCGCTTAAGCCGTCACTTCTGACGACCTTACAAGCTAGTTATTAACAACAACTGATCGTAAGAACGGTTATCAGATAATGTTGTCTAAGATGTTCTCCCATTTAAGCACGAAATACAGATGCCTATTTACTGTAGAATTATAATAAAGATAGGATCGATTCTCCAATCGTGTGGAAAAACATTTAAAAAAAAATACATACAAAAAATATAAATAAAAATTCATAGCCGTCTCACTTCTTGCGAGCGGAAAAAAATAATAAATACTCTGGTGCATATACCAGTGTGTAAAAATTCAGCAGATTCCTGCCTGATAACTTATTTAATTTTTTTTTTTTTTAAAGAAAAGCTTAAATAACACATTCACTCCGTTTTAAAGACAAATGCTAATATTTATACATTAGAATGAAAGCTTTTATCGCAAGAGCGATCAGAGTATATTAGGAAATCATGAACGTTGATGGAATACAGATAAACAAAAAGTAACTAATAAATTAAAAAAGCAATTAAAGATACTGGTGCATGTCTCACTGCATCAGCTCCTCTGGGTGTGAATATCATGTCTAACTTCGTCACGTGATTATCAACGTTCTACGCATGCGCACTGATCACCTAACACATTTCTTCTTACCACGGCCAGTGAAATGCCATTTTTTTTTTTAAAATCTGTGTACCTAATGAGCTGATTGTTCTTGTCACTAATGCCATTCGGTGTTGACCTAAGCAGCTGTTCTTTGTGAATGAACGTGGTGTTAGTTTAGTGTTTGCCCTAGTTTGAATACTGTATCTGTTCCCCGCTAGCAACGACTCGTATCTCTTTACGAGATCGCTCTGTCGCAAGCAGAGTGCAAACACCGCTCACACACCACTAACATTTGCTCAAAACGACAGCTGACGTTGCGAAACGTCTCGCGTTGTACTTCCTTAAGTTTGATTGAGATGGAATAATTGTCTACGTGAAAACTACCCTACTCTTTATATCGATTTTTCTCAATGTTAGACAGGTCACCAAACTGTTATTATGATTTTTTTCTTTTAATAACATACATAGATATTGCTAGAGGACAGTTTCTGAAATCACTGGAGGCCATTATTCTGTGGTTGTGCTGGGTAAAGTTCATCACTGTCGCCACTTGATTTTTTAAACGTATTTAGTTGATTCGGCAGCAGCGTAAATTACAGAGTCGTGCACCTGTAAGACGTAATACATACACTACATTACAACACCGTGAAGGAGACCGCCTGAGCCATCTTCGAAGACCGAAGCTGAAAGTCGCTGGTTTAAATGCTTTGGGTGTTCTTTTTTTTAAAAATTTATTTGGCCAACAGCCATGCAGGCTACTGAACCATTAACAAGTTTACATGATGCCTTATTTAAATGAAATAATAAACTTAGCTAATTTTTATTTTACTTTATTTATCTATCTTGTTTCGTGGATCCCTGCTGAGGAAGAACCTCTGGGATGTGAAACATGCCATGGTTAACACACATACATACAATATGAGTCATAACCATAGTGAGAACAATTATATGTTACAAAGACCAATAAAGAGAATAAAAATAAACATTAATTTTTACAACTGAGTTTTTGCAAAAGGTTTGAATACACTAATACACTTTTTACACAACAGATTTACTATTACATTATTTACATTAAAAAGACAAGAAATGATAAATTACCTAATACATTATACAGGGTGTTACAAAAAGGTACTGCCAAACTTTCAGGAAATATTCCTCACACACAAACAAAGAAAATATGTTATGTGGACATGTGTCCGGAAACGCTTACTTTCCATGTTAGAGCTCATTTTATTACTTCTCTTCAAATCACATTAAACATGGAATGGAAACACACAGCAACAGCACGTACCAGCGTGACTTCAAATACTTTGTTACAGGAAATGTTCAAAATGTCCTCCGTTAGCGAGGATACATGCATCCACCCTCCGTCGCATGGAATCCCTGACGCGCTGATGCAGCCCTGGAGAATGGCGTATTGTATCACAGCCGTCCACAATACGAGCTCTAACATGGAAAGTAAGCGTTTCCGGACACATGTCCACATAACATATTTTCTTTGTTTGTGTGTGAGGAATGTTTCCTGAAAGTTTGGCCGTACCTTTTTGTAACACCCTGTATACACAAAATAGCAGATTTACACAATATGTAATAAATTTAGCTAAGTCATTATATACATTGAAATAGTAGGTTTACCTAATAGATTCAATACGTTAAAATGACAACTTACATGATACGTTATATACATTAAAATAACGAGTTTACTTTGTATACTACATACATTAAGATAACAAGTTTACATAATATACACAGGAATAATAGGATAAATATGTTACAATAATAAAATTTTTATAGTTCCAGTTTAATTTGTCTTTTTTCTTTATAGCTTTACGCCTCATCGACTTCGAGGTCTTTAGAGGAATTCGGCCATGGCGTTTTGAAGGAAGCATCCCGGCACTCGCCTGGAGTGATTTGGGGAATCCATGGAAAACCCAAATCTGGATGCCCGGACAGGAATTCCAACCCGCGTCCTCCCGAATGCGAGGCCAGAGCGTTAACTACTCACTCATCATGATACCTTTTTAAATTTAAATACCCGCAATTGTGTGGCGTAAAGACTGGCAGTTGGAGTCAAATGTTAAAAACTGCAAAGTCATGTGTGTAAGTAAAAAAGAGAATATACAATTATTGGCACTGTCCTTAGAACGCTTGATTCCGCTAAATACCTGGGGTAACAATTCGTAATAATTTGGAATGAGCATATCGAGAAGGTAATTGGAAAAGTTAGTCGTATGCTCCGATTCCTAGGTCGTAATTTAAAACAGTGCACTCCGGAAGTTTAATCGATTGCATACAAGTCAGTAGTGAGAATATTGTTGTTCTGTGTGGGGTCCCCATGTATATAGTTGGAGGGATGTTGAAGGAGTTAGGTTGGGAAGACATGGAACACAGAAGGCGTTGCTCTCGACAAAAGCTAATTGAAAAATTGACGAGTGACTAACACCAAACAAATATTGCTACCAGTAACATTAATATCTAGCAATGAACGAGAAAATAAGATAAGAGAAATCAGGGCCAGAGCCGATTCATTTCTGTACTCATTTTTTCCACAAGCGATTAGGGAGTGGAATAGAAACGATTTACCGGGCGAGAATAGTTAGAATCCGAGAGGAGTAGTTTTCGATAAATCACTCCGGCCATCCTGATCCTCATTTTCAGTGGTTTTCCCAGATCGCTCCAGGCGAATGCTGGGATGGTTCCTCACAATAGCCCATGGGCGCCTCCTGCCATATCCCGTATATCCCTTCCAATTGATTGCCATTTCTGATAGGTCCAATGCACCCTCCGCCACACACTTTTAGTGAATCGCGGAGTAATAGTAATACGGTGATAGTATTACATGTTCTTCGGAGCACTGACACTCCAAGTCACTGGGCAGTTCTTCTTCTCCTGGATCATGCCTTCCACTATTCCCAGCGTAGGCGGTTACTGTGGAGGTTGTACCCTCCATGGTAACTTTCTTGTGCAGATGAACTAGGCTGATTTGTGTCCGTATGTGTCATTGTAGGTGTGTATGTGTTCACTGTAGAGTGTTGTGAATATTATATATATACAGGGTGTTCACGAAGATATGCAAATATGTTATTCTACAAGTAAATCTAAAGAAAAACGTTCATGTAAACATAGGTCCGCAAATGTTTAGTTACGGCTAATAAAAGATTTTGCCTAAAATTTAGCAACCTCACTAATATGAAGCCATCGCAAAACTGAACGAGGTTACAATGAGGCACGATTTCCATTTATTTAGTTGTTATTGATCTGCTGAATGTAATAAAAGCAGATTATCTGACACATTCATACTGTTTTATTTAACTTTATTTACATCATTTTATAAAATTAAGTTCTCCACAACTTCTGTTGAAAACTTTGTGCAATTGTTTAGAATTAAAAAAAGAAAAAAAAATTGGGCCAAGTAGTTAATAAATTACAAATTATTCCCAAATTATTTCTTTGCTTCTTTGGAATTTCTGGGAAACTAGTGGATATACGCGTCTGGAAGTTGTTTTATTACATTCACCAGATCAAAAACAACACAATAAATGGAAATCGTGCTTTACTGTAACCTCGTACAGTTTTGCGATGGCTTCATATTAGCGAGGTTGCTAAATTTCAGGCAAAGTCCGTAACTAAACATTTGCAGACCTATATTTATACGAACGTTTTTCTCTAGTCTTACTTGTTGGTAACATATTAAAATATTCGCATATCTTCGTGGATCACCCTGTATACATACGCGTGTGTGTCCCTGTATTTCACTTTGCGGCAGCCCCTGCCTAGCGCAGGCTGATGTTTGTGTGTGGTTAGAAGTCAGTAGCTACTGGGGTGTGGCAGGTATGGTGGTTGAAAGGGGTCGACCTAGGGCATTTCCATATTTCGAACAAAGCGTTGTAAAAAGACCTTGGAATACTCTAGAATGTACTAGAATGTTCTTGAATAATGTTCTAGAATATATCATATTTTAAAACTTTTTCAGCTATTAACAAATATCAAAACTGTGTATGCAGCATGTTTAGTGAGTGAACTGATTTTTACGGCACTGCCAGGTTACTGCTTAATAATTTCCATGTGGCATAAGTTTTCAGGGAGAAAAAATCAGTATGTTACGATTTGCTGATGACATTGTCTTGTTAGCAGAGAGAGCTGAGGATATTGAGAAGTTATTGAATGGCATCAACAAAATACTGAAGGAAGATTTTGGACTGAATATAAATCAAAGCAAGACAAAAGTGATGAAATGTAGCAGAAATGATACCAATACTAGTAGATCAAATATAAAAATAGCATCAGATGCAATAGCAGAAGTAAGTGAATTCTGTTACTTGGGAAGCAAAATTACAACCGATCGCCGAAGCAGGAATGATGTTATAAGCAGAATAGCACTAGCAAAAAGAGCCTTCATGAAAAAGAGAAACCTTTTAGTTTCAAATATTGATCTAGGAATTAGAAAGAACTTTTAAAACTCTATGTGTGGAGCACAGCAGTTTATGGTAGCGAAACATGGACTTTAGGAATACCGGAAATAAAGAAAATTGAAGCATTTGAAATGTGGTGCTACAGAAGAATGCTGAAAATTAAGTGGACAGACAAAGTAAGAAGTGGACGAGTTTTGGAAATGATGGGTGAGAAAAGAAGTTTGTGGAGGAAGGTTACAGAAAGAAGAGACAGGTTGGTAGGTCATATTTTGAGACATGCTGGATTGGTTAATTTGTTAGTGGGGGGAACAGTCGAAGGTAAGAACTTTGGGGGAAGATAGAGATTAGAATATATGAAGTAAATAATTGAGGACGTGGGCTGTAAGATGTATGTAGAAATGAAGAGGTTAGCACAGGATAGGAAGGGATGGAGTATTGCATCAAACCAGTCGAAAGACTGACGACAGCAAAATAAAAACTGCTGTCCTAGGTGAGGGGCCCCTCCGGCTGTTGTGCGGGCCCCCTTTTGTTGTGTGGGCCCCTGGGCTACAGCCTAGGTACCCCATGCTTAAATGAAGCCTTGGGTGGGCCACAGAGAATTGGCATTCCGAATAATGGACAAACCTGCCGGCGTTATCTGCTGTGTCTGGAGTCACGTGACGGATGTTTGCGAGACGGTCCTAAGCACACCGACTACTTGTCGTCACCCCGCCGGCCCCGGCACACAGTTTAGTCACGCCTTGTTGTCGATCTGTCACAGACCCCTGTGCCAACAATGCTCGTCACTGACCGCGAGTCTAATGTCACGTGCGAGGTGCGAGCCCTCGTATCATTTTGGCCACGCTAGCGATTTCCTGCGATAAATACGGTATCAATACGGAGGTGTTTTTCCAAACCAGCTTCGTTGCTCACAGCACAGTCTTTGCAACAAAAGACCGTATAACAGGCGCTTCATTCACAGAAACTTGCTGCAATAATTCTATAGGAATAGTCGGAAATAGAGAAATACAACATGCGTCATTGTTAAGATTACCTCCAAGGCTCGGTTATACAGTCAGGAATTTGGCAAATGCCTTTTTATGCTGTGGTTATTCAATGACTTGCAAAGAAATCATTTTTATTTTGCTTCGAGTATTACAATTCGTCGTCGTCGAGATCATTAGAGCCAGGGGACGACGGAAATAAGGATATATATGTACACTAATATTATAAGTGTGAATGTAGCTCTTTCCTTCTGTCTGTTCGTGACATGTTCACAAGTAAACGAATAAACCGATCTTGATGAAATTTGACAAGGAAATACTCTGTGCGTTAGGAAGGACACAGGATAGCTTCTTCGGGACAAATAACATATTTTCCATCATGAAATTTTTAAAACTAATCCAACGGTGATAGACAGGTGGATAGCGTGTGAAATGTTACATCGGTCACTCAGGCTTTGCTTCTCTCGCAGTCACTCCGTCTATGACCTGTTCATAAATTTTATGTACATACATAACTTATTGCATAGTATAAGATGGTGATTTTTAGCGAATTCTAGCAGTAAAGTCCTAAGTCTACGTGTACAAAGTCGCGGGTATATAACCATTACCAGCAACTTCGCTTATGTGGATTGATCATGTTCCGTTTATGTTGCAGATAACACATTACCAGCGACAAAAAGGGTACCTTAATTATTCTGTATAATACTGAAATCGCGATCAACATTTCAACTGTAAGATTTACCTAAATCCGACCAGTAATTCTTGAGTAATTCTCATTCAAAGAAAAACTGATATTCCTTTGTTTACCGTTTCGTGTTAAACTTGTCAGCTTTCCGATTTCGCATAGAAATAAAACCTTCCCTATTTTACCCCTCAGAAAAAAATATTTAAAGTTTTGTTTAGTGTAGAGTATGCAACACATTTATTATTGTAAACAGCTTATATTGTTTCTATTAAAAGCAGAGACATTCCATTTCCGTGTTTAGTGTGGAATATGCAACATATAGTTGTTCCATCTTTGATATTTCTTATCGTACGTTCAGAATTTCATTTGATGCTTCGGCGTTATGAAACGTTGGGACGTAAGACTTATGAAACAAATCAAATGAGGTTTTAAGCTCTAAAAGGGTGAAAACCCCATCGAAATCTGCTCATTTGGTTTCCGAGTTTTTCAAGCACAAATTTATCTGGTTTTCGTTTTATAAATATACTAGCGTAGTTCCTGGCGTTGCCCGGTATCATCTAGAATGATTAGGTCATACAATAAATACTGAAGTTCATACCAGACTTCAGTTTTTTGCACTTGTGAATCAAATTTCATGTCAGTCGTTCCATTTTCAAACGGCTAACTCCCAGTGAATCAGAAAAGAGATGGGGTTGGGGATGATTTATTTCCTGCAATATTTTTAGTCGTCCTATCGGTAACTTGTGTACCAAATCTCATCAAAATAACCATATCTATTCGTGCAGCAATAGAAACAATCGTTCAATAACAAATTATAAAAATACCGGAAATGCCAACACTAAACATTTTAGACAGTTCATTTTCATGTTTAAATTCATCAAAACTATTAACAGCGAATCTAATTTCACTTCCGAGATTGTAGCTTCAAGAAGTAAAGAAGATCTCGAAAATTTTTTTCATTATATAATTAAAATTAATTCACATATTTTCCCCTTTTATTAGTTTCCTCTTCACATTCCACACGGCCATCTATGAGGTAAAAACAAAAATTTAAATAAGGAAACGTTACATGCTGTAATATGACTATTATTTTAACAAAGTATGACGTATACATCTAGTTGGTATTCCATCTTTGGTGTTTCAGGCTGTACGTTCAGATTTTCATTTACCACTCCGGCGTTATGTTGAAGCATAAGACACACCAAACAATTCAGTTAAGATTCTAATCTTTAATCTTGCGACAGACGCTTCCAAAAGACACACCTCAGGCCGCAAGTATCGAAATGATACAGCCGTTAGAAATAATTTTTTTTTTTTTTTTTGCACTTTAATGATTAATATTAAACACCGGCAGGAGCCTGGAACATCACTGGCAGGTTGAGGGTTAAAACTCTAGAAGGGAGGGGAGCCTCATTCACCAATCAAGTGCCTTCAAATTCGCGGAAAACTGTTTCACATTGTAGTGGGTGCCTTAGTGGGCAAACTACGTTACAATTATCTTTCATACCTTTATGATTAATAAAAGGGGATTTTTAATTTTTATGAAGGAGTGAAAATTATTTAATTTTGCAACAATCTCGATGTTAGTTGAAATTTAGGAAAATTGTCACAATATGACATTTATTTTCTTATCATTGGCGATTACAAGTCTGAGCGAATTTACCGTTAATATTAACACAAATTGGCAAAATCATAAAAGCAACGCTCAGAGGTACAATTAGCCGTCATAGCAAGCAAACAATTGTATATTTACTTTTAAATATATCTCAGAATCAAAATGCAAGAAATAATGACAATTGGAAACAATGAAAAATACAAGTTATGACGACCTCAGACAAAGGTATCATAATACTGTGACTTTACAGTTAAAAAGAAAATCATGGGCGCCACGAATGAACAATATATCATTCGAAAATAACTAGTTCTGGCAAATTATCTCGCTCGCTCAGGGGTTTTTACAATTACAAAGTGAGAACATGGATCTATCCTCTCAAAGTCGTTTAAGGGTTTTGTTTCACGGAATGCACAATCAGATGGCTTGGTCGTAATAAGTTACCATTGTAGTTCTGCGTCTGATGTCTGCGGTGACCGGAGATGACCCACGGTATGTGAGATTATCTCACACGGCGGCTACAGACACGTCCTGTCTGTTAATGCGCATCATCGCATTACTGGCGGTGTCGCCGTGATAAGCCTGCTCCAGCAAGGCAAGCTGGCAGCCAGAAATCGTACAACGGCTGTTGGCGAGAGAAGCCAACTTTCCAAGTCCACCTCAGACTAGACTCGACTAGAATCGCAGGCAGAATGTCCAACTCCTCGCTCTTCGGTCCACGAGGAAAACTTCTCGCTCCGCCCCTTGTAGTCTCGAAGCTCACATATAACAGAAATTCCCAGGATTTTAAGTTATACGCTCATTTGGATTGGATCTTCAGGTTGGCACCTAATGTCACGTGATATCCCCGATATCTGATTTGTACCGCTCATATCACAGAGGTCGGACATATTCGGCTAAGTTCGCCGGGATGAGAGCACATTCGGGTGTCGGGCGGCAGGCATTTCCCGCCAGGTGAGTGACCCTGTTGACCACCCATCCCCAGGGAGCAGAATGTGTGGTCCGGCAAAACCCCAGATCCGCGACTCCCTGTCGCCATGGTTCGGGAAGACCACGACTAGCTTCAAGCCTACGCAGCTCAATAACTCTTTAATATTCGCTTTACCAAGATACACTGTATGTTCACCATTTCATTACAGTCCTCACTTGGAATCTTGCTTACTTTATAAAATCACAACAAAAATCTATTTAGGTGGTCGCCCAAGATTTATGTAAATTACTCTAACATTATGACATATATAATAAAAAAATGCACCTTGTAACGTGGCGACAGCGCGTCATGTTACAACATGTATCAAAATAATACTCGAGCCCGTCGCTCGCTTAAAACCGTGAAAATCCCATCGAAATCTGCGCAGTAGTTTCTGAGTTTTACTGGAACAAATATACCCGGTTTTCGTTTTATAGCTACAGATATTAAAACCATAGAAGAAGAAGTATTTAGATGGGCAGTCTTATTGCATGTACATAGCGCAGTATTGAAGAGGCGGGAGGGCTGGCTAGTCGTACTATCTGGCCGTTTAGTTGTAAACAACCCGCAACAAACTCGTTGCTGAAAAGTGTCCTCTTATCCTTGTCCTACTTCACTCATCGCGTGTGCTAATCTCGTGCTCGAGATAACAGAGTGCTGTCCCCGGCAGCGTGGTGGCTACCGTACAGCGACGATAACTGCTTCCTTTATTTATTTTATTTTTATGTATCAATTTTGTTCCGTGGATCCCTGATGAGGAAGGACCTCTGGGATGTGAAACATGTCATGGTTTTTTTTTTTTTTTTTTTTTTTTTTTTTTTTTTTTTTTTTTTTTTTTTTTTTGGCATTCGGCAACGGAGGCCATACAGCCAGCTCAATGTGTATTTTCTCCAATGTATGGACGCCACAGGACGGACAACACATTCACACAGACACACAACACTTAACATCCATGCCCGCGGCCGGATTCGAACCGGCGGCCTTCGGCACGTGGAGCTAGCACTCTAGCCCCTACGCTACCGAGGCCGGCACATGTCATGGTTAATACACATACATACAATATGAGTCATAACCATAGTGAGAACAATTATATGTTACTAAGACAAATAAAGAGAATAAAAATAAACATTAATTTTTACAACTGAGTTTTGCAAAAAGGTCATATTGAATACAATTAATTAATTTGTTCGAATTCTTGAACGTAGCGGAAGGAATTACCAATAAGATAATCTTTCACTTTTTTAAAAATATATCTTTATTATCTGCAAACTGTTTTATACTCTTGGGATGTTTATTAAACGGATGTATACCAGAATAATTAACTCCTCTTTGTACTAATGACAAAGATGTTTTTGTTTTGTACAAGTTATTTCTGTTTCTTGTTTTGAAATTGCGTACTTGTGAATTAGATGTAAACAGGTTAAAATGTTATATGACAAAGCACAGGAGAGAATATATATACTGAGAAGTAATTGTAAGAATATTGAGTTTTTTAAAAAGTTGTCTGCAAGAAGTTCTTGGTTTTACCTTACACAACATCCTAATAGCTCTTTTCTTTGCTATGAAACCTTTTTTACTTCGCGAAGAGTTTCCCCAAAAAATTATGCCATACGTCATCACTGAATGAAAATATGAATAGTAGAACTGTTTCGATAATTCTAGATCTGCTGTTAGAGAAAGTGTCCGTATTGCAAAGGTGACACTACTTAACTTTTTCAGTATTGAAGTGATATGTTCGTGCCAACAAAGTTTCTCATATATTTTAAGGCAAAGGAATTTTATACACTTTGTTTGTAAGATTATGTAATTTTTATAGTTTATATGCAAATACGGCGGTGCATAATTTTTTGTTTTAAAACTAAAATAATGTGCGTTTTCAAAATTTAATTTTAGTGAATTTGCTTTAAAGCAGCCCACCTTTGGGGATTGATAGTTTTAAACACTAGTAACGCCCACCCCGTGGCTCAGGTGGTTGAGGCGCCGTGACGGTGTCTGGTGCTGACACGGGGTTACCGGGTTTGAGTCCTGCTGGCTAGTCATCATAATCATCGTCATCATTAACAGCCGTTTCCACCTTTTAGGGATGTTCTGCACGTTCTCTTCCAAGTCTGGCGGTCTTTCGAAGATTTTTCCTCCAACAAACGACTCATTTTACCCTCTGCATCTTTCTTCACTTGGTCCGTCCATCTTGCCCGAGGTCTCCCAACTGGTCTCCTTCCCTCCCCGCTAACTTCGAAATCCTCCCCTCCTCCATCCTCATAACATGCCCCAGCCACTGCAGTCTTTTCCTCTTCTAATGCTTCCACTAGTAGTCTCTCCCTGATGTTTTCATTTCTGATTTTGTGTTTCCTCGTGACATTCTCTATCCCTCTCAAACACCTCATCTTTGCCGCCTGCAATCAACTAATATCTCCTTTTGTCAAAGTCCAAGTTTTGGAGCCATATGTCAGTATGGGCTGGTGATATACTTTGTAGAGCAGTATTTTGGCATCCTTCCCTATGTTCCACCTCCAGATTACATCCTTTATCTGATGATACAATTGTCCACTCCTTCTTACTCTCTGACCTATGTCTTCCCCCATCTTTCATCGATAGTTACCTCGCTTCCCAGATACACAAGCGATTCTACCCCAACGGTTTCCAAGCTATGGGTCGCGACCCACTGGTGGGTCGTGGCGTGTGTTTTGGTGGGTCGCGGAATAATCGAGGTTTTAGCCTGTAACCTCTCCTTCTCACATTTACAGTAAAACTAATTACTGTGTGAGGCTATTATATTTGGGAGGTTGTATCCTGTTTTGTACGTTCAGAAGGGCGTACTGGAAGGATTAATTCCAAAATGTTAACTAATAACGTAACCTTTCGGTTCCAAGAATATCCTTGCTTGAAACCCGGCCCGTAATGCTAAGCGCAACAACTTTAATGAGTTTTTTTTTTTTATAAGTCTAGCAACTACTAAATAATAAAAATATTACATAAGTATACTTCAGTTTTAATCTCACCACTTAACACATTTCTTTTCTAAAATTACATCACAGCCGCAGCAAGACTTTTTGTTTGTACGTGCTTCTGTACGTATCTTTTTCTTCTCTCATTAAACAACAATACCTTCTCTCTCTCTGACTCTCCAAAGACAACAACACTATTCCTACTTAAACCTAAGATCTTACAACTACCCCAGTACAATATTAAAACGTCTGTGGAACTCGTTATATTACAATCTCAGAGTATTTACATTTTTTATAATTATTAATTATTAATTAATACGAAAATATAAATAATAATATATATATACACTGATTGGAGATTAAAGGTTGCATCTGCCCCCACATTGAGACAAATGCAATGCTGTCACACCACTTCTACGCCACCAAACAGTATTCATTTGTCGAAATGTATATACCCCTTGTCCATCTGCATTCCTTTTTGCTACAAGTTCAGTGTGAATCATCTTACAGTACATTCACATGTTACACCTGCTTCTTGCAATTTTAATTACACAATCATCATAAGTTAACTTTACTAGCAATGCTCAGTTCATGCCATAGTAAAATTGTTTAGCAACCATACAGTACATAACTACTATTTCCTTCTTGTGTCATTTACATTTATATAATTTTAGGTCCACTATATTTCTTAGTCCAAATTTTTTATTAGACCTTGGATAAGCTAATATGTAAGCATTAGGACTAGGTTTTCCCACAACTCTAAAAGGTCCGCAATAGATCTTAAAAAACTTTTTTATTTCAGAATTTTGTTCGCATGATTTCTTCCGTGATCTCACCAAAACCAAGTCGCCAACCTCAAACTCGGTCGGTTTGATCCCTTTGTTGTATCTCTTTTGCCGCTCTTCAGCTTTCTTCTTCATCCTATCTCTAACTAGTGTTAATAATTCTTCATGTTCAACCTCTTTTGTGGGAGGAAATTTCATGTTTTCTTTTATTATGTTAGGTGGATTTTCATTATATAGAATACGGTGCGGCGAAAATCCCGTGCTCTCACTTGGTATGCTATTTATTATGTCTTCGCAATCCTTTAAATATTTAAACCATTTAGAATGATTTTGACTGCAGTAAGTCCTAAAAAATCTACTCAATTCTCTCATTACTCTTTCCGCAGGATTTGAAGCCGGATGATAGGCCGAAATTTTTATATGACGAATATTATTCTTTTGCATGTAATTCTCCCATATTTTTGATGTAAATTGACTTCCGTTGTCTGAAAGCAATGATTTTGGAAGTCCTATTTTTTCGAAGTAGTCTCTCTCCAACTTCTTAATTATTGCTCTACTGGTAGCCTTTCTTAAAGCATACAACCTTATGAATTTAGAGAAAACGTCCAATACTACAAAAACATAAGCAAAGTTCCCTTTTGATTTCGGCAGTGGTCCGAATAAATCAACGGCTACTAACTCCAAAACTTCTTCTGGTAATATGCTCTGCATAAAATTTCTTGTCGCTACCGTCGATATTTTCACACGTTGGCACAAGTCACAAGAAGCTAGTCTTTTTGCTACTCGTCTGCGCATATTGTCAAAAATTACTACTTCCGCCAACTTCCTATAACATTTTTCCGCGCCGTAATGTCCGTAGCCTGCATGCGTATAATCAATTATAACATCTATATACGGTTCCGGCCAACAAACCTTCCAGTCTTCTGACGTTTCTTCTTTTCTACGAAATAATACACCGTCATACACTCGGTAATACTTTTCTAATTTTTTGTTATCTTTCCTTCCCAAATTCTGTTTTACTAATTTCAAACATTCATCCTCGTTCTGCTTCCTTCTCATATTTCTACAAATAATTTTCACATTTTTCTCATAAGAGATTCCCTTGATATAATAAATTTTACATATTCTTTCTGAATCCAATATTTCGTCTGTGGCATTGAGTCCTGTCGGCAGGCGTGACAAAGCGTCTGCGACCTTATTGTTGGTTCCCTTTATATACCGTATCTCATAATCAAATTGCTGGAGAAATAAAGCCCATCGAGTTAGTCTTGCATGTAATAACTTACATTCTTGTAGAAACGTTAATGCCTTGTGATCCGTGAATATCACTGTTCGGTGCCCCCATAGATAATATTTGAATTTTTGAAAACCCCATACAAATGATAACGCCTCCTTTTCTGATACCCCGTACGCTCGTTCGTGCTTGTTCAGTAATCGGCTGGCGAACGCTATCGATTTCAGCTCTTCCTTGCCGTCAATATTTTCTACTTGAAAAAGATGGATACCAAGTCCGTAATTTGAACTGTCGGACTCCATATAAAAGGGTAAATTCATATTCGGATGGTGCAATATTTTACTGTTGATTAGCTCCTGTTTTATTTTATCAAAAGCAAGTTGACATTCTTTCGTCCATATCCAGATCGCATTCTTCTTGATCAGCTTATTTAGATGTGGGTCGTTAAATGATTGGTTGGTCACAAATTTTCTATAAAAGCCACATAAACCAAAAAAGGATTTTAATTGTTTCTTATTTCGCGGTATCGGAAATTTCTCAATCACTGCTAATTTTTCTGGATCAGGCACTATTCCTTCTGAATTTATTTTGTGTCCCAAAAACTTTAACTCCTGCTTAACGAAATCACATTTAGATAATTTTAACGTCATGCCCCCTCTTCTTAAAGCTTCAAAAACATCTTCCAGCGTCTTGCAATGGTCTTCCCAATTAGTAGAACTGACCAGAATATCATCGACGTATATAGAAAGTTTGCTTAACAACTCTTCCCCAAGAACTTGATCTAGTGCCCGTATAAATACCGAAACAGAAATATTTAGTCCGAAAGGTACGGTTCGGTATTGGTAAGATTTTCCGCCATACAGGAATGCAGTGTACTTGCGCGATTCTTGGGCCAGAGGCACTTGCCAATATCCCGCTGTTAAATCCAAACTTGTTAAGTATTTTACACCATGAAATTTTTGTAACATTTCTTCTAAACTTTCAGGTCTATCCGTTTCCTTCTCTACGATTTTGTTTAGTGTTCTTGCATCTAAAACTAATCTTACAGAACCATCCTTCTTCCCGACAACGATTAATGGACTATTATACTGACTATCGCTCCTCTCAATAATACCCCAGCGCAACATTTTATTTATCTCTCGATCAACAGCATCCTTTTTAGCTAAAGGCACTGGGTATGGTTTCACAAAAAACGGTACATGGGGTTTAATTTTTAGCTTACATTCAAAATTCTTCACCACACCAGGGCAATCGGAGAACCTGTCCAAATTTCTTTCCAAAATTTCTATTAATTGTTCTTTCTGCTTCCAAGTAATATTTTCCAAATCGTGTATTTTGTCCCTTATCTTAACATCACGCGACAAATTATTATCCTCTTTAAACCTATCAGCAACATTAAAATCATCTTCCTCAGTATATATCTGTTGTAACGCATGTAATTTCATACTTCCCAAAATTCCGGAATCATTCACTACTTCTTGCCAAAATTTTATCAGTTGTTCTCTTCCATCCTTTAAAATTTTAATTTCTCCTTTGCCACAATCAATGGTAACTCGATACTTCATTAAAAAATCTATACCCAATATACAGTTTACATTTAGACCGGGTATTACGATGCATCTGTGCTCTATATTAATTTCATTTATCTCTAACTCCATCCAAATTTGAATTTTTAACCGCTTGCTTAACTTCCCAGTTGCCCCCATAATCTGTACATAATTTATAGGCATTTCAGTAATTTTGTGCTTTCCTTTTACGTGTTCATACAATGCTTGCGATATTGCCGTAAGGTCACTTCCTGTGTCGACTAAAGCCTGACATTCAGTGCCAAATATCTTCACGTTGAGTAAAGGCTGTCGTATTTCTTCTTCTACAGCTTCGAAAATTTCCTCTTTTAATAAATCATTTGCAATTTCTTTGTGTGCCCATTCATCCACGTGTAATTCTTTCTTTCTTAGGTTATTCATCTTTAATTGTTGCTGCGTCTCCCGCTTTGCACCTCGGACCAAAACATTCTCGCCATCTCCGCTTTTGTTGAATTCAGAATGCACTACGACCTTGTCATCATTTTGACCCGTAGACATTTCCGCTTTATTATAGTTCCCATTTTTTATGTTTTCTAGTATTCTTCTTTGAGATACCTTCGAATTCTTCACTTCTTCGTTGAAACATCGCACATAAAATATTCTTATTTTATCCTCGTCATTATCTTCTTCACAATCTTCGCTTTCGCAACTTGACAATTCTTCTTCGCTCACGTACTGGTTTAATGGTAGCTCGGTACTATCCCCCTCGGATTCATCTTCCGTGGAAATATTCTTTATAAGACTATATTTTTTTTTCGCATGATTATCCTCAAATTCAACTTCCTCTTTTCTATAGCTTTCCTCGCATAAATCGATTCTACACAACTCCGATATTTCATCGCCTTTCCAGTTGTTTTCGTGGCTTATTAATTCGGGCTCACACTTGCGATTTTCTATATTATTTAAACACTTCCACCATTTTAAATACTCTCCCTTACTTGTTTCCTTGCTCTCATAAATATTTTTTGCACCAAGATTTTCCATAGCACAAACATTAAATGGCTCACTAGATATCTTCCCCTTCTCTGCTAGAGCCGTCACAGTCGGGGTTTTGAGTTTTCCGCCCTCTGTGCTTCCTTTGATGACATATCTTCCTTGCTTTGTAAATACATTGATTGTCTATATTGCGGCTGTTGATTACTACGCACGTGAAAGCTATGGCTAGGATTATTTCCATTGTGGGTATTATTTTCATATTGCTGCACATTCTCTTTGCCCTGCTGATGCACTTGTGTGCCTCCTCTCCCATAACCACTATTTCCCTTCTGTAACCAATTTTGTGAACGGCTATTGTAAAATCTACCTCCGTTCCTTTCACCTCCATATCCGACATTTCGATAATTCTCCGTATTGCTATCGTACACTTCATTGCAACGGTCTATCCGTTCAAGCACATCTAAAAATTCATCCATCCTGTTCCACTGGTTAATCACTAACTTGTCCTGTACTGGTCGAGGCAATTTCTGGAGCAAGATCTCTATTTGCTCCACGTCTCCCACAGGTTGATCCAAATATTTCAAGTCTTTGCTTATCAATTCACAAAATTCTCTCATCCGTCCATCGCTCCTACTGTATCGTCGAGCATTATAAAATTCGCTCTTTACTTTTCTTTGCTTTTGTATAGACCAGAACTTGTCCCGGAACATTTTCAAAAATTCGTCGTAATTATAGCAATCAACTGCTGCTTCGCAGCTCCATGAAAAGGCTTCATCTCTCAATTTGCTCTTCACGAAACGAATCTTTTCTATATCAGACCATTCTTCTGGCAAATCTTTTGCATATATTTTCACGAAATCTGCCGGATGGATTTTCCCACATGGCTTGAATATTGCTTCCGGTAAAATTGATTGAATACTCGTAGTCATCGCCCCACTAACTACGGTTGTTGGTTTTCGTTCCACCTTCTCTAATCTTTCTTCCACATGTTTATATCTACACCCAATGTTTTCAATTTCATTTTTCAAGCCATTTAATTTTTTATCAATATTCTCATTATTTTTAACAGCTTGATTTTCGATCTGGATCCATTTCTCCTTAGTTTGTTCTTTCCCCTCGGCTATACCAAGCTCTACAGAGACTATATTTTTATTTACAGCCTTTAATTCCTCCTTGCATTTTCTTTGGTTCTCAGCAACAATTCTCTTAACGTCTTCAATAACCGCACACTGTTTCTCATGGTTACTTCGCACGCCCTGTTCCACCAGTACCGCAACCTCTCGTTGTACCTTTTCTTGAAAATTGTTTAATTCTGCTTTCACTTCTTGCTTCCATTTCTCTTGAAATTTATTTAATTCATCCCTCACAGAAAGTAATCCTTCTTCGATCTTCTTTTGACTCAAATCGATCCTTTTATTAATTTCTGTTTTCATTTCTTGATTTGCCTTTTCTAGTTTCTTTTCCATTTTCATCAAAAACGACATTAATGATTGGGTATCAGATTGGGTATCCTGGTTCCTTTCTCGAGTTTTTAGTGACCGGCTTAATTCTGGTGAGATCGCTCCATCATCATGATATTCTCTCCCCCCATTAATATTACATCCATTCATTAGCTCGACATTCTGATCATTACTGCTATTATCAAAATATTCATCCACCCTCTTTACCTCGGATTCGCCATTAGGACTGCTAGTATTTCTTGTCGGACCTTGCAAATCATTGCTCGCATCTCCCACATTTAGACTAATTGCACCAGTACTGTCTGTCCGCCAACCCGACATTTTACTTGTATCTTCGAAATCACTTCCTACATTCATTTTCATTAAATCAACGTAATTACTTGCCATATTTATCAAAAAAAATACCTTGACGTACCCAACACACACAAAAAAAAATTATTTGGAACAACAAGAAATTCTTTTGACACACAACATTTCCTGCTTTATCAAATTAAATCATTAATACCCTTAGTACCACACTGATATCAACGCCGATAACATTGACAAGAGAAACCAAGAAACCAACTTTACTTACTACTATTCTTTGTAGCTTCTGTAAAACATTTCAGAAATGCAGAACAGAATAAATCCACTCCAGAACAGAGCTGAAATTTAAATCCAAACACACACATACAACTAGAAAAAAAATTATATAATTACTTATAAATAAATGCCCCCCTTTTTGTTCAATAATTTTCTTTTATTTCTCTGCCTTATTAATTACGAGATATCCACAGACGCCTAATTTTAAGGTAAACATTCTACTAGATTCCTTTTACAAATTTAGTTTTTAACTTCTTTTACAATAATCTCTTGTTATCCTTGAATTTAATTCTTTACTATTATTAGAATTTAACGTTGTTGCAGTTCAATCTGTAAACTTTGTCTCTCAATCAAAATTAATTTCAACAGTTAAACTTTTACGTTAATTTTCAGTCTTTAGTTTACCACACAGCAACAACTAATTATTGCTCTCCCAATCACTTTAACTACCGACGACTCTTCTAGTAGTCCCACGTAGATTAAATAAACATAGATCGGTACTTGCCAAATGCGCCTTTCCGCTTCGTAGTTCTTCGTCCGCCACGTTGTCGTTTCAGCAGACTTGTCCACCTCCGTTCTGCAGCATCACCATCAGAAGATTCCTCTAGCCAGAAATCAATACTTACAACTTCTGCTGCTTTACCAATTCTGACAACCTGGTCCACATGCAATCCGCCGCTTCACAAAAACCTCAGATCATGGCAGGGTAAGCCACATGTAACCTCTCCTTCTCACATTTACAGTAAAACTAATTACTGTGTGAGGCTATTATATTTGGGAGGTTGTATCCTGTTTTGTACGTTCAGAAGGGCGTACTGGAAGGATTAATTCCAAAAATGTTAACTAATAACGTAACCTTTTCGGTTCCAAGAATATCCTTGCTTGAAACCCGGCCCGTAATGCTAAGCGCAACAACTTTAATGAGTTTTTTTTATTTTTATAAGTCTAGCAACTACTAAATAATAAAAATATTACATAAGTATACTTCAGTTTTAATCTCACCACTTAACACATTTCTTTTCTAAAATTACATCACAGCCGCAGCAAGACTTTTTGTTGTACGTGCTTCTGTACGTATCTTTTTCTTCTCTCATTAAACAACAATACCTTCTCTCTCTCTGACTCTCCAAAGACAACAACACTATTCCTACTTAAACCTAAGATCTTACAACTACCCCAGTACAATATTAAAACGTCTGTGGAACTCGTTATATTACAATCTCAGAGTATTTACATTTTTTTAAATTATTAATTATTAATTAATACAAAAATATAAATAATAATATATATATACATTGATTGGAGATTAAAGGTTGCAAGCCACAAAAATATATCTTTTATTTCATCAATTTCCTGCTCGCAGTCTTCCATATTTTCATACATTTGGTTGCAGTAAAACACAATGATAAACCTACCGATCAACCACTGAAATCGGGTCTGCAGGTGGTTTCCACCAAAAATCGACTTGGCAGACCAGTTGCATTTTAATATTTTGATCGAGTTACTTCTAATCGTGGAATTTCAGTGGTCAACTTGATGAGGTGATGGTCTATGCAGCCGCCTCCCCGTCTATAATACGTTTTAGGTATTATCAATTCTTGTTTTCGTTGATAGCATACCTTTTGTACGAAAATTAGCCTTTTCGTAGGATAGGAAAGTCGATACCGTATCTAGATCATACAACATTTCTCATTCTTATATTAGATAGACTCTCATATTAGGTGGGTCGCGAAATTTTTTTTCACTTAAAAGTGGGTCGTGTACCAATAAAAGTTGGGAACCGCTGTTCTACCCATTCCAAGTTCCTTACCGTCCAGTACGGGCAGTGCTTCTTGTTATGTTCGTTACTTTGGTCTGGCTAGTACTGCTGTTCCACTGGCGCTCATTGCTTGTTGTTGTTGAGGTGCGCTGTCTTGCATTGTGTTTCTGCTCCCAAGCGGCTATTGTTTGGCTGTTACCACGAACTCGCCAGCGTGGACCACCCTGGCAGCCACAGGATCCACAAATCCAGCGCCACGGCGCGTACACACGAATGGCCTCATCACCGCACGCAGTAGCAACAAGCCAACCTCCTCTAAACGCTACCATCCACGACGCTGGAGGCACAAACTGATATCCATGGGAATCTCAGTCGGTGCGATATATGTAACATAATTTGGATGAAATGGACAAGGGAGGCCAAATTGATAGTGTAGCATTAGAGCTTTTAAAGAAAATTGACAGAGTGAGCCATAAAATGCTAGTAAATAAAATAAAAACTATTGGAGTGGATGAGAAAGTAATATGCTGGGTAGAACAATTTTTTAAAAGAAAACAGAAAGTTAGGGTAGCAAATGCAGATTCAAAACAAGTGGAAGCAAAAAAGGGACTACCGCACGGTAGCGTATTGGGACCATTGCTATTCATTATTCTAATGAATGATTGTGTTGACTGCTTACTATCATTAATTGGATTGTTTGCAGATGATTTAATGTTATACAATGTAATCAAAACGGTAGAGGACTGTAAACAGCTGCAGAATGATTCGTAAAGTTGGGATGAAGATAAATGCAAAGCTTATTAGATACAGAAATAAAAAACAAAAGGTTGATTATGAATATAAGGTGGGGATAGAATTGCTTCCTGAAGACTTGAAATGTAAATATCTTGGCATTACATTCGATAACAAGCTTAACTGGGCAGGACACATTGGATAGGTGGTAGGAAAAGGTTTCAAGATTTTGCACTTCCTGGAGAGATTGATGATAGTAGTCTATAAGAGAAGTAAAGGAATTGGGTTACAAAACTTTGGTCAGACCATTGCTCGAATATTGTAGTGTAGTATGGGACCCACATTTTGAGTATCAAATACAGGAGTTAGAGAGGGTACAAAAAAGGGCTGTTAGATTTGTTTATGGAAATTATCGCAGAACGTATTCAGTAACAGATATGATAAAAGAGCTGGAATGGGATGCATTGGAAAACAGGAGAAGGTTGAAGAGGGTCATGGGAGTGTACAAGTCATATATTTTTGATTGGGGGGGAGGGAGCGTATGGAAAGATATTGGTATAAGAATGATAAGTAGTGCATGGAAGGGAACAGATGACCATGACCAAAAGATGGCACTTGATTTCAGGCACAAGGGAGTGGGAGATTCTCTTTTTTTAGGTAACAGTATCAGGGATTGGAATAAGTTACCAAGAGAAATGATGAATGATTTACCAAAAACGTTGAAAGAATTTAAAGTTAAAATTTATAGAGGGAAAATATAGGTAGGTAACCTTTAGGTATTTACACTGCGCATCAGACTAGGTTTGGGCTAATATATCGAAGAATCGAAACGTCGATATTTTGTCATAAAATAATCGATACTTATCGTCGATTTTTTTTTATGTATCTTTTTTTTTTAATTGCTTAACGTCTCTTAACAGCGAGGTCTGTAGAGACGGGAAAGGATGGGGGACAAGGAATGGTAAGGAATTCGGCCATGGTCTTTTGAAGGAAGCATCCCGGCATTTGCCTGGAGTGATTTGGGAAACCATGGAAAACCCAAATCTGGATGCCCGGACGGGGATTCGAACCGCCGTCCTCCCGAATGCTTCGATGTATCAAAAAAGAAATGTTTTTGGAGTATCAATTTTAAGTACCAATTCAATATTTTTAGTATGGACGCAGTTCAATACCTAATATCATGCACTGCATATTTTTGGGTAAATATACGAACATGTGCGATGTTCTGGTTCAAAATTGAATTCGTCGTTTTTCGTTAATGGTTACGTTAACGTCAACGAATTTATATATATTATTATTGTTATTATTGGTAGTCAGACGCAATAATGTTTTGAGTCAATTGCCAGCACTTCATGCCGGTGGTTTTGGAAATCGCGTTGACATGCGAAACCTCTTCTGTGTCGTCCTAGAGAGTGGCTTCTGCAGTTAACTTGGCGGCACCAGACAACAGGGGTAGACTGACGGGGGAACATATAAAACAGGAGTCTACATCAGATGAATTCTGGTTTGATAGGTTGTAAAAACAAATAAACTGGTAAAAGTTTTTACAATTTCTACATGTGTCGTTAACTTTCCGACTTTTATTAAAAATTTTGATACATTTTGGGAACATTTTTAGGTAATTATTGGCTTTAGGACAAAATATCTATATAAATAACACAAATAATAGTAGATTAAATATAAAAATAGGGCCGGATGCCATAGAAGAATTCTTTTACTTAGGAAGTAAAATTACAACGAATGGTCGAAGCAGGAATGATATTAAAAGCAGAATATCCAAAGGGCTCTTCATGATAATGAGAATTCCTTTAATTTCTAATATTCTAAATTCTAATATAGGAGTCAGAAAGTCCTTTTAAAACTCTATGTGTGGAGCACAGCAGTTTGTAGCAGCGAAGCATGGACTTGAGGAACACCAGAAAGAAAGAAAATATAAACGTTTGAAATGTGCTACTGTAGAAGGCTAAAGTACGAAACGAAAGAGTTTTTGAAATGATGGGTGAGGAGAAATGTTTGTGGAAGCGTTACAGAAAGAAGAGACAGGCTGGTAGGTCATATTTTGAGACATGCTGGATTGGTTAATTTGTCAGTGGAGGGAGCATTCGAAGGTAAGAACTGTAGAGGAAGACAAAGATTAGACCATACGAAGCAGATAATTGAGGACGTGGGTTGTAAGGGGTATGTAGAGATGAAGAGGTTAGCACTAGATAGGAAGGGATTGAGGATTGCATTAAGCCAGTCAAGATACTGTTAACAGAAAAAAAATTAATAAAATACGTATATTGACATATCAATGTTTTTCTCGATACATATTGATAGTTTTTGTAAATGTACGAGTTTATATGATATTACTTGAGGTTAAGGCTATGAAAAGTAAAAAATTAATGAGTGATTTTCTTTTACCATACTGAATTTAATTAGTTTATTGCGTCACTGTCTTTAATTCAATCACAGTTAGCATTTCCGTGGTGAGAAGTATCGCCGCAGGGAATCTTAAATAGATAGGTCCTACTACGGAACAATTAAATTTTCGGTCTTTTTTTCCTCATCTTGCTGACGTTATTCCCAGTGTGAATGATTGGGGTACAAGTGCTCTAGAAAATAGATTTAAGTGTCAGAATAATCCCACTAATCATGTAACGAAACCTCTACTGTACAGGTAAAAGATATCTGATTTCATTATATTGCCAAGAATGTATACTGATGTTCATAGAACATTTAAAGAAGCTAAATGTAAACCGTTTTATAATAATAAAATGTAATTAACTTGGCTGTATGGTCGATAAGGCCGAAAGCCACTAAATAAAAAACAAAACAGAAAACACCCATATTGTGCTGTTTCCCTAAGATGCGTCAGTTGATTTTTGCACGATGATTGCACAGACATAAAAAAGTTTCAAAACGTACGCTATCTGTCAAAGTATTATCCGGAAGTATAGTAGGTCTACTGATCCCGTATCTCTCACGGTCACACAAAGTATTAGTTGCTTGCCATACGATAAATAAATAAATAAATAGTAGGTCTACTAACATATACGTATTGTAACTAATGACATTAGCTAGCAGAGTTGCCTTGCTATTATGAGGAGTGTGGATTGGAATTAATCTTGTTGCAGTAAAGTGTTCCTATAGTTTTATCCAGTGCAGTTTCCGTTCCCGGGTACGCCACTGCTGACCTCTGCCGTTTCGAGGGCGCGGCTTATCTGAATGTCGCCCGCTTCGTTTATAGCAGGTTTTGTCGCAAGAGTGAAAAGCGGAAGGACACGGCCGGTGAAAGCTGACCGGTGAAAATCGACCACACCAGCCAGGCTCACTCGATCTGGCCCTTGCGCGCGATGCACAAACAACGCACCTCGTCTCTCTCTCTCCAACGGTTTGATGCAATCTTTTCCTTTGCCTATTTTGAGCTGCTAGTCAACCAAAAGAAACAACCAATAAGTTTCGAGTTGCAGTAAGGCAGTGTCGTTACTGGCTACACACCAAAACAATACACAGCGGTCAGGTTACTTCAGAAACAAGAAGACACAGGCGCGATAGCGTGGATGAGCGGATGACCGGAGACAGAAAGGTCCTCGGCTCGAATCCCTGTCTCGGGGCGGATTTTCGTCCTTCTCCTTTGGCACGGACTACTGTGTGATGTGGAATACGGCAGAACACTTCCGTGATCCGGATTCCACGTTTTAATTAAATTAAATTGCAATGGATCGCATGCTTCGGTGGCAATTTCCGTACACACCAATCTTCCCCCTTTCCTGCACCCACCTACATTTGCCCTTTGGAAATTTTAACTTTAAATTCTTTCAACTTTTCTGGTAAATTATTAATCATTTCCGTCAATAATTTATTCCAATCCCTAACACCCTTACCTAAAAAACAGGATCTTCCCACACTCTTGTGCATGATATCCAGTGCCAGCTTGTGGTCATTACCATCTTTTCCCCCCCATGAACTACTCTTCATACCCACACCAATATCTTTGCACGCCTCATTGCCAAACTGTCGGTCCTCTCTGCAGCTGAGAAACCTAATTGAAACCCACAACTTCCTTCACGGGGACTGTCAATTTGCGGATAAAGCCGGTAATATCACAGTTGACATGTCGCCAGCGAAAAAAAAAAAAAAAATTAAGTTAATCCCTCCGAAGAATGACGCTCGTAGCTGAAATCGCGATGGCCATTTAGGCTGCGAGAACTAACTCAATGCGACCCGCAGCGCGCTCGACAAAAAGTCGATACTAATTGGTCGATACTTCCAACTTAAATTTTTCGCATTTCCGAAATCACGTCAAAATGAAACATCTCATGTTTTACACGGCTGTACATTAATCAAAACCATATTAAAATCTGATATTTAGATCATCTTTATTTACAGAGAGACATTTTTTTAAAAACAATAATTCTGTAGCTTAGTGATAGTGTCGCATGTTCATTTTTTTCTGAGAAGTACCTTAGATTTACAGACGTTTTCGTGGTTACATCTTTACTACGTGGACGGGTTAAATTTACACTGGCGTAAGTCACTTTTCCTTGCTCTCCAGAAATTAACATAAAGCAAAAGATACTCTATTAAATTCGCGAACATTAATGTTATCATTTTATGAACATCACCTTATTAGGTGTCTCGTGGTTTATTACATAGGAAATAATTATTTCCAGACACACTTTAAAAATTTTATCTTCTTTTTATTTCTCGTAAAGCATCGGACTTCAAAGGATACTGGTAGCACATGTAAACACAAGCTCCACCGATTACATTCAATGCTGCTTTCGAAGACTATACTGCCATACCTCCAGCCGTGTGTCCTTCTCGAACTCTAACAATACTTAAACAATTAAAACCACATTGAAACCTATCAAAATTAATACACAATCAATTATAAACCTTACGGAATGCTGAGAAATGAAAATTAAAGATATTTAAACACAAAATTTTCCACCTAAATCATTGTAAACTGTAGTGAATCATCCTTTACAACATCGTAGCTCACCTTAATACTTGGATCTACAAACATTTAAGCAATTCTCTGGCATGGTTCTGTCCTTAAACATATTAAATAGTATTGACATAATTTCTTTTCGTAAAATAAAGTTCATTTAGACCGATTTACAATAAATTGCAAGACAAACATACAAAATCATATTCACTCAACCTCTAGTTTGCTACAAATGCTTCATAAAACACAATTCCATTAAAGTCTAGGTTGGAGGGCTGTTACAACCTGGATCCAACTTTAACATGGAGCCTCGAGTTGAATAGAATCTGAATAACGGTTACAATTTAACTGCTGACAAAAATGACTTGAATCACTCTTCATTTACGAAGTCAGTGAATTACACACCTGTGTATGACTTAGACCAGTGCATTTGGCATAAAAATTAATAAGAAGATTACCTTCCGCTTCTGAGGAAATTTCTTCCACTCAGGCTTCGGTTCATCACAGGGTTCAAGATTGGCTAATGTATCCTTAATTGGTTCTTCGCAATCCATTATTCCTTTAGAAGTCCTTTGCAGAAGTGTTGAGTCAGTCAGCGCGCAGGAAGCGTTTACAGACGCAATGGTTCGAGTCCGACTGACACCACTTTGCTGATAAACAAAGCAGCTGTTTCGTCCATCACTAGACCTGCCGGCGCCTCCTGTTGGCGATGGGATGAAGCTCTGACTCGCTTCACACTGTATATTAACAGATGAGCTGCTAAGTCGTTCCTGGCGAATTATTTGCTTGCAGCTGCATAAGTAAGTAAAATTATTATTAAATACTGTTCATAACCTTAAAAACGATGTAATGTGGTACATATTTATTAGTTCACTGAAACAACATCTCTGCGCAGAAAGTATGAGAGTATGAGAAAACATCAACATCGACTCAATATAAGTAAACAAAAAGCAAGTAACAAATAATATGTTATTTTAAAATCAGTAGTCGGTTCTCACTGTTCTAGAAATTTATTTCTTCACGTTTTCTTAGTTAAATACAGTTGTTATCAAATAATTCCCTGTACATTTGGAGCATAGCACTTTATGGTAGCGAAGAATGGGCTTTAGGAATACGAGGAAAAAAAGGAAAACTGAAGCATTTAAAATGTGGTGGTATAGAGGGATGCTGAAAATTGAGTGGACGGATAAAGAACGAAACGAACGTGTTGTGGAAATTTTGGATGACGAAAGGTATTTGTGGAAGAGTCTTACAGATAGAAGAGACAGGCTGGTAGGTCATATTTTGAGACATGTTTGATTAGTTAATTTGCTGGTGGAGGGAACAGTCTAAGGTAAGAACTGTAGAGGAAGACAGAGATTAGAATATATGAAGCAGATAATTGAAGACGTATGTTGTAGGGAATATGTTGAGATGAAGAAGCTAGCGTAATATAGGAAGGGATGGAGGATTTCAAGAAAACAGTCGAGAGACTAAAGACAATAAAAAAAAAATCTCTATTCTGCAGTAATATCTTTGGCTGCAATAAGTCCGGCACTTGACGTCAGTGTTATGGACACAGTGAACAAAGTAGCCTTTTATATGGATTGATTCATAGATGGTTTCTGTTTTCGATAATGTGCCTTGCGCCACTGTGACTTCGGTATAAACGCTGTAGTCACTGTGGCGCTGTCTTGTGATGGCTGGTCTGATTTGCGGGACCGACTGTGGGCTGCTGGACGCCTGGGGGTCCCGTTACGCTGTGTGGGTAACCCACTTCCAGACGGACCGCGCGGCGATCAGAACAAATAAAACGGAAAGACTCGTCAGCACAGAGTCGAGCCACTCCGCCCGCCACTGTAAGGTTAGCGGAGCCCTACGCCACACACCTGGGCTATACGCGCATTCCTTTGGGAATCACAGAAACTACGATTCAGTTGCCGGTCCTGGCAGTGTAGTGGTTAGCGCGCTGGCCTCGCATTGCAAGGGCCGCCGGTTCGAGTCCGGCCTCGGGCATGGGTGGTTTTAATTAAGTGTTATGCTCGTCTTGTGTTGTACTCACTGTAGTGTCCACAATATCATAGTGAATTTCTGATACAGCAGTTGCAACGTAAAGAAATTGGAGCTGGCTAAATGGTCAAAAAAACCGAAGGCCATATTAAAAAAAAAAATACGATTCAATTGCTTTTCCATTAAGCTCAAGGTAAATTTGCCCTGTACACGACGGAAGACGGTTGCTTCGTAAAAGTATTTTTTTTTTTTTTTAATGGGTTTCGGCTACTGAGGCCATACAGCCAGCTCAATGTGATTTGTTGCTATCAAGTATTGACACTACAGGACGTACACGACATTACACATACAACACTTAAACACCCATGCCCTCGGCCGGACTCGAACCGGCGACCTTCGGCACGTGGAGCTAACGCTCTAGCCCCTACGCTACCGAGGCCGGCCTTCGTAAATGTTAAAGGCGGCTACTGACGACCCAATTTCGGTCCCAAACTGCAGGGGCAATCCGACAGTGGCCCTGCAGATTGCCACGCAAGTAGGGAAATTGGGTATGCTACTCCGGATATCGGGAGACTGGCAGAGCCAGACAAACAATTTACCGATTGTTCTTGCGGACTGGGAGCAAATTGAGAGGTGCATATCGCGAATGCAACGATTGACACAATTTCGGCTCTATTGGCTTGGAGCAGTGAGCGAGTGCGTTTCGTGCCATTAGCCGTGTGTGTCGTTATAAATGTCTAAAGAGAAAGAGTTGGCGACGAATATTTTCGAAATTTATAAGAAAATACCCCAACTGTGGGACAAACACAACAAAAACTACATAAACCGCAAAATGCGGAAGAAGGATTTCGAGTTTTGCTCGAAATTTACAAGGAATTGGACCAGGAAGTAACACTTGTAGTCTTTTTTCTCATATTTCAACAACAAAAATGTGTAAAAGTCCGACATAAAGCATTTGGTAAATTATAATTATTATTCGATTTAACTTGCTGTCATGCTACTTCATAAATTTCTGAGTACATCCCTACTTTATACCTCGCCATTACCGTGGAACTGGTGGCGGTTTTACTGCTAACAGAGGTAATAAAGCGGGTGGTTAGGGCAGAAAAGGTCGCGAACCTGTGGCTGAGTGACTAAGAAAGGAAGGTCGCAGCGAGAGCTGCTATTGGTCACGTCCCGTCGCGACGGTCGAGTCCTGGACTAAAAAGATTGTACTGTTTGTGCGCAGTCAACAGCGCTATCAGAGCCAACAGCCCGCTATCACCTGCGGCGACCTCATTCCAACAGCCAGGCGACAAGTGGCCAAACTCGATCTGTCGCCAACAGAACAGCGCCACACCAGCCGGGCAACGAACCAGGCGCCTCGCAGCTCCACCTCTGCAGAAGCGAGCGGTCGGTCACTCAGGCATCAGATGTGTCTGTTTTTTTTCCTTAACTGCTTAACGTCTCTTAACAGCGAGGTCTTTAAAGACGGGGAAGGATGGGGGACAAGGAATGGGAAGGAATTCGGCCATCGCCTTTTGAAGAAAGCATCCCCGCTTTTACCTGGAGTGATTTGGGAAACCATGGAAAACCCAAATCTGGATGTCCGGACGGGGATTCGAACCGCAGTCCTCCCGAATGCGAGGCCAGAACGCTAACCGTTACACCACCATACTCGGTATCTGTCTGTGGAAATTACTACAGAACATAACCATTAACTGACGTGATAAAGGAGCTCGATTTGCAGTAGGGATGTAACAGATATCCACATCGAACCTCCGCTTCCGCATCCACAGTTTTTAGTGCGGATGTTTTGTTTATACTGCAATATATATTATTCTTTTCTCTTTCTACGAGATTCTACCCTTCGTCGATTACCTAAACAGAATCTGTTTTTCCTCACGATCTTGCAATAAAAGTAACAATGAACTGAATGGTGTTGTTACCTAAGGGACGAATTTACGAGTTTGAACTCGCGTGTGAAGTAAAGCGGTCTATTCACGGTCCAAGTTATAGGCCCTCCGTGTAGAACTACTGTAGAATGCGCTCACCCATTCACGCTACTAGAAGTGGTCCAACAAGATGTCCCAGCAGTCCTTTCCACTAGTACTTTCCCGCGACACACCAAGTTTGCTTATCGCACACTTGTAGGATGTTTCTTCCAATAGCTTCCTCCAATATCTGTAGCTTGTTGGACGGCAAGGACTCGTGTAGTTGTCTGGGAGTCCAACAACATCCAACACGTCCTGCCTGTAGTCCTGTAACCCCTTCCACGCCCCATCAAGAGTCCTTTATGGGAAAATCGGATCATCGTAGGTCCTGCAGGTTGTACTGTGAATGTGCCGCTAGAGCGGTGGGAAGGCGGGTGGCGGGCACGGAGATGTGCGGTGGCGTGGCCTTGTGCTTGAATTAGTCGAGCCGCGAACTCCGCAAAGTTCATATGACAAAGATTGTTTTTTAGACTTGTGCGTAGTATGTAAATAATTTAATTCACTTGTGAAATCATCACACGATTTCTGTTATTGAAAGATGATGCAAAAAATAAATTAGTATGACAGTATTATCTGGAAATAGTCTTTAGTTATGATTTTTTTTCTTAGAATTTGGCATGAAAATATACTTATTTTGATTTAAGTTTATTTTTCCCTAGATACAAAATGACAGGTAATTTTACTCTTAATTATGTCATTTTGTATAGAATTAATTGCTATGGGCGGAATTTTTATTAATTTTAATTGCGATGCAGCTAATGCTCCTATGGCAAATTCCCTAGTCATCTAATTACCCCATTTTATACTATTTTTAAAATTTCCTTTTACTTTTGGAGTGTTAAATTCCTCCCCCATTTACTTTTCCAATCTAAAAATTTTAATTTAATTTCCTTAAGCGTTTTTGGTAAATTATTCATCACTACACTTGGTAATTTGTTCCAATCCCTGATACCCTTACCAACAAATGAAAATTTTCCCACTCCCTTATGCATGAAATTGCATGCATTATTTCTAATTCTTTGACCAATATCCCTCCAAGCCCCATCACCAACATATGCCCTGTACATTCCCAGCACTCTCTTCACCCTCCTCCTGTCCTCCAATGACTCCCAATCCAGCTCCTTTATCATAGTGACTGGGATCTGCGATAATCTGTGCAATTAAATCTAGCTGCTCTTCTTTACACACCTTTCAACTCCTGTTTTTGATAACCACAGAGTGGGTTCAAACTACACCACCATATTGAACCAATGATCTGAACAAAGTTTTTTAATCCAACTTCCTAACTTCTCTGATACATCCTTTCTTCACCCTTTCCACTAAATGAAGGATTTTGTAACCTTTTCCTACCACCTGCCCAATGTGCTCTGCCCAGTTGAGTTTACTATCAAACTTTATGCCAAGACATTTACACTTGAAGCCTTCATCAAACAATTCTGAGCCCACCCTATAATCACAATTAACATTTTATTTTTATCCGTGTACCTAATAAGCTGACTCTTCTTGGCATTTATCTTCATTCCATACTGACCAACCCATTTAGATAGTTTATCCAGGTCATTCTGCATCTATTCACAGTAATCACCTGTTTTGTTTCTATTGTATACCATTATATCATCTGTAAATAACACTAGGTTCTGACCGTAACCCATCAACACAGTCATTCATTATAATTTCAGCATGATTACACCTGTAGATAGCAAACCGATTTGCCATGTGTGTCGTGTGTTGGTTGTTGGTTGTGTTGGCCCGCTTCGCGCACTTTCCATTTCGTGGCTCGGGTGTCAGAGTGGAAACCTGCGCGTGTGGAGGTCATCGCGGCGTGAAATCCTACGCCGCTAGGAAGCCAGACAACTGACTAGTGGCGACCCCGCACAGGACAGCGCCAAAACATGACCTCGGCGACAGCCCAGCCAACACGTGGTGGGCGAGCGGCTCGCATGCGGGAGGACGCGGGTTCGAATCCCCGTCCGGGCATTACAACATCCTACAGACGGCCCTATCACTTTACCGAGCGTATAAACAGGTTGTTTCCTCCACTTCTCTTCTCTTTGTCTTAGTTTCTTTCTTACTGTTTTTTCAACAATTCTCTTTCTCAAATTCTGATGATGCCGAATTCCATTTAATTTCACTTATTACGATTCTTGTCGAAAAACAAATCAAATACACAAATCTTCATAAAGTTCTTTTCTGCTATGAGTTTAGATGCTCAATCTTTCAAAACAAACTCTCATACTATCGAATCATACAAGTAGAGGCTTATGCCTTGGCACCCTACAAGCCTATGCCATGGCTGTACTTGTACCGATTGACTCTGTCTATAACTTCCCTCGGAATGTACTGTACTGCAGCTATGTGGAGACTGCCCAGTGTGGTAGCTAGCCAGCGAGCCTTTCACACTGCGCAACAACAATGAGTTCCATAGCGCCGGAAACGAGACTTCATTACTACTACTTGAATCATTAATACCAGAAAACCAAAAAACTTTAAAACAAAACATCTGCAATTTGAAAATAATTGGGATCGTGGTGGGCTGGTTATGTGGAATATGTGTCACATCATCCAGAATAGGGTCTTCCATGGTTTCGCCAAACCACTCCAGGCGAATGCCGGGATGCTACCGTCAAAAGAGTATGGCCGAATTCCTTCCCGTTCATTGTCCCCAGTCCCATCCCGTCTCTAATGACCTCGACGTCGACGAGGTGTAAAGACATAATTAAAAAAAAAACAGTGCATCTCATAGGACTTAAAGTACTCGATGGCCAAATTATCCTCCTTGCATAAAGAAACATCTTCAGACTTTGAAACTGCCGTCCGTGATTTTGAAGAAGTTATAAACTTGTGCTTTGTGATCAGAGGATGGCAGAGGTCACGGGATTCCTACAGCTCCTGCCGCTTCCCACAGGAAGGGGGTAGAGATCCACATTCCCTTCACAACCATTGGCACTGGAATGGACGTGAAGGGGTCAGCGCAACACTCCCGCCATTCTTTCCTTCCCGCGGAGTTTACTCCACGGTACTGATTGGACAGCAGGTTGAATGGCTCTGGCGAGCCGTTCCGGACGTTCGGCTTCGAAGCAAGATCCTGGGCTTCGTTCAGACGCTCTACCGCCTGAGATACGCGGAGGATACAAAAACAAAATGTAGGTTTAATAAATGTCTGATCAAATTTAATGCGTTTCAATAGCTGTTAGTACTTTCAAATAAACGTAATTACCTGCATCATTAAACAGAGCACGAAGCGACGGTACTAGTGTAATGAGATGCTCGACAGATGGCTGGTTTTAATTTCTTTCTTCCAGTAAAAGCTTTGATGAGAGCGGATGGTTTGAGTAACACATTGTGGCCCACACACTGACGCTGACACGGTACACGCAGAGCTAGAGCTCCTTATCCCCTTCCAGAGGCCACCACGCAACAAACAGAGGCGCCTCCCTTACAACAAAACAAGTTCCTCCGCAATACAAGACGGGTGTCACTCAAGCTTACCAGTTCACCAGCTTTATTCTGTAGCTTTCAAATTACCGCATTTCCTCTCTTATCAGTCCTGTTCTCCATTTCAAACAGACCAAATACTAATAAAGAATTTTGATGTTTTCGCAAGCGTCATTCTAATTAATTTTTAATTTAATTTAATTGCAATGGAGCACAGGCTCCGGTGGCAATTTCAATACACCCCCATCTTCCCGCTATCCTGCATCCACCTACATTTGCCCTCTACAAATTTTAACTTTAAATTCTTTCAACGTTTTTGGTATATTATTCATCGTTTCTCTTCGTAACTCATTCCAATCCCTGACACCCTTACCTAAAAAAGAGAATCTTCCCACACCCTTGTGCCTGAAATAGAGTGCCAGCTTGTGGTCATGGTCATCTTTTCCCTTCCATGCACTACTTTTCATACCTATTGCAATATCTTTCCATGCCTCATCACCAGTATATGCCCTGTACACTCCCATGACCCTCCTCATCCTCCTCCTGTCTTGCAATGAATCCCATTCCAGCTCCTTTACCATATCCGTCACTGATTGCATTCTGCGATAATTTCCAAAAACAAATCTAGCAGCCCTTTTTGCACGCTCTCCAACTCCTGTATTTGATACGTAAAATAAGGGTCCCATACTACACTACCATATTCGAGCAATGGCCTCACCAAAGTTTTGTAACCCAACAAGTGCAGAATTTCGAAACCTGTCCAATGTGTCCTGCCCAGTTAAGCTTGTTATTCAATGTAATGCCAAGATATTTAGACCTACATTTAAAGTCTTCAACAAGCAATTCTTTCCCCACCTTATATTTATAATTAATCTTTTGTTTTTTATTTGTGTATCTAATAAGCTGACTCTTCTTTGCATTTATCTTCTTCTGAGATATTCAAACAGTCAAACAACCTCAACAGGGATGGTGGTTATGGTCTTAGCCAGACTTGGAAATGTGTGTTAAATAAATAATAAATACCGCTGGACCCACAGATTCCCAATCGTAAACATCATATCTCTGGATAATCGATATTGTCAGAGAATCGGCAGTCTCCACAGGTCACATACGAAAACAACCAGCCACGCCAGTCTCTAGCAGATTCAGTAGGCGGCTAGTCCCCTGAAGACGACCTAAGCCCTGGTCGAAACGTCAGGAAGAAGAAGAAGGAGGACTATTTCGACGCAGCGTTTATCTCGTATGCAATTTTTATTTGACCAACTACTTCTTTTTCTATTTTTTCATCCTTAGGAACTTGGAAGGGAGATAGTCATTACTGAACAGGGAAGAAGGTGAACCGATAAGCAATTAACACAGCTGAACACATTGAAACAATCAGAAACTACACAGGATGATTCAGGAGGAATGATAAATGCTGAAGGAGGAGGTAGCATGAACAATACTGAGTAAAAACTTAATAAAAACATTTATCCGAAATCAGATCGTTTGGAGATTCAGGTGATGGAATGTTATGCACAAAACAAACCCCAGAAAATGATCAAGAGCACACAGGTAATTTATTGAACTTCTTTATTCACGCAAAAAAAACACGCATATTTTACAAAAGTTTAAATAAAATGATCGAAAACCCCCACCATCAATTTCAGTACATTTTTGAGCTTTATTCGCAATAGTACGTGTCAAGCGTGAATAAAGTCCTTCAATTTCTATATTGAAATTGATGGTAGGACTTTAGTAAATTTAATTTTAACGTTTGTAAATTATGCGTGTGTTTTTGCGTACGTATTTGCGTGCTCCTGATAATTTTCTGAGGTTTATTTTATGTATAAAATTCCAGTACCTGTATATCGAAACGAATGAAAAATCGGACACACGTCTATATGAACTTTTTTACCTAATATTGTTCACACTACCACCTCCTTCAGTATTTACAATTCCTCCTGAATCACCCTGTATTCACTACAGTTGAGGAATTGTATCTCTTCCTATTTGTAAAACTTGAATTTGGTGGTGAACTTGTTTTCTTATGGCACCTTAACTGCATAAGTCACTCTACCAATTAAATTTTACCGACGGATATAGTCACAACGATTTCTACTGCTACATATGCGATGAGCAAGCTGATATGTTTGCTAAATCGTAACTGATAATTTGTGCTTCTTAAAAGAGAAGAAAAATTCTGAGAACGGACTAATCTGGGATTCAATAAACGTTAAATTGATAATAATTATTCATTTATTTGCACATGGGCAAGCTTTTGCAGTTTGTTTTATATATCAAACTCAATAGCAGAGGAAGATACGAAGTGAAACGACGTATATAGAAAACACAAACCAACATTTTTTTCTTATGGTTTTACTCTTAGTCGACTAGGGGTAAAAAAGGGGAAAGAAATTCGACCATGGCACTTCGAAGGAACCATTCGCCTGGAGTGGTCTGGAGAAACCATGCAAAACCCAAATCTGGATGCCTCGACGGGGTTTCGAACCTAAGTCCTCCCGAATGCGAGGCCAGAGCGCTACTACGCTCGGTCGCAAAACAACGCGGAAGACTAAACCCAGCGCACTACTTATTGGCCGGAGTGTACTGCCCGCCCGTCCGATGTGGCGTCGAACCAGTTTGGTCTCGATTCCGGTGGCGCGGGTTTTTTGTTGCAATAAGCGCAGGTGTGACTATTCCACGAGTTGGTTATTTTCCTTCCCAGTTTCCAAAGGCGAGAAAGGTCTGCTGCTTGAAGCGAAGTCTTCCCTGCACTGTGAATGTCCTCTGTTGTTTGGGGTACTCATATTGTTGTTACTACACTGCTGTTTGTTAAAATTGCTACGCGAAGAACCAGAAATGTGATTGTAATGAAATTTTATTCCGCAGATTAATGTCATCACACTACACAAATATTACTGAACTGAGCATGCACCGTGCACGTGAGAATTCAGTACGGGATGAAGTCGCCACGTGCTGCAATCAGCGCCTCTAGACGGCGTGGCGAGGAACCAGAGAACACATGGCAGCAAAGGGAAATGCAAGAATTACCTAACCTACGAAGTAGGTAAGAAGTTAAGAAAAGAGTGCAGGGAAAGGAATAGAAATCAAACTACAATGGGTGCCTAGTCATGTTGGCATAGCGGGCAATGAGAAGCGGATATAACAGCAAGGAAGCAACTGAATTTCCAGGATAAGCAGCACATCGCCATACCATTTACTGATTATAAAGTCCCAATTTCGTCCAGCGTAAAGGCAGAATGGGAAAGAATGTGGCCCGAGGGTAGACAGGCGTAGGGATTGCAATACAGCAAAGCGGGATCCCGCATCATTAGACAGTCTGGCGGATCCCGCACAAAATTAAACGAATCCGCAATCCGCAAAATCCGGCGGAACGCGTGTCAGTCTGCGTGACTCGCTGCCCCACTCGGTCTCTGTCGGATGTATTGCACTGTTTGCTGTACCCTTCCAGTTGGCATTTGGCGCGTCTGAACAAACGTTTGTTTTTGTCAACCTTCGTCATTCATAAGTAAATAAATACACTTTTACGTATTCATCAAAACTTACGTTTGTTTCGAGTACACATTTCTGTAATTTGAGTTATGGTGCGTATTTAGTACGATTTTCTAACTATATAATTATTTTTTAAGTGTCGCACACGTTATCTGAACTACCCGGTTACAGCTTTTTATTGGCGGTTACATTATTCCCATTTTCTGTGTTAGCAGATAAAGTAATTGTGACAATTTCCTAATTTGCGACTGAAAATTTGATTATTCGTTGATATGAAACTAATGTTATCGTAATTTTAACGACCGCGTACCTATTTATTTAACAGCTATCAAAAGGAAATTGTATATCCTTTGACTTATTGTTGTTTTGGCCGCTGCCTCAATGCGTTTCTTTGACGAAAGCCACCTGCTTACATGTGCCGCTCAGGCTTTCGATTAATCCCTCTTCTCCTTGTTATTATTTCGACTAAAGGTAAAAAAAAAAGTTATAATGAAATTTTCACGGGTGTATCGACGAATTGTGTTGTAGGGACACCATACTTCGACGGCTGCCTCCGCCGTCTTCCTCACGTGTGTAATTTCATGTGTTTGCAATGAAATCCGGAGATACAACCTATGAGGACTTCACTGCAATCATTCGCCGAGAAAGTCTCCTTTCTTACTAAAAAATAATAATTTCCACTCTAAAAAACGTCGTTACGCCACATAAGTAAAACTGAAACGTGTTGGTGAGTAGTTTCTTTTAATAACATTGAATCAACTGTAATATCAATCAAGGAATCAGGAGATATAATAATTAATCACGCAAAAAAAAGGCCAAGTCTCGTGCTTGTGCAGTGACAAAAAGTTATGAGATCTTGTTCTGAGCCAAGTCTACACTTTACAGAGTATATTCACTTTGTGAAATGGAATGCTTTTCGCGGTGTTATGGAACGTTTATTTATATATTTTTTTTAAAAAAACTCTGGTAACTTGGCCACTAAGCAAACCATATTTTTAAATTTATTCGATGTATTGTAAGGCACGTAATATGACCAAAGACTCAATATTTTCCATTTTTATTATTTATTTCAAAATTGGTTTAGATTAAAAAACAAGAATGTAAAACTTGGAAATACACTTAAGACACGCTAAAAAATTTAATGTCATTTTGCCAATCAAAATATTGTCAACTGTTAATTTTTATCATTTAACATTAAAAATTATTTATTAATTTAATTATTATTTAATTTACTAACGTATTAAGTAACTATGTCTTAAATATATGCTTTAAAAAACTGTTTGTACCAATCCCGCATGGTTCCCGCGGGATTGGCGCAAATTCCGCGTGGATCCCGCGGGATTGAAAACACTGCGGGATTGCAATCCTTAGATAGGAGGTTGGCAGAAGAGTGTAGGGCAATAACGAACACAATCAGAGATAATCCATGGTATGATCACGTGACCTTAGCAGAAAGGAGATCAGCTGCATGATGTGACTGACACGTGCAGTTAAGTGACAAAACATTTATGATGAAACTAATTGACTCCCCCATGTGTGGGACTTGACCAGAGACGGAAGATATGTACCACAAAGACAAAGTTGCCCCAGCACTGCAGTCAACCCGCCATTCTTGACGGTCATTGAGGTTAGTTTTATAATATCACAGGGATAGCGGGAGTCGGAATTTACCGAACATTTCTGATTAAAAAGCGACCGCTGGCAATAATCTTGTCGCTTATAGGAGTGGGCCATACATTGCTCCGCGTGGTAACTTTCCCGTGCTCAGAGAGATGCTTTTCCTCGCCTGTTACGTAACCCTGTTGCAAAAGAGCCAAAGGTTATCTCTGGTGCACCGCGCACAAAAAGGGAGGCTTAAGGGACGTTATCTCTGTTTACTGGCGAGATACGGCGTCCGTCTGGCGAATACAACAGACACACAATTACGCAGAACATTCTGATTTGTTAGGGTGTCGATACTTCTTCCCTGGTCGGTTCTGGGTAACATTCGAGAAATAAGGTTGTCATGGAAAATGTCCAATTTTAAACAAGAAGCACTAAAAAACTGTTAACGCTCTGGCCTCGCATTCGGGAGGATGCCGTTTCGAATCCCAGTCCGGGCATTCAGATTTTGGTTTGCCATGGTTTCCCCACATCACTCCAGACAAATGCTGGGATGCTTCCTTCAAAAGGCCATGGACAAATTCCTTCCCGTTCCTTGTCCCCAGACCCATCCCGCCTCTAACCACCCAGACATCGACGAGGCGTGAAGCCATAAGAAAAAAAATAAAAAAAAATCCTTTCTGTTTCCAGATCATGGTTGGAGAAAAATTATATAAACTGGAAAGAGCAATGTTTAATCAATCTTCATAGGTAAGACCTTTGATTATACGATGACATATTCTGAGTAAGCAAATTTTAGTGAATGTATTAACTTGATATGAATTCCGGTCTTGTACGAAAATTGTTTAAATGTACAGATAAGTCCAAATTTAGTTTTCAGCAGTTTCTTAATGACCGAGAGCTTTATCAGGAGATTTAGCAAACGTCCCTATTGTATGAACTTAGCATTAAAAAGATGTATAGTGAAAGGGGTATCTCCCTCTAGCCAGAAACGAAAGAAACTTCTAGGACACGTTTCGTGCTGGTTGCATAAACTTTGGCCCGAAGGGGCTAGTTACGCAGCGACATCAATAATTACCATGCATTTCCCTGCTGCGTTACACTTTATGCACACTTAATCTTATATATTTTATTATTCCCCTTATATTAGATTCATACTTTGTTACTTTAAGCAGCATGCAAGTTGAAGTGGAGTCAACAGACAAACGGCTTTGAAGCGAGTCTTTAATATTATTCTGGTTTGTGTGATTTATTTCATAGTGGCATTTTACAGGTGATGTTCTACACACTATCACAGAACATAAAACACACCACTTCATCACCTTTATTAATCATGCAATATTTCTCAGTCCACCAAGTTTGAAATTCTGTCATACTTGTCTCGCACATTTTTTAAAACCAGAATAGCCATGTCGAATAGTTGTACAAATAACTCAAATGAATTTAAACTAGCCGCTGTATTTGGTATTAAAAATATAAGAACTACGCATAATTGGTAAATCTACCTCTTTGACGCAATCTGCAGTCCTTTCGCTACTGGTAGTTTTGTTCGCGATTAACTTTGTTACTATTATCGTAAATTATGTAGACGAAAAAATAAATTACTTACGTCGATTTGGTACCTGCCAAATTAATGCCGTGCCCAAATTATTTGCTGGCCCGCCATTGGTCTGCCGTCCATGTTCTGGAGTATACTAGGATGTTCATGAATGTGCTAAAATGTCGTAGAATTTGCTTGACTATTGTTCTAGAAAATAACACTTTTTGAGCTATTAACCCAGCACAAATAATTTATATGCATCATCTTTACTGTGTGAACCGATTTAGACGGGACTTTCACTGGGGGCTTGCTGATTTGGCAGGGAATGTCATTAGCTACTTATTAACCTGGAAATATCCAAGGTTCAGTGCAAAAACATAAAAAGCTTCAAAATTCTTGACAAACACGAAGTCTGGGGCGTCAGCTAGTAATTTATAAAATGGAATGATTATTATTATTACAGCTTCATTAATCCTTATTTCAGGATGTAGGCTCTTTAAGCCAAATGAGCTATATATTAGAATTTAATTCTACATAGTTTTGTTGTAGTTCCTTCCAGGCTGACCGATCTTGAGCAACTCTCTTCCAGTTCACGCCTGTAACTCGACGTATATCCTCCTCTTGCTCTTTTCAAGTCCCTTGGTACCCAATCCAGAACTGCCGTAGTCCATCTGTCATCTCTTTTGCGAGCAATATGACCAGCCCATAGTCATATTTGGGTCATGACTCTTTCTAAGATGTCTGTCACTTTAGTTATTGAACGAATGTGCACGGCCCTTTTCCTGTCTCTTCTTATAAACCCTAGCATTGCTCTTTCCATACTTCGCTGGGCAGTTCTCAGTTTTTGCTTCATGTGACTGTTTAGGGTCCAAGTCTGGCAGGCATATGTGAGGACCGGTAATACACATTGATCAAAAATACCTGTATTTTTTTTAAGATGTACTGGCATGTTAGATTCAAAAACTTGGAATTTCTTCCGTATGCTCTGCAGCCCAACTTTATGCGTCTGTAAATGTCGGACTTTGAGTCACCATTCATGTTGATCAGTTGGCCAAGATAGATGTAATGATTAAGTGGTTCTATATCAAAAAGAAAAGAAAATGCCTGTTCTTCTACTTTCGAATTGTAAGGCAAAGTTTCAGACTGTTTCACCATCCTTATCCTGGCCGTTGTCGTTCGCTGATGTGAGTTTCACACCGAGCGGGGTGGTGTAACGGATAGCGTTCTGGCCTCGCATTCGGGAGGACGGCGGTTCGAATCCCCGTCCGGGCATCCAGATTTGGGTTTTCCATGGTTTCCCCAAATCACTCCAGGTGAATGCCGGGATGCTTCCTTCAAAAGGCCATGGCCAAATTCCTTCCCATTCCTTGCCCCCATCCTTTCCCGTCTCTAAAGACCACGTTGTTATAAAGGGACGTTAAACTGTTACAAAAAAAAAAAAAAGTGAGTTTCCCCGGCCGACATAGTCAGCGGACAATACGATGTGCTGCACAGTGAGGGTGAGGTGTGTACACGCGTCTGCTGACGAGGGAATTGACTCGACGCCACGCCTCCGGCGGCGGAAGAGTCCAATCTGCCGACCAGCCAGCAGTTTACATAACAGCTTCAGACACCCACACCAACCCTACTGCACGGTGCGACAGAGAGTAAAACCGGGGACTGCACCACTTTCGGAACCCTCGCGAAATTGGTACTAACCTATTGAAATCTGGTTGTAGGCCATCTTCCGCAGTTGTTGGTTAATAGATTATAAATCAAAATTCCGTCTGGAAACAACTGTAGATGTTAATGTTACTTTATTCTCATACGCGTTTCGCCCTTATGATGTGAGGCGTCCTCAGTGGCTGTTACTTTGTTTACATGTGTTTCATCACATTTGACCAAAGCATTATAGATTATTATATACATATTTGCAGTGTACTTACAGCTAGACTGATGATATTTTACATGGCGGTCTGGTCACTCTAGCCGTAAGTACAATGCAAATATGTATATAATAATCTATAATGCTTTGGTCAAATGTGATGAAACACATGTAAAACAAATTCACAGCCACTGAGGATGCCCCACATCATAAGGGCGAAACGCGTATGACAATAAAGTAAAATTAACATCTACAGTTGTTTCCAGACGGAATTTTGATTTATAACCTATTGAAATCTAGTTTATTTGCTTCGTCAACATGTCCTCTTCACGTTTTTGCGCTCTTGCTTTGCGGAAAAGTCGCTAGAAATTTAATTAAAAATGCAGAAATATGAGAGGCTGCGCAACTGCGAAATATTACAACATTAAAATTATCGGTACAGGAATTATATCACCCTAAACAGTTTCGTTTCGTCATTGAATTCGTGCTTAGGTTGAAATACGGCATGGACCCAGAGAGAGAGAGAGAGAGGGGGGGGGGGGGGAAAAATCGAAATTTTTGATCTGCGGCATCCATCAAGGAAATGACGTATTTGTTTACAGTGCAAGCAATCGATTATCTCTGATTGCTCGTTTCGATATAAGATGGCGGGCATCACTGTATTACAACTCGGATGAATATTGTCTTTTTCTCAATTTTGTGCGATTTTTTACAACGGGAAAACCTGAAGCGGCAAGAAAACATTACAACAGAGGATTAAATCAACATTTTAAGAGACTCTCACTGATACTTCAACGCTGGCGGTATCTAATGGCTGGGCGTCGCTGTCATATTTCGGCAGTTTTAATTAAATTCCTGACAGGTTTTCCGCAAACCAAGAGTGAAAAACGTGAAGAGGACATGTTGACGAAGCAATTAAACCAAATTTCAGCAGGTTAGTGCCAATTTCGCGTGGGTTCCGAAAGTTGTGCAGTCCCCGTAAAACATATATGACACGTGTAACAACGGAGACTTTCCCAGCAGTATCCGACGGTCAGCCGACCTGTGCAGACGTCTCGACACCTGATGAAGACGACGGAGCTAGTCGTCGAAATATCGTGTTTTCAAAACACTATCCGGCGGTAAACCCATGAAGACTTCATATCACATGTGACACATACAAACCAAGCGAATATTCTGTCATCTGCATCAATAACTTGGCGAAAACATAACAGAAATCAGACGGAGTATTTGATCGTTTCTTCCACAATATTGTACATGTAATACCGCAATTAAAATGGCTATTTTTTTCATTCAGCCGATGCTACAAGGGCGATCTCAAAAGTTTCCAGCCTAGTCCGTAGATGCTGATGCGATGAACAAATGACGAAACCTCAAACTGAAAGAAAATTTCGTACCTGCGTACAGTTACAACAATCTTTAATCGAAGAGTATAACGTTTCAGGTGATATTTTATTATACATTGTCTCACATGGTGGAGGAATAAGATGCGATTTCCCCCTGTAAGTCCATTCCCTAGATAGGATTGCAACGATGTATCGCTCAACCGATAAAATTGGAACAAAAATATCGATATTATATCGATATTTTTTTCTAGTGTTATCGATATTTACATCGATATTTTTACATGATCGATAAGATTCAGTAAAATATCGTAAACTACGAACCCTTTAGAAGCAAAAAAATCCTATAAAAATGTATGTGTGAATAATAGACCTTTCATTGCAGTTGAAGGCAAAGGTTTTAAGTATTTAATGAAGCACTTAGCACCGTTACACAAAGTCACTATTAAAACAAAAATTGATAAAAAAATACAAATACATTTCTAAAATTGTTAAGGAGAATTTGAAAAGCATGAAGCATCTTACGTATGTCTGGTCTAGAGTATCACTGGATATTTGGAGGTTACGGTACAGTTTTTGCAGCAAAATCAATTAAAATCAATCATGTTTCGTTGGATTAAGAAATATTCTAAATTGCAATTAATCATTTCCTCAAAGTAACCTCGTCGGTACCTTCTGAACGCCTCTTCTTGAAGGAAGGAACCACTGTCACTCAAACAGGGAACAGACTGCGCGGAAAGAGGTTGAGAAAACTGAACTATTCAGGATCAGATGACGTCGAATATTTGCAGATGTAATTTCGTTCAATAAACTACCTCAAATTTATTACTTGATTTTCATTTTCATAATTATTTCGAATATCTAGGGTAATATATACAAATATCGATATTATCGGCCTGATGCGGCCGATACTATCGATATTTGCTTGACGTTGATGTAAATATCGATATTAATATCAACTTGCGTCCCTGCAAGTATTGTTCCTCCGAAATAAAGTATAGGATGCGGGCTGCTGTAGGGTCTCAGTAGGCTTGGGCAAAACATATCGATGTATCGAAATATCGATATTTTCTCTTAAAATAGTCCATATTTATCGTCGATATTTTTATTCTAGATGTATTAAAAATCGATATTTTATTTGGATTACCAATTTTAAGTACCAATTCGATATTTTTTCTACGAACGCAATTAAGTATCCAATATAATGCGTTGCTGGTATATATTGGATAAATATACATATATATCCGATCTTCTGAAAACGTCTTAAAAAAAAAGTGATTTTTTCCTAATTTAACAGAATTCCATGAATGGTCAAGAGGTTAAAAAAATTTGTTAAACTTTAACAGATTTACGTAGAGGTCATATTTTTTTTTTTTTGTCAAAATATTTTAATGTTAACGATTATGATACTTTTATAGTTGAAGAATACTGATTAACCATCCGTGTTACGAAATTGAGGGATGAAGTTAATTAACAGATTCTGTTTTAAACTGGTTTTGTTCATTGATGAATGACCAAGTATCTGATACGTCAAGCCTCTTCTGTGTCGTCCTAAAGAGTGGCTTCTGCATTTAACTTGACGACACCAGACAACAGGGGTAGGTTGACGGGGGAACACACGAAACAGAAAGTTCTTTTGAAGTCTACATCAGGCGAATACTGGTTTGATAGTGTGTAAAAATAAATTTTCCACACTTTCTGCATGTGTGAATTTTCGGAATTTTCTTAAATATTTTGAAAAATTTTGGAATATTTTTAGGTAATTACTGGTGTCAGGTAAAGATGTCGATATTTTCTCTCCGTACGTATCGATACGATATTTATCGATTTTTTTTTATTATTATTTGCCCATTCCTAGTTCTCAGGGACAGTTTTCATCTGACCTAACCTAAGGGGAGGAGATGGAGAAGAATCCTGCTATGATTTATTTATCACAGGACATAACAAAGCGCAAATAGAAATTTTATTCTTCGCAGGTAAAGTCTGGGAGGCGGGCTGCTGGAGAATCTCAAGCACCCTTAACAGGCGACTAACCTGAAGGTGAGGCAAGTCGGCCGTGGTCTTGTAGGGAACCATCCCGGCATTCGGCTGGTATGACTGAGGAAAACCCTAGTCAGGATGGCCGGACGGGATGTAACCACGTCCTTTCGAATGATGGGTAGGAGAGCGAAATCACCCTCCTCCTAACTCGGTCTCACTGAGGGGTTTATTTTTTATTTTATTTTTGCAATTTGCTCGTGGATCATGGAGATCCTTTTCAGCCTACTACACTATGGGAATCCCCGTCCGGGCATCCAGATTTGGGATTTCCATGGTTTCCCAAATCACTCCAGGCAAATGCAGGGATGCTTCCTTCAAAAGGCCATGGCCGAATTCCTTCCCATTCCTTGCCCCCATCCTTCCCCGTCTCTAAAGACCTCGCTGTTGAGACTAGAGACGTAAAGCAGTTAAAAAAAAATTTAAAAAATACACTATGGGGTGGGAAGGGGGATGGAAGTCGGCCGTGTCTTAAAGGGAACCATCCCAGCATTCGCCTCTAAGGACTGCGGAAAACCGCAATCAAGATGGCCAGACGAAGTCGGAGCAGCACTCCGTGAGAATGTCTGAGAGAACGATTACGCCTACGCTATTGCTAAATATTTATAGCGCGATTGTAAACAAATAGCAAAAGGGCAGGATAAACTATTCGCTCAGACATTCACACAAAGTGCTGCTTCGACTACTTAATATCCATGACCCTAAAGCTTTTGACTGCGAGAAGCAATTTGCGTTCAAAGCCAGTCTGTTTGTATTGTTGGCCGCGGCTCACGCAAAACCTACTGGAGGTACTCTGTTTTAATATGGTTTCAGACATCCCACGGACTCGAGAGGGAAAAGCTAACCGCACGAGGCTCGATTCTGTCGGCTGGTGTTAATTATTTCCGAGATGGTATGCGTGTTTGCAGCGACCACTGACGTGGACAGCGTGATTGCGGAAGTGGCCGCGGGGAGCGCTGCGGGCGACGCGGCAGGAATGCCGTCCCTGGATTAGGCAGCGCAGTTCGCTTTTATTTTTATTTCCGAATCGACTTCTTAAACCGGTGTTGCGAGCGCTCTTGTTGCTCTTGCTCTAAGTCATGGAGGGACGTCCGACTGACGACGGGACAAAAAGGTCCACAAAAATCCGTGGAGCAGGAGGCGCAGCGTTTTAATGCGGTGCCAAGTCGCCGCCGTGTCCTGGGGTAGGAAAACAGGAGACCAGTTAGGACCACCTCAACAGACCAGACGCCTCGCAGGAGTCATATAGTAAATGTTTAGTGGTACCGATCATCTTCCTTAGAATTATTAATGACATCCAACGCCCATCTAGAACAGCACGCTCCGGTGGCAATTTATCTACACACTCATCTTCCCTCATTCGTTCACCCACCTACATTTGTTCCCTACAAAATTCAACTTTAGATTCTTTCAACGTTTTTGGTAAATTATTCATCGTTTCTCTTCGTAACTCATTCCAATCCCTGACACCCTTACCTAAAAAAGAGAATCTTCCCACACCCTTGTGCCTGAAATCGAGTGCCAGCTTGTGGTCATGGTCACCTTTTCCCTTCCATGCACTACTTTTCATACCTACTCCAATATCTTTCCATGCCTCATCGCCAATATACGCCTTGTACACTCCCATGACCCTCCTCATCCTCCTCCTGTCTTGCAATGAATCCCATTCCAGCTCTTTTATCATATCTGTTACTGATTGCGTTCTGCTATAATTTCCAGAAACAAATCTAGCAGTCCTTTTTTGTACCCTCTCCAACTCCTGTATTTGATACAAAAAATGTGGGTCCCATACTACACTACCATATTCGAGCAATGGTCTGACCAAAGTTCTGTAACCCAATTCCTTTACTTCTCTCGTACATCCCCTCATCACTCTCTCCAACAAGTGCAGGATTTTGAAACCTTTTCCTACCACCTGTCCAATGTGTCCTGCCCAGTTAAGCTCGTTGTCGAATATAATGCCAAGATATTTACATTTCAAGTCTTCAGCAATCAATTCTTTCCCCACCTTATATTCATAATTGACCTTTTGTTTTTTATTTGTGTATCTAATAAGCTGACTCTTCTTTGCATTTATCTTCATCCCATGTTTACCAACGCGACTAGTTATCCTGTCCAGATCACCCTGCAACTGTTTACAATCCTCTATCGTTTTGATTCTTTTATACAGCATTATAGATTGCTTGCGAGATTAGCGCTGCGTCAAAACATTCCTCCTTCTTCTTCCCGACGTTTCGACCAGGGCTTAGGTCGTCTTCAGGAGACTAGCCGCCTACCGAATCCGCTAGAGACTACAAATAAAAGTAAGAGAGGCTACTGAGATATTCAAACAGTCAAACAACCTGAACAAGGATGGTGGTTATGGTCTTAGCCAGACTTGGAAATGTGTGTTAAATAAATAATAAATACCACTGGACCCACAGATTCCCAATCGTAAACATCATATCTCTGGATAATCGATATTGTCAGAGAATCGGCAGTCTCCACAGGTGACATACGAAAACAACCAGCCACGCCAGTCTCTAGCAGATTCAGTAGCGGCTAGTCCCCTGAAGACGACCTAAGCCCTAACCAGTTCCTGCTACCTGACCGAGCGTGGTGGGTGAACGGTTAAGATTCTCGCCTCGCATTCGGGAGGACGGCGGTTCGAATCCCCGTCCGGGCATCCAGATTTGGGTTTTCCATGGTTTCCCAAAATCACTCCAGGCGAATGCTGGGATGCTTCCTTCAAAAAGGCCATGGCCGAATTCCTTCCCGTTCTTTGTCCCCAGTGCCATCCCCTCTAATGACCTCGATGTCGACGAGGCGTAAAGCAGTAATTAAAAAACGTACTACCTGTACAATGTGTCCTGCCCAATTAAGCTTGCTATCAAATGCATTTATACATGACGTAACGAGCTTATTGAAGCAGGTATGCAATTTTTGGTTACATACAACCACTTTTTAGCGAAGCTTTGAGCGTACGGTACATCGGATCAGCTCTATGAATGGATAAAGGATTTTCTCCGTGGTCGGTCGCAGTATGTTGTCGCTGAAGGAGAAAGTTCTTCTAATCTAGATGTTACATCGGGTGTTCCACAAGGAAGTGTAATAGTACCACTTCTTTTCTTAATTTTTATAAACTATCTCGGAGACAAATTTGAACAGCAGTTTGAGATTGTTTGCTGATGATGCTGTCATCTATAGAGAAGTAAGGAATACGGCAGATAGCTTAGAAATTCAGCGCGATCTGTATGTTATTTCGGGATGGTGCGATGAATGGCAACTTACACTAAACTGCAAAAAGTGCAAAGGAATATGCATAACTAAAAAAAAAGAATCCGATTGTTCAGAAATACGAGGTAAACAATTCAGTTATTGATATGGTTGATTCTATGAAATATTTGGGAGTAACAGTACAAAGGAATATGAAATGGGACTTACATATTAATACATTGGTAGGTAGAGCTAATTCTAGGCTGCGGTTCCTAGGTCGAATCTTGAAAAATTGTAATGCACAAACGAAGGAGATAGCGTGCAATTCCCTTGTGCGTCCACATTTGGACTACTATTGTACCATTTGGGATCCGTTTCGTAAGGGGTTGATTGACAGTATAGAGAAAGTACAGAGAAGAGCCGCTAGATTCGTGACCGCTTGCTACAGTCCTTATGAAAGCGTCACACAACTGATTAGTAGACTAGGCTGGGAGTCTCTGGTAGATAGACGATACACGTTTCGTTTAAACTTATTGGTAAACATGCGTACTCCCACTTTGACTTTCGAGTGTAGTGAAATACTTCTTCCACCAACCTATTTGAGTCGGAAGGACAGGATAGATAAAATTAGAGAAATGAGGTGCCGCACTGATTCTTATATGAATTCTTTTTTCCCTCGTACCATTAGGGATTGGAACGCACAAGAAAGAGATTAGCTTTGGTGCTGAGCACCCTCTGCCACCCACAATTTTTTGAATTGAAGAGTATATACAGGAGATATGTGTAGATGTAGAAGAACGAAGGATGTCACCGGTGGTGGTAGAAGACATTCGTCCTGGAAAAGATTCTAAGAAAAAAATTAATCTTTTGTTAGTATGGTTATAATTATTTGAGGGTAAGCCCATTAGGGCTACAGAAAGTAGTTGCAAAAATTTATTGACTTTCATTTGTGTCCGTAATTCGTTTATATATCTGCTGTGGAATTTTTCCCTCATCAGACCATGTTGTTACAGTTCTTTTCCTGGGTCTTTTCTCCCCGTCAACTTGCCACTTCTATTGGAACTAAATCCCTGTTTTCAATGTCATTTGCAATGATTCCTGTTAACGTGATTTTTCTGATACCTTCGGTCTCCATATAATTCAACTGTTTGTCTTGTGAGTATTAGTAAACTTTCTCTAGTTTCACTGGGTAGTTCTTAAATAACTGTATTTGAGTTTAAATGACGGAAACAAGTTTCTAAATAAAGTCTAGCCTAATTTGAAAAATGAATAATTTTATTTGATTGATATATTTCGCGATTATCTATGCTTTGTGTAAACTTCTTGTGCGTTTTAAAAAACTTTGTTGTTTCTTAAGTTTTGGAAAAAGGTTATGTTGTAAACCGATTTTAATAGCATGGTACAGAGAATACATCACAAACAAGGAATGCTGTGAATTTCGGCATCTCTTACTCGTAAATAAACAACTGTGAAACTAAACCAAAATAGCGGTATATTTTTTTTTAATCTCTGCCTAGAATTTTAATTTTTTGTCTCCGTCCATCATATTTGATGTGCAGTTACTAGAGCTGTTACTAACGGTGTAAAGGCAAATAAAATAAAATTCATTTATTTATTTAAAACTTACGCCTCTTTTTAACAGTTTTAGCGCAAATAAAGTCAATGCAGTTATTGATTTGAAATTTCGTGGCTAGCCGATCAGCGCAGTTGTGGAGTGAAACATTTCGGGCATCATCGGGCCCGAGTTATCGAGGTGACGTCCAGGCTCAACGCAGTTTATTAAAGTGGATCTGTTCGTTACAAATATGAACTGTCAAATACAGCGACTCAGAAATCATTCAGTTCGAGAAACTTGAGAGTCTAAGCAGTATGTCCCCCCCCCCCACCTGGCGCTTGTCGTAATCCATGACCATCTGTCCCTGCTCACTGCCTAATAATCTCGGGGTGGGCACCCCCAACACATCCTCCTCAGTGTCGACACAACAAAATACTCCGCTCAGAGAACCTCAGACACAAAAAATATATGTAGCCATTTATACAATACACACACACACACACACACACATATATATATATATATATATACACCGGGGGTGGTTAACGCTCTGGCCTCGCATTCGGGAGGACGCCGGTTCGAATCCACGTCCGGGCATCCTGATTTAGGTTTCCCTATGGTTTCCCCAAATCACTCCAGGCGAATGCCGGGATGCTTCCTTGAAAAAGGTGTAAGCGTATTTGCTTTTCTATTTTACTTTACTCCTCTCTCTATTTCCTATTTCGTACTGTTCGTGCCTGGCTGACAATATACGTAGCTTCAAGGCTCTTCTTATTGGGGTAGTATTGACGGCACTGCGTCACTAATTCGAAGGGAATTTAGCTAGAGAAGTGAGAGGAAAGGAAAAATCACTTTCAAAGAAAACACACAACTCATGATTCACTAGATAATTCATTACCGATCGGCAGCTTAAAGTACCTCCCTTTTTCTTTCTTTTATCACAATTTTATATCGCTTAATTTTCTCACACAATTATTGTGCATTAAGCTTTTTACAATAATTCACAGTTTACTGCTAGCGAATAAAGCGAGATATTTCTTTTTTGCTTTCTCCGCCATATATTCTGCTTGACAACCCCCAAACAAACAAAGATACTCTATTTAGTCAACGTTCGCGGTCAGAGATGCTAGAACACTCTCTTAACTACATACAACGTCTCTGCTTCATACTTCTAACTTATTAAAATTAAAAAGAACATTGGATAAGAAAAATAAATATAGATATATGTGGGGAAACTTTGTTTCCATACAAAGGCCATGGCCGAATTCCTTCCAGTTCCTTGTACCCAGTCCCATCCCACTTCTAAAGACCTCGACGTCGACGCGTCATAAAACCATATTTTTTTAAAAAAAAATCGTCTATACATCAGCGTTATACGGTTTATCAGTGTTTCTCGAACTATTAGGGGCAGGTACCCCTATAAAATGTCCCAGTCGTTGGCGAACCGCCCTGAGAAAAAACTGCGACCTTTTTTTTAGCTCCGCTACTAACAACAATGGGCAACAATGAGCAATATTCACTATTGTGTGTGTTATACGCATGAGACAGCCAGGGAATTAATGTAATTTCATTCATGCAACTATGATTAGTATGTTGCTTCATGTATGTATTTCATTTAATATAAGTATATTGTTTTATAATTATAATTCTATAATAATTATTGTTTTAATGGTATTATAATATGTGTATCAATTATTTTTTGATTGGAGAGAATTTATGGAAGAAACATTTAGTAACAACATAACACAAGGGCACAACGTTCTTTTTTTTTTTTTTTTTTTTTTTTTTTTTTTTTTTTTTTTTTTACAGGACAATGAAACAAGAAAGCCTATTAAAAACTCAGACTAAGTTTACACGAAAGGTGAGAGATCACGACATACATCAAACAAATAAACGCTATTCGTTTATGAAATTACGTTTCCCCTACAATAAAAATTTAGGGGACGAGATGCGACGTTCGTTTACCCACTGCCAGTCTGTTTTAATCGTTGTGTATTCTGTTTAACTGTGATTGCATGTTGTGGAAGAAGGAGCGGAAAAAAACGTTGGGAAAGGCAGAGCAGGGTTTCACGTTAGTTATTTTATAATTAGCCTCAAAGTCCTATCAAAAATGGGTTGAACAGGTTGTTCTGACAATTCATTTCTCTGCGGTTGCCTAAATAAATAGAATTGCTGTTGTGTAATGCTCATAACCTTATTTTGTAATTTGTACATATTTCGGTTGTGGTTTACACAGTGACACAGATGGAACTTATACTGGGTGAATGATGTCAGAATTAGGAACCAATTAAATTAAAAATAACTTAGGAATTCTAAAACCTTATGCTATAGCGCGTGATATTGGTTTTTTCCCGGTTCAGGTCTCACTCAGCGCGATAATACTTCCATCCGTATGCAGATACCGTACCTTCAGTAACTCGGAGCTTATGAAAGCAGTTTAAATTATTTATAAATCTAAATTCATCGCGATTTAGTCTGCAAATAAATGTGTCATTTGTCCTATCCTATCTGCATTTCGACTTAACCACAACTTCTACTAATATTGCTGTTCAAAATATAGATGCTATTGCCCGCGTACGAATACATTATTTGTATTGCGATCTAAATTTGAGTTACTGGAAATATTTACATATGTCCGATATAGTGACATCAGTAATCAAAGCAATTAATAATTAATATATTAATTTAAACACAGTACATCCTTTATTTCAGTGTATCGTCAAATCATTCCTTACAGTATATTATAACGGTTACATAGAACATCTCGTACATTGGATATAAATACCTTGTAAGCACTTCGGAAATGACATGTTAAATGCAGTAATTTAGCAATTCGTTTCTTCGCTGAATAAGCACAATTTTCATCAAATAACGTTCAGTATCTCGAAAATGATGTAATGTAGATATTTGTTACAGCGATAGCGCTGTCCAGAGAGTATAAGAAAAATCTACATCGGAAGAATTTAAATTAAGAAAACGCAACTAATAATTAATATGTCGGTTTCAACGGAATACGTACTTTTATTTAAGTACTCTGGCAACTGATTTATTCCCGCATGTATGATTAAATCGAACTGTTATTAAATGACGCGCATAAACTCGAACATCTCCATTCGTTGTTTGTTGTGCTGGGGAGGTGAAAAGCGTGACGTCATATTGTGACGTCATGGCGTGACACAAATACAACATGCCAAAAACTTGCGTGTTGTAAGTATAGATGGTACAATCAATATGTCCCAACTGTCAATATGTAAGTTAGTGGCGCATTGTTTTTGACGTCTTACTGGTCCTCTGGTCGGAAAAGTTTCAGGACCGCTGCAATGTAGAATAGACGCCACCGTGAAGATGTGGATTTTCCGATTGGTTACTGCGAGTGTGTGGAGACATGTTGAGGCGGTGGTGCAACGAGCGAACTCAGCCGCGCCCAACACAAGACACAATGGACGAGCAGGCAACGCCCAGAGTCAGCCCACAACCTGCGACAACACCAAGACAGCGCTCACACAACAGCGGCCGCTGCTAAATTACTCTACGAGGGGGTACCCAAATAAATAAAAAACATAATTATTTTTTAAAAGCTATTTTCAAATTTTTAAAAAATAACCTTTTTTTCTTCCTTTCATCAGTCTTTCGACTGGTTTGATGCAATCCTCCATCCCTTCCTATCTTGTGCTAACCTCTTCATCTCTACATACCCCTTACAACCCACGTCCTCAATTATCTGCTTCATATATTCTAATCTCTGTCTTCCTCTACAGTTCTTACCTTCGACTGTTCCCTCCACCAGCAAATTAACCAATCCACCATGTCTCAAAATATGACCTACCAGCCTGTCCCTTCTTTCTGTAAGCTTCTTCCACAAACTTCTTTCCTCACCCATCATTTCCATAACTCGTTCATTTCTTACTTTGTCTGTCCACTTAGTTTTCACCATTCTTCTGTAGCACCACATTTCAAATGCTTCAATTTTCCTTCTTTCTGGTATTCCTAAAGTCCATGTTTCGGTACAATAAAGTGCTGTGCTCGAAATATGGAGTTCTTTATAATTTCTAGATGAATATTTGAAACTAAAAGGTTTCTCTTTTTCATGAAGGCTCTTTTTGCTAGTGCTATTATGTTTTTAACATCATTCCAGCTTCGGCCATCGGTTGTAATTTTGCTTCCGAAGTAAGAAATTTCACTTGCTTCTACAATTGCATTCGATCCTATTTTTATATTTAATCTAACCTTATCCACTTCAAATACTCTCCATTACAAATAATACATTTGTTCCACCGGTGCTTCCACTGTTCAAAACATTTTCTGTAGTCATCTTCAGAAATGGCTGACAGCTCCTCCCTCGTTTTTTTCTTGACCTCTTCAATGTTGTCGAATCGATGTACTTTCATGCCCCTTTTCATGCGTGGATATAAGTAAAAGTCACACAGAACCATGCCAGGCGAGTAAGGTGCGTGGGGCAGCGGAACCGTGCCATTTAAACTGCCTAACAGAGACAGCTGTGTGTGCAGGTGCATTGTCGTGGTGGAAGAACCAGTCTCCTGTCTGCCACAAATCGGGTATTTTTTGACGAACACTGATGCGTAATCTTTTTAAAACTTCCAAATAAAAGGTTTGATTGACGGCCTTATGTGGGGGAAGAAAGTCTGATCGAACTACGCCCTTGGCATCAAAAAAGTAAATGAGCATTGTTTTGATGTTTGATTTGACTTCACGACATTTTTTTGGACGGGGTGACAATGACGTGTTCGAGTGGTTTGGCTGTTGCTTTATTTCTGGGTTGTACCGAGTATGGTGGTGTAACGGTTAGCGTTCTGGCCTCGCATTCGGGAGGACGGCGGTTCGAATCCCCGTACGGGCATCCAGATTTGGGTTTTCCATGGTTTCCCAAATCACTCCAGGCAAATGCCGGGATGCTTCCTTCAAAAGGCCATGGCCGAATTCCTTCCCACTCCTTGCCCCCCATATTTTCCCGTCCCTAAAGACCTCGCTGTTAAGAGACGTTAAGCAATTTTAAAAAAAGAAGTTTCTTGGTTGTAACCATAGCACCATGACTCATCACCTTTGATAGAAAATCTGGGTCTATTTCAAGCTGTTGTTTCATAGCACGACATGTTTCAACTCGACGTTCTTTTTGACTGTCAGTCAGAGTCCGACGAACAAACTTAGCAGCAACCCTTTTCAATCCCAAATCTTCGGTTAAAATTCGTTGAACCGAGCTCTAACATAACCCACTAATCTCTGACAGTTGATAAATTGTCTGTCGACGGTCTGAGAACACAAGCTCTCGAATTTTTCCAGGATTTGCGTCGATTCGGGCAGTTGATGGACGTCTAGAACGAGGTTTTTCATCACTCGACATTTCGCCATTTTTAAATCGAGCGAACCAGTCGTACACTTGAGTTTTTTCCATAGCGTCATCTTTGTAAGCTGTTTTCAACATTAAAACAGTTTCAGCAGCATTTTGACTGAATAGAAAACAAAATTTCATAGCAGCACGTTGTTCACTTAAATCTGTTAGCATCAAAAACGATAACAATAACAAAACAGCGCTAACAAAAACAATCACTGCAGATTAACAGAACAAGCCAAGTCGACAACACATGCGGCACTGAATGGCAATGAGTTGCACTATAAACACCTAGCAGCAGAAACGCAAGATCTGCCCTTCGCCTGGAGTGATTTGGGGAAACCATGGAAAACCCAAATCTGGATGCCCGGAATATGGGTCCCATACTACACCACCACATTTAACTAATGGTCTAACTAAATCTTTGTAAACAATTTCATCACTTCTGCGGTACATTCCCTCATCACTCTCTCTAATAAATGATTTTGAAACCTTTTCCTACTACCTGTTCAATGGTCCTGGCAAGTTGAGTTTATTATCAAACGTTATGCCAAGATATTTACATTTCAGCTCTTCAACAAACAATTCGTTCCCCTACTACATATAATCATAATCAACATTTAGTTTTTTATCTGTGTATCTAATAAGCTGGCTCTTCTCTGCATTTATCTTCATCCCATGTTGACTCATCCAGCCAGGTATTCTGTCCAGATCACCCTGCAGCTGTTGAGACTCTATTGATTATGTTATATAGCGATCATTACGTCATTTGCAAACAATCTAATTTCGCACTGTGAACCTTCAACGCAATCATTCGACAGAACAGTGAACAACGATGATCGCAATACAATACTGTGTGATACTCCCATATTTATTTCCACATCTCTTGATATTATATTTCGTACTTTAACCCTATATATAAATAATGCCTCTATTTGCAGTCACTTTTTCATCCACTCCAGCGGTTTTCACCTCGTTGAGCACCACTTTGCCAGATTCCTTGGGCAGATTTAGTCTAAAATTATTAACTTGTCCTTCCTTGTCAATTTCACCCGAAATATGTTGCAAATAGCCCACCAACTAAGATTCACGAGAGTATCCTTGCCTAAAGCCATGTTAACAATTTGCAATCCTTGTTATTCTTCTCACACATCAATTTACTTACCACTGATGAGTAACTAGCCGACCTGTAGTTTTCAACACTATTTGTAACCACTTCTGCTATGGACTGGCACTACTGTCGCTCTTTTGCATTTCTCTGGTAAGCAGCAAGACTCTATCTTCGATCAAAGTAGTATTTCAAGCTATGGTACAACAACATATAATCTTATACTGTATTTAACACATGTATTCACCGGCCCATATAACGCCTAAGGTTTTTTAGTTCTTTCATAAAATCCTCAGGATCTTTTCCAAATTTTATTGTTTTTTTTTTTCATTTCTGGTTAAATCATCCGTTGTATATAATATTTGAAGTTATGGTGGAGTGGCGTGTGCCTCTGTTTTTAATACGTCTATTATTATTTCAGCCTCTCTGACACGGTTGTAATCTGCATTATCCCACCACCCTATCGGTCTCAAGATGGTTGGGCACTTAAGACACAAAGTTCCGAATAACCGCTGACATGCACGCGTTCGATGCGAATAGTATAGCTGCCACTAAATCAGTTGGAAAGAAAGAACAGTTGTCGTGACGGTACTCCACGCCAGTTCGTTGGTTTCTGCCGCCCGTGGCGTCGTTATGCCGCTGATAGCGCCGCTGAGCATGTCTTCAGTCTTATCTGCCGCCGCTGGCCACATGTTTCCCAGATAACAGCAAAAAGTGGGCCACGCGGTCGTTAGACGTCGCTTCTTCAATAATTAACGAACGCCTCTGTCTGCAGTAGCGAGAACATGCGGCCGCTTCCCAGTATTTATTGCAAGCCGCGCCAGATTAAGTTTCGTCAACAAGTTCCTCTTTGTAGAAAATTCTGTAAATAATTGCGGGGTTTCGGGAAGCATCCTGATCACTATACTATATTCACTCTCAAGTGGCGCGTCAAGGTCATGTGCCCCTTGCCCCGTGCCTCACCTCACCACCCCCTCCAGTTGCCTTCCCCTCCGAGCAGGCCTCTGCCTACAGGCATTGTCGTTTGTCGAAGTATTGTCATGTCTATTCCGATACACCGTTATAAAATGCAAGTGAAATGGCGTCAGATAGTTGTTACATTAGGCGACAGTTAAAACAATTATTTTTTATGTGTATAATTTTTTAAGACGTTAGAAAACTCTGAAGAGAAAGTTAGTATACTTTTTAGGAAACCATTAAAAATTACGGCAGAGGCGTGTGGCGTATCGTTACGAACAGTGCAGCGTGTATTTAGCGAAGCCCAGCTGAGTGTTCCAGGGACATCCTTTTCTTCTCCAAATAAAAACATTCACCGAGAAAATCTGGTCACGGAGATGGATGACTTTCAGAAAGTTATCATTCGACGTTCCGTTCTAGAATTTTATGACCGTGGTGAATACCCTACCTTATGAAAATTGAGGGAGGTACTGAAAGAGAAAATTAACTACACTGGAGGAGTATAAGTTATTAAAAGCACTCGACTTCATATACAGAAAATGTAATGACGGTAGACGTTTTCTGATGGAAAAGACAGACACTGTTGCGGCAAGGGTCTCATTTTTAAGAAAAATGCACGATTTAAGGAAGGAACATTCTCTTCGACCTGTCATCTATGTTGAGGAGACGTGGGTAAATCAAAATCACGCAAGGAAGTTTATTTGACAACACTCTAAACGCAATGGTGGTCTCATCAACGATTTCTTTAGTCAGAAGCTATCGCTTCGAGTAAATATCACTTTCATTTCAAAATTTAAACGACGTGTTTAGATAATTAACTTCCACTGGGAAAGACATCTAAAAATTGGATTTAATCGTCGAAATGTCATGCGCAAGTTTTAAAACTAAAAATAATTATTGGAAGCAGTAAGTTTTATTCCTTGATATGTAAATAATTTTTATATTTATTAACATATGAAATTGTAGTTGGTAAACACGAAATTTCTATGACATACGATTCACTCATTTTCGTCACGACAAATAGTTAAAATGATCGATTTTACTGAAGAAATCATCAAATTAGATGCAACATATTGTAAGACATACGTCGTGGTGACGTTTGCGCATGCGCGGCAGCTGTTTCCCCTTCGCCTGTAGGGGCTGGGGTAGCGTGGTGGGGATAGAGCGGAGTGACCTTGGCCCGCCTTTCCTGCGTGAAAACAGTATAGTAGTAAAAGGATATGCTTGGTCATTGTCTCAGTAACACTATGACGTCACGCTCGCGGTCTACATTGCCGAGCTAACAATGGCCAGAGATAACACTTCCAACTCCAGGTCATGCGCTTTGCTTAGTAACAATGGTCAGAGATGATACTGTACTACCAACTTCAGATCACGCGCGTTGCTTAGTAACAACGACCAGGGATGATACTACCAACTCCAGGTCATGCGCATAGCTTATTATTATTAACATTATTATTATTATTATTTATTTAGCACACATTTTTATAGCCTAGTATCTAGAAACTAAAATAGGCCTTAATTTAACACAACAGTTTTACATTTGATACTTCAACAGATAAATTCCACAATGAATAACCATAACCAGAGATGATACTACTAACTCCAGGTCATGCGCGTTGCTTAGTAACAATAACCAGAGATAATACTACCAACTCCAGGCCATGCCCTTTGCTTAGTAACAATAGCCAGATATAATACTACCAACTCTAGGACATGCGCGTTGCTTAGTAACCATGGCCAGAGATGATACTACCAACTCCAGGCATGCGCGTTGCTTAGTAACGATTTTATTTAGCTAACCATCCGCGAAGAAATAGTGAATAGCCAAAACACTTAAGGAAAAGTAGGTATTGCGTTTAGATTAACATGCTAATTATATGATCAAGTAACTCTCCAGATTCGCGCCTAGTGATCCTCCCTTGTTCCTTAAACATTGGGTTTGACGGTCGCCTCTTTGAGGATATTGGAAAGTTGTCACAACGACAGGGTTGCATTTAGGCGTAGACTACCTAGGCTGTACCACCACACGCAAAAATAAAAATATATTAGTCGCTGCCATGTTGTTGACATGCGTGTGTGAGAAATCAGTATTGTGTTTTTAATCTTTCTCAGTTGTGTGATGTCAATCATCTATTATCGTTTGGTTTACCTCAATAAATAGGCCTACTGTTCCACATTTCATTTTGAGGTTGTTATTCGGCGAGCTTTTGCTGAGGGTGTTTGCTTAAACAACACCACTGCAATAGGCAGCACCTTACCTATCGATCATCAGTCGAAAAATTCAACGTGCAAGAAACAACAATAAAAGCTTATATACAGTTCGTAGCCAGAAAAATCGTTAGCATGCATCCTACAAAAACTTTTGACAGTAGTGGTAGTGAATGAAAAGTAGCTGCTATGGAAATACGAACTTGAGTGTGCTAATGCATGATATAAACCGACACTGAAGATGTCTTAACTAAAGGGGAAACGTGTTTGCCATCAAAAGCATTTGTTTTAGTTGAAAGACGGGAAAACAAAAAACAATTATGACTTGATAACATCGTTCACTTTCGAAAACCATACAGAAAACACGTTACGAACTTTCTATTCTTCAGTAAGTTATCCTCGCATCATATTTTTACTATCATTTACTAATATTTATTAATATTTTGCATCATCATCATCATCATCATCATTATCATCAGTTTTCTTCCCTCGGGCAGGTTTTCACTTGGCTGCTCTTCACGCTCTTCTGTCTTCTGCCTTTCTCTTAAGGTCCAAGTAGTTGTCGTTTTCTTTGATGTTGTCTATAATTTTGCACCTCCTTCTTCCTCTTATTCTCCTCCCACAAACTAGACCTTCCAATGCGTCTTTTATCAGGCACTCCCCTTTCAACAAGTGTCCCATCCAGTTCTTCTTTCCTTCTATTAGTTCTTGGAGTATTTTTCTGCTTTCACTAACCCTGTCCAGCACTTCAACATTACTTATTTTATCCACACAGCTTATCCTCTCGGTCCTCCTCCACATCCACACCTCAAACAAGCGGATAACATTTATTAATTTAATATAAGCAATCGATATTACTTTATCTGTATCTATATATATATATATCTATAAAACGAAAACCGGAAATATTGGTCGTATAAAAACTCGGAAACTACGGGGCAGATTTCGATGGAGTTTTCACCGTTTCAAAGCTTAGAATCTTAATTCACTTGTCTGGCATGTCTTATGTTTCAACGTTAAATAATGTAGTAGCATTAAATGAAATTCTGAACGTATGGTGAGAAATTCCACAGGAGGAATCACTAGATGCCGCATACTCCGCACTAAACACACAACACAATGTCTCTGACCAAAGCCTTTAATTAAAGCAATAAGATAACTTATAGTAATAACTATTTTGCACAGTAAACAAAACTTTAAGTATTCTTTCTTTTAATTCTAGATATATTCAATTTTTAAAAGCCATAGCTTGAAGTATTCTTTCCTTTAATTCGGGATATCAATTTTTAAACGACATAGATAGCCGTTAAAACAACAGAGATTTTCTTTAAGCACGATCTCTGGACAATATCTCTGTCCTTCAGCATTTGTCTTCTGTTTACGATAATATTATTCCGGATTCACTTTTGATATTTTATTTGCAGAGTTAAAGGATCTGGCGTTTCGAGCCACAAGTATATTCATTCACTTCGCAATTGAATCAAACGTGAGTTTTTAACATAATCTAGGGTTGTTCAGTAATGTAGTAATGAAATTTCTTAACCAAATTATCGAAGCTTGATATACAAGAATCTTTTCGGACGAATGAAACTAGTATACGTGCAAATAAACTTCAGCCCACCAGTTTCTTGGTAGGGGGCGGGTGAATGTAAGTTTGCTTTAATTTCGAAAAAGTAGGCGGGTGTTTTATGAAACTTTGTACAAATGTTTTGCGGGAATAAAAATAGGGTACGGTTAAATCTACGCCAACTATACCGGGCAACGCCGGGAACTCCGCTAGTATATATATATATATATATATATATATATATATATATATATAGCCCGCGCCACAGGTATAGCCGAGGGGTCTGCACAGAGAGTGTCGGGAGTTGAAGCACTACACTGACCGCTCCAGAGTTTGACACCTCGCGCCACTTGTCATTGCTGTGCGGGAGGGACGAATGTCGAATGAAGGGCAGATTAAACTGGGAGTCGTCGACTGTGCACCCCCGAGAGCCTCGCGGAAGGGTTGCGTGGCTAATGCGCCCCCGTCGCTCGTACCGAATCAATTAGCGCCCTCGTGGGCTGGCATTAGAAAGCGCGCCCTTTTTTTTGTGCGCAGGTGACGCGGGCAGCTGCCGTGATTGCAGGTGGATGGCGGAGTTGACCCACTTTTCCCCGCAACTGTTGCCGGAAGGGTTGCCGTTAGTCCTCCCCCGCGGACAGATGCCTGACCCACTTCACCACTGCCGCGCCAGATTGCGCCCGTGTCGACCACGAGACAGCTAATTTACAGACACACTGCTCTGGCTGCGCCACGACTCTGCTCCGAGCAGCTGCAATGCCAAGACACGGACATTCAAGAAAAACATGAGTGTATTTCGCATGGCAACATATTATGACCGTTTTGTAAGGACCGAAGATCTTCCAAGTTGTCCTCGAACCGTATTAGACCGAGCGTGGTGGTTGAAAGGTTAACGCTCTGGCCTCGCATTTGGGAGGCCGTGGGTTCGAATCCCCGCCCGGGCATCCAGATTTGGGCTTTCCATGGTTTCCCCAAATCACTCCAGGCGAACGCCGGGATGCTTCCTTCAAAAGGCCATGGCCAAATTCCTTCCCATTCCTTGTCCTCAGTCTCATCCCGCCTCTAATGACCTCGACGTCGACGAGGCGTAAAGCCATAGGTAAAAAAAAGCGAATTAGTCTTCATTGCTTTGAATCCATCTAAACATTTCGACTGCAACAATTATTTCTTTTCCTTTCTGCTTTAAGCTTCGTCGACGTCAAGATCATTAAAGGCGGGAAAGGACTGGGGACAAGGAACGGGAAGGAATTCTGCCATGGCCTTTTGAAGCAAGCATCCCGGGATTCGCCTGGAGTGATTTGAAGAACGTGGTAGGTTGTGTCTAGTTCTTTGTCTATGATGTTCATATGCTGTTTGTCTTCTCGCTTCCTACAAACCGAGCACCGCTGCTGCAAACCGATGGCAACAGCGCACCTCTACACACGCCTGTGATGTTTACCGACTCAGAGTGGGTAGCTGCGTCTCGTCTCCACTAGCAGACGCGGCCCTGTTCCCATACCGTGTTGTTGAGTATTCGTCCCGTCCCGCCTCCGTTACAAGAGATCGTAGGAACGCGGCTTTACGGAGTGTCCAGGCCTCGCTACCGTATAGTAGTGTAGGTTCAGCCAGGATGTTATGTAGCCAGATTTCTGTGTGCCGTTTGAAGAGGAGATGGTCTGAAGGTGGTATTTACTTTTGTGAAATTTGTGATTTTTTGTTGCATATCGGTTTCCACGGTGTAGCTGAGGTTGTAACCCAGGCATTTAAATTCTGCTAATTGTTGTATGGGTGTATTTTCTATTGAAATTTTGGTTCTTTTGTGAATTTTTTCCGACGAAGGCCATAACTTGGATTTTATTAAGGGAAATCTCCATGCTGTACTCTTTTGCTGTCATGTGGAGGTTATACACCGATCTCTGCAGGTCATCTCCTGGAATGTTATGCATAAAATAAATCTTACCAAATTAGATTTTTGTATAAGGGGATGTTTTAAAAACAGAAGTGTTCAAAGAAAAAGTAAACACAAGAGACGCATTACTCGCTGGCATTGTAAACACAGCTACCCTCATAAAAGTACAGCATGACGTAATCTAAAGAATTACACGTACTGTTGCGAACAGAGCTGCAGCGTGTATTGAAGTCGGTGGTGAGAATTTCGAACATTTGATTTAAGCTGTTCTGAAATATGCGTGTGTTTTTTCACGAATAAAGTACTTCAATAAGTTATTTGTGTGCTCTTGATGATTTTGTGAGGTTTGTTTTATGCATCACGTTGCAGCACCTGCAACCAATGGAAATCGTACACGTGTTTATATGAATTTCTTTTACTCAATATTGTTGGTACTATCACCTTCTTTAATATTAACCATTCCTCCTGAATCACCCTGTATAATAGATGGAACTGAACGCTGTTATGCTAGTTGCACACCCTGGTGCCAATCAACCAGGGATTCCTCTGATCTGTGTACTTACCGCTTAGTAGGGGAGGTGACAAGGGCGGACCATCGTGTCGACTCGCGTCCGCTCGCCGATATTTTGAACGGAACGGTGGATCTCAGTCACGTGACCTACAAGCAGAGAATTCGCACATTCCTCTGTTCCTCGATGTTTTCATTTGGAATTTTCAACTGCATTGTTTTTTTTTTTAAGTGAAAACTTCCGTAGTTGTCGTTACGCTATGGTTGGGCGGGGGTAACTCTGAGTTCGCGAGAAGCCACCTGTTGCGCGTCAGATCACGCCCACCTGTTGCGTGTATGATATGCACGCAGGTCGCTTTTGGCAATATCTTTATAAAAACACACAGTTTTTATCCGATTTTGATGGAATTTTGCATACGTATACTTTAAAACAAATAGAAAAACGCTGTTGACTTTTGATTGACAGAAACATAAACCCTCTCCTCGTTTCTACCCTCACCTTAATTTCTATCGCCGTTGTTCAGACAAACCCACAGTTTATATCCGATTTTGGTAGTAGTTAGCAAACATATACTTCAGAACAAGGCGGTCTGGTAGCTCAGGGGTTAGGGCACTTACTTCCGAAAGTTCTCTTTCCAGCTCGCAGGTTCAAATCCCGCGGTGACTAGGTATTTTTAGGAGTTGTATTTGATCATATGAACCACGTTGAGACGCCCCTGAAGAAAGGAATTAGCTTTCTCGCCTCTGACTCAACAGCTTTGCACATCTCCTTCGGCAAGATTCGATTCTGAACTAAGTTAGATTTTGAGTTTATCAAGTGAAAACTTCTTTAGGCGCGTTGCGAGATTTTTGAAGGGTAAACGTTAATGAATTCGTGTCACCGACATGCTAATGTTAATAGTACATCTGTTGCGATCTGGTGGCTCAGTGGTTTAGGTGTCTGACTGGCGAACGAAAGGTCCCCGGTTCGAATCTCTGTCTCGGCGGTATTTTCATAGATAATTAACCTGGCCTTCACCTCTGGCACGGCTTGCAGTACGCCAAAACGCTTCCGTTGTTCGGATTCGTTAGGTGTTTCTAAGGAATTTCGACCCTCCCCTCCCCCTCCTCTGGTTAGACTTATTTCGCGTCATTTATAGAAATATATATATATATATATATATATTTTAAAGCTCTACCATCCTTGAGGACTTTTAGCCCCCCTTCCTCATTGGTGAGATTTCACCGGACCCCCTCCCCCACTATTTCACCTCACGTAATTATTGGACGCCCCCTTAAGGCAGTTAATACAGGGGCGGAAGGCGCAGCCAGTAAAAAAACCCTGTCACCGGGTCATTACAACCACACGGAGTTATTGTTTTTTTAGTATGTCTGTAGCTGTGAGTCTGTCGTGTTGCGCGTATGATATTCATAGTTTTAAGTTTTCACTTCTGTCGGCAGTCCCAAATTACTGCCAACTGGAATTGTTTTTTCTCTATACTGTACGATGTGTTCAGGTTTGTTCACGGCAATACGACACGTAAATAAAAAGTGTTAGTTCCAGCTGGCATGGTGCCCGCGTTCCTGGAACTGGAAGGGGCTGGACGGGAATCCAGAGTGGCTTGCGCCGGCTTGCAGAGCATCCCAATCGACCAGTCTGGCGTCAGCGATGACAACAACCTGTAAGCCTCTGACACACATATCGCTGATACTGTTAGCGTGTTCTGTCGTAATCTTGTATTATTTCACTTGTCTGATACGTTTCGGAGACTCGTGGGGGTGTAGCTTGATTTTGTAAGAGATCTGGTAGTCCTAGTAGATAGTAATTTGAACTGGTCTGAGAATACTGTTTCAGTATGGCGCAAAGCCTTCTCTTCTCTTCATGCTCTGTACAAATGTAAGAAATTCTTCCCCACTCATTTGAAGAAACAGCTGGTGCAGACCCTTGTGCTTCCCCATCTCGATTACTGTGACGTTGTTCAGCAAAACTTGACTTCGGCAGACATAACGAAACTTGTACTTGTTATGAACTCCTGTGTAAGGTTCATCTGTGACCTACGACTGTACGACCACGTCCCACCTTCATACGACCGCTTGCAGTGGTGGCGCGTTTGGGATCGACGACGATTCCACACTCTATGTCTCCTTCACCGCCTCATACATCTGAAAACTCCCGCCTACCTATCTTCCAGCATCTCACACCTAGGACTTTCCCATAATATTAACACCAGTTCCATGAACTCAAACATACTAACCATTCTCTCCCATAGCTTTGAAATCCTACCCAATTCCTTCTTCATTTCAGCGGCTAAATTGTGGAATGATCTTACCCTGAAATTAGAACTCCCAAAATATCGCCTCTTTTAAAGTTCTTTTGATAAAGCATTACTTATTCGAGCACTAGCTAAACGACCTCTTCTTCCACGTAAGACTTATTTTTAGATTTCAATTGTATTGGTTTATATTGTGTGCACCTGTCTATTCTGTCTTCTCTATTATTAGTTTGTGTCTTGTTTCTTCAGCCTACTAGTATTGAGTTTGTGCCGTTTACTTCATCAACCATCACTAGCATTAGTTTATGCCATTAAATGATTCACTATTTAAAAATGAATATTGTTAACATATCACTTAGTATTTTACTTATAAATATTATTAAGTTAGTTTTTTACTAATAAATATTATTAAGATTTTAGTTAGTATTTTACTCATGAACTTAATTTAAGCCAAATGTTAAATAAATGTTGTATACTGTTAGTTTGTGTAAGGTGTATATTATTTATCCTAAACAGCTGATGTGATGTAAGAGAGGGCTTGACAGCCCTAATCTTGCCAAGCTAAATAAACCTTTAAATGAAAGCTATAGCTGACTTGAAGTGTTGTAATAATATCTGTGTCGGCAGCCTGCGAGATATGATCTTTGGATATGCTACAAGGGAGCACTCTGGCGTTCTGGTTTAATTTAATATCGAAAGGTGCTGTTAGAATAACGAACAGTATAGCGTAAGGAGTAAAGAAACATATGACAAAGATCAGAATAATTTCAAACACGCATAATACAAGAGAGAACAACTTTCAGAAGACTAATACAAAATTTCAAAGGTTTCCGTGAAGAGGAGAGATGATAATAACTGGCCTTTTGAAGGAACCATCCCGACATTCGCCTGCAGTGATTTGGGGAAGCCAAATCTGGACGCCTGGATGGGGATTCGAACTCGCATCCTCCTGAATGTGAGGCCAGAGCTTTACTGCCCACGCAATGCGCTTGTTTAAATGATTGGGAAAGATCGGAACTCAAGAAAAGAAGAATCGGGATGAATGTACAGGATTTTGTTTCTTGGTCCTTACACGGACAAAACTGAAGACAAGAACAAACACCACGCCCAGGGCTCATCAAGCAGGTGGCAAACGGAGTTTTCAAAATCTCTCATTTATTAAAAAGGGTGATGAAGAGATACACGAGAGAATTGGGTTATAACAGCTTGATCAGACCTTTGCTTGAATATATATGTAGTATAGGGCCCACAAACACTTGATATCAAGTTCAGAAGTTGGAGGGGATGAAAAGGATTACAGCTCAATTTTTCTCTGGACAATATTGAAATGGCAGAGAGGAATAATAAAGAAATTACCTGAAACAGCGAATAAATTTAAGTTGCGATTGCCACTGTTGATAAAGGGTCTCTGCAATCGTAAAACAGTAACATAAAAATAATGATGGTTACCTAAATTTTTAATTTTAACTAAATAAAAAATTGATAATCAACTTCAAACTGTGTTCATTTAATCTATATGTACTCTCAAATCTAGCAATAGCGAAGCATTGCCATGTCAGCCGGTTTAAGACAACCTGGGGATGTAGGATGATTGCCACATGATAGCTACCCCCCTTAATGTTCCTTGTCAGATAATGGGTGAGGTTGCGTAATGCAGACGCTTGCTTATGAGCATGTAGTGAGTGTCGCACATTGCTCTGTGTTCGAGGGAGGCTGGGGGACCGGTCTGGCTTCTCTGGTGGCCGCTGCATACCAATGAGCCAGTGCGAATGGGCGCACACGGATGTTGGCTGCCCTGGAAAAGTGACGCCTCAACCGCATTCTGACCAGCCGGGGACACTCCAAGGACAAGACCACTTTCAGTAACACACAGCACTGTGCGGCCGCGGCTCCAACTACGACAGAGTGCAAGACTGCTAACACGGCACAGCCGACTGACCATACCATCAGGGACAATGTTACGCCAGGGCTGATAGCTGATACTTTTTGTTACACTTTTACTAACTGTTACCAGCGGCTTCGTACATAGAATTGGATAAAGAAAGCTCTGAGCTATGTAATAACTATTCCAAAAAGAACGCAGTCTGTATAACATGACGGTATGATGGAAGCCATCACCACACCATTGTACAATTGAACCTGTCTCATGAAGACTCGAAACGTATTGATGCAAAGAAGGTTTATGTAAACACAAGATAATAGTGTGGTGCAGCTCAAATCCGCACATACAGGATGTCCAGGAATGAAAGGATAATCCTGCAACCGCATACAGGTCACATCATATCCTACTACATGGCAACATTTTATTTTACTAAAAGTCTCACCATTTTCGAGATATTGATTTTTCAGTTTTTTTTTCGAAACATGTGATTTTGTTCAGCTTATTCTATGCCATTTCTACAAATTAACACTTTTTGAGCCTGCTTTTTTTTTTCTTTTAATTTACTCATGGATGTTTGAGTCATATAAAATAGAGTTATTTTTTCTTAAAACCTTAAAAAAAACTTTTTTTTTTAAAAAAAATAAATCATTATCATCATTTTCTTACTACTTGTTTAAAATGCACAATGGTTTCTTTAAGAGATTGAACTACCATTAAACAATCATTTTAAAACACGTTTAAAATAATTATACTATTTAAGATTTTTATAAGTTTTGTTTAACGTTTTTTAAAAAAGAACATTGTATTAGATAACTCAGATATCTCTGGGTAAATTTAAAAAAAAGGGATCAAAAAGTCTTAATTTGTAGAAATTGCAAGGAATAAATTGAACAAAGTCACATGTTTCGAAAAAAAATTAATATCTCGAAAATGGTGATATTTTTATTAAAATAAAATTTTGTCATGTAGTATGAAGTGATGTGGCCTACCTGCCGTTGCAGTATTATCCTTTCATTGTCGGATGGCAGGGAATAAACTGAACAACGCCATATTTTTCCAAAAAAATATTTAAAAAATCAGTATCTCGAAAATGGTGAGACTTTTATTAAAATAGTATTTTGTGATACAGTAGGAAATGATGTGACCTATCAGCGGTTGCAGGATTATCCTTTCATTCCTGGACACCCTGTATACAATATAATTAGTTGTGTCTGTACATTAAATTTATGACGAGAATCAAATTAATCAACAGATGATACACAATCTGTCTGCGAGAGAAACAAAGACTGAGCGACCGATGCAATATTACTCACACAGGCTATCCGTCTGTCTCTCACTGTTTGGATAGTTTTCAAAATTTCTTGACAGATTATGTTATTCATCCCGAAAAAAAGTATTCGATGTGCTTCGTAATAATACACAGTATTTCCTCGCCAAATTTAATCAATATTAGTTTAGCCGTTTGGTGGCGAAAACTTAACATTCAGAGAGACGTAGTTACTTTCTTCTTTATAATATGAGTGTAGATTCAGCTTATCGCTTCGTTGCTTTCTCTTCATCTTAACGTTTGTAACTGGTAACGTTTACTAGATTCCTAGAATGTTTATCTTGACCCCTTGCTACACGCTGAGTTTCTCCTTAAGTTTTGCCTTAATATAATAATAATGAATTATTTTACACGTTTCGATGATTCTTTTCTCTCTTTTAGTATCGGAAGTTCACTGTGTGCCCTGTCTTGTGTCTAGGCAGAACAACGACTTTTCGCTCTGCCTTATATTATGAAATATTCTCTTTTTATCTGGAAAGAAATATACTTATCCTTCTCTACTGGTTCCACTATATAACTCTTATGCTTCCATTTAATACTATCCACTTCGATATCATCTTTGGAAAATCGCATAGAAGATGGAGCCATGGCTTCTCACAATCGTAACTGGACTTTCTCAGTTGTAGTTGTAACTTGCTTTGAATGGGCGTAACTTTGTTACTATGCAGCGCACGCTCCGGAGGCTAGTCCCTTAATCACTTAATTACCGTTTCTTACTATTTTTTTTATCATGTTATACTAGTCTCTAAGCTCGTCAAAAATGACGGAATGGCAATTGATTGCTATTGATCGGCTAAATAAATGGAATCGTTGTTACGTAATGCTCTAACCTTATTCTGTAATTTGTACATATTTCGGTTGTGGTTTACACAGCGAAACAGACGGAACTTCTACTGAATTAATAATGTCACAATTAGGGAACCGATGAAATTAAAAATTAATTAGGAATCCGAAAACATTATGATGCAGCGGGTGATACTAGTTTTCTTCCTGGTCCAGGTCTCATTCAGCACGATAAATAGGGAACTACTTCCATCCGTGTACAAATAGCATAACTTCAGTAACTTGGAGCTTATGAAATCAGCTTAAATTATTTATAAAATTAATTTTATCGTGAATTAGTCCGTAGAAAAATGTGTTAGTTGTCTGGTCCTATCTGCAGTCGCATAACCACAACTACTATTAATATTGCTGTTGAAAATTCAGAAATGCTATTACCCGCTTACGAATACATTCATTGTATTCCGATATAAATTTCACCTAGTGTAAATATTTACACGTGCCTGATGCAGTGACATCAGTAATAAAAGCAACTAATAGTTAATATATTAATTTAAACGCAGTACATAACTTATTCAGTGTTTCGGCAAATCATTCCTGCCAGTATATTATAACAGTGACTTAAAATATTTTCATTGGATATAAATATCTTGTAAGCCCGTCAAAAACGACTTGATCTGACCTGACCTGAGCTGACCTGACTTCTAGTGTGAATGGGAGTCACGTGGTTTATGGACGCTCCCTTGGCGCCGTGATACGGGTTCGTTTTTCCATTACGGTGGCTGGTAGCTGTTATGAAGATTAATCACGGCTGTGAGGTTCTGGCGTTGCAGCCTCCAGTGTTGAGACTGGAGTGCGGTGATTCATCACGCCCTCACAGGACATGTCGGGGGTTTGGCGTCGTTTATCTTTGCTCCTCGCGTTGTCAAATCTGATAGCTGGCCGGTACGGCGCTAGCTGGTTCCAACCTCTCGGGGTCAGCGCCCAACGCAAGGTCGACCACCTCCCGAAAACCAAGTGGCGTCTCGTGTACTCGCGTAGCGAAATGAGGCCCACAGTAACTACGAAACACCTGCTCGCTGTCGCATTCACAAATGTTCATCGCAGCAGGAGGGTCCACTTATTATCGTTGAATATCTCCGTCGTAGTAATCAGAGTATATGTCTGAGCAACAACTGACCGGGGAGAAATTTCGTTTCCTTCAAACCACGCTATAACGGTCCTCTCACCCAGAGCTCTAATGAAACCGTATTTTAAGAATTAATTGTAACAACCTGGGAGTTGAGCAAATACGGGTTTGTATATTTTTCTTGCAATTAATTGTTAATTTGTGTAAAAGATCGTTGTTTTATGGAAAGAAACGATGTAAATACTATTTAATATGTTCAAGGACAGTACTGCCAGTGAAACATTGATTCAAAGTTTGTAATTGGAAAGATATTGGTGTAGGTATGAACAGTAGTGTATGGAAGGGAAGAGATGATCATGACCACAAGCTGGCATTCGATTTCAGGCACAAGGGTGTGGGAAGATTCTCTTCTTTAGGTAAGGGTGTCAGGGATTGGAATGAGTTACCAAAGGAAATGATGAATAATTTACCGAAAACTTTGAAAGAATTTAAAGATAAAATTTGTAGAGGGCAAATGTAGGTGGGTGCAAGATAGGGGGAAGATGGGTGTGTAGGGAACTTTCCACCAGAGCGTGAACACCATTGCAATTAAATTAAATTAACATGAGCTGCAATGTTTGGAGGACAATGCGCGACAGTTTTGACTGATTTGTGTTTATAATTTTGTGTGTAAATATCTTTAATTTCCATTTATGTGCATTTTATAATAATTGTGAATGATTTTTTTTTATTACTTCTGATTGTTTTTAATGTGATTTTAATTGTTCAGCTATTGTCATAATTCCAGAAACGTCGGTCGGAAGTCTTTTAATTATTCTGGAATTTTCTGTGGAACCTATATAAATGATCAGAAGAGACGAGTTCTGAATGTTCAGTATTCAAAGTATTCAGAGTATTCAGAGTAGTAGTATTGACATTTTTTTTTTTTTTTTTTAAATAAAGTTAGTTGAATTTTGGTGTTGAGAGGTATAATCGGTGGAGCATCTGTTTACCTTTGCACCTAGTATCTTTGGAGTGTGATGTCTTAAAGGAAAATAAACAAACTTGTAAATGAATATTCTTGGACTAATTGTTCCATACTAAAACCTATCAACGCCCCATCGGAACTCCTGAGCTGGGAACTGCGCTACCTTAACACATACTGTGTGTCAGACACACACGGGAGATCAGTGTCAGATAACGCTCACTATCCTCACCCTGGTAGTCATGCAAGTTGCTGGTAAAGTTAATTTTCGTTCATAAATACTAGCTGTTACTCGCGACTTCGTGCACGTCGACATAGCAAATCATTGCTAGAATTGAATATAGAAAGCTGTAAGTTACGTGAAAGTTGTCCCAAAAAATACAATAAATTTGCAACATGTTTAAAAATAGCAACATCGAACTAAAAGGAGAAGGAGGGGGTTAATTGTGCGAAACTGCCTACGACATTTCCTCCAACAGATCTTTACAATTATATCAGTTTATGCCAATACCGGTTTGTAAACAACGTTTCTGCTTTTGCTATCAGTTGCTTGGATGCGTAGCCTTCGGGGGTTGTAAACTGGCGAGCTAGCTATATATAAACAAAAAATAATAACCTGGTGTAGCGCAAATCCACAACTGTACTATATAATAAGTCGTGTCTGCACATGAAGTTTATGGATACATCAAACACAAACTGACTGCGAGAGAAGCAAAGCCTGAGTGACCGATATAACATTACAGAGACTACACACGCTATCCGTCTGTCTGTCACAGTTTCATTAGATTTCAAAATTTCATGACAAAATGTATTACCCCCCCCCCCCCCAAAAAAAATTCTTTCTCAAAAGGAGGTAGAGAAAGACTAGCAAAAGTGGCGATAGCACAGGAGGTTATCCAGAAGAAACTCCAAGAGGACCGTGAATTCCAAGAACAGCTGAAACTAAAAACCAGAAAAATGTAAACTGAAGGGAGGAAGGAACAGCGTAGAATACTAATGAGAAAGAGCCCAGGCGCAAGGGGAAAGGAGAAGGGCTGGTGTAACAGGGGGTCCTGAAAAGGTCGAAACGACGACAAAAATAATATATACATATATTTAAAAACCATAGTAATTCACCAGTTGCGGGAGTGTGGTAGCACTCTGGCCTCGCATTCGGGAGGACGTGGGTTCGAATCCCCGTCCCGCCATACAGATTCGGGTTTTCCTCGATTTCCTCAAATCAACCCAGGCGAATGCCAGAATAGTTCGTTCAAAAGGCAATGGACGAATTCCTGCCCGTTCCTTGAACCCAGGCCCTCCCCGTCTGTAATGACCTCGCCGTCGACATGCAGTAAAACCATGTGTAAAAAAAGTAAAAAATATGTTCATTACTTGTTTTAGGGATGATAAGTGAATAAATCGAAAGTGGTACGCCGATACAGAGTTTATTTTTGATGTAGTCTTCCTGGGATACTAGCCGAATAATCAAGGTGTTTACACACGATATTTTGGCGATCTGAAACTCCGTCACCATCCTCTTCACTAGAAGATGGCGACGGAGTTTCAAATCGTGTGGAAACTCGGATTACTCGGCCAGTCTCACATCAATTCTCAACTTCGAGGAATCTTCGTTCTTAGAGTTTATTTTAGCTATACTAAAAGGAGAAAACTACAGGAAAATTCCGCAATTATTAAATCAGGTAAGAAATAGATTCTAAAAAAAAAAAAAGAACATAGATAATTCACATGATTTTATACTGTTCACCCAACGATTTAGACCGCACATATTGGATGGAAAGATTTCGGCAAATTTGAAGATCGGTATTGCAAAACTAGTTGTTACCCATGACTTCGAAAGCGAGGAGTTGGAATTTTATTGCCAGAACTGGAAACAGGAGGCTGTAAGACACGTTAAGGGTGTCGCGAAATGAACGGAGTGGGCATAATACGACGAGGAAGCCATCAAGTAGCTGCTCGTGCTCTGCTAGAGCTACGACATAGGTCTACTGAGAGCGCAAAATGTGTTGATGCCAAAAACTTTTAGCTAAACACAAAATAATAGCCTGGTGCTGCGCAAATACACGACTATTGTACACCATATAGTAAATTATTATTATTATTATTACTTCGCGATTCACTAAAAGTGGGTGGTGGAGGATGCATTACACCACGTAAACGTTTGTGCATAGGAAGGGTTGTAAGACGGGATATGGCAGGAGGTGCCCATGGGCTATTTTGAGGAACCATCCCGGAATTCGCCTGCAGCGATCTGGGGAAACCATGGAAAAGCCAGTTCATGATGGCCGTAGGGGTTTACAGATACCTACTCATACCGGAATCTAAGTTCTCTCACTCCATAACTCCTTCCTATTCTACTCCATAATTGCTCGTGGAGAAAAAAAAAATTATATAAATGAATCGGTTGTCGCTCTGATTTCTCTTATCTCATTTTCGCGGTCATTCCTAGATATGAATGTAGCTGGTAGTAATATTTGTTTGCCGTCATACTCAAATAGGTCAGCCGTGAATTTTTTAATCTGCTTCTGTTCCAGGTCACATCGCACTTACGCTTTTCCTCCAGCTACATATACTTGTAACGAATCGGGTGGTTCTTCTTACGATCTAATAGAACTAACTCAAACTTGGACTGCTTATCTATAACCCGGTACAAGTCGTGAATTTGAAGTGGAAATTGTGTCTCGCAGCATCGGCCTTTCTTTAATCCATGTTGGCTTGAGTTTAAAAGGTCATCTTCATTCAAAAACCGGATGACACTTAAATAGATGATATGTTCTAAAATCCTGCAAAATACTGAAGTTATCGAGATTGGAAAATAATTTTGAGGTTAATTAACATTCCCAGTTTTAAATAATGGGCTTACGATGGCGGTCTTCCAATCAGCTGGTATGTTTCCTTGAGCCAAGGAGGCGGTATGTAATTTCATCAAATATGGTGCAATTTCCTTTGCGTACCTAGAGCAGAATCTAGTATGAATACCGTCTGGTCCGGGAGCCTTATTGGTTTTTACATTGTGTTTGTACGTCAAGTTTATGAACAGATCATACACAAAGTGACTGCGACAGAAACAACGCCTGAGTGACCGATATAACATTACACACGCTATCCGTCTGTCTGTCACCATTCAGTTAGTTTTCAGAATTCCTGACAAAATATGTTATTTATCCCGGAAAATGTATTCCCAGTGATACATTGTGTTAGTTTGTGAAATTTAATCAATATTGGTTTAGCTGTTTAGTCGTAACACACAGGGAGACAGTGTTACTTTCGCGTTTATAATATCATTGGAGATGTGAGAGAGAGTTGCCTTTTCCCCTAGTGCTTCGCGTCCTCTTTTCCAGCCTCCCGGGGCGAATGCTCTTAAATCGGCGACTCACCCCACGCGAGCTCAAAGGAGTAACAACAGGTAGACGGGGGCGCATCCCCCAGGGCAAAAAAATCACGGCGGGGCTGCAATAATATTTAAGTTGTCGGCGGGGTGGTTCCCGTTACGCCGGCGCACCTGCCAGTCTGGCAAACCTTCCCGCACAAAAGGCAACGCGCCCCACCCCGCTCAATGCCACCTGTCTATGCGGGGTTACCATCTAGTCCACTTCATTCGCCTTCTCGTATTCTTGCCTTTGTTTACTAACCGTATGGCATCGCCACAGTTTTGAAATCTTCTCCGTCCTCAGTTTCCTTTGAACACTGGTTTTGTTTTGTCGATATAACAATTACAAATAAAAATTTGCAGGTTAAACTAGTAATTAATTGCTGACCCACAGTATCTGTGGGTCAGCCGACCAGTGCAGATGTCTCTACACCTGAATAAGACGGCAGAGCCAGCCGTCGAAATATTGTATTTCCACAACACTATCCGGCGGTACACCCGTGAAGACTACATTGCAGTCATACGCCGGGAAAGTCTTCGTTCTTACATAGTAATTGATTGTTCCTTGGTTATGATATTTGATAATATTATAATATAATTCTTTTAGTTACCCAATCTCTCGAAGGACTGGACGTCTGTGGGTCAATTATTACACTTGGTTAGGTTGCAGTTGATTTACTAAAACGTATGCAAAAATAATTTTGATCAACATTCGATGTTTCAACGAACCTCGAAACCGCATAAAAGTAAGCAAAGCAGTAATTTAATTACAGTTTAATTGAAAACAACAACCAGTTTCTACCGTAACATGTAAATTTTGTATTATCCACATTTTTAGTACTGCAATCAGTCAACAAATGGATTAGCGGATTTTTTTAATTGTAGTAGTATAAAGACATGCAGAGCAAACGTAAATACAATCAGTACAATTAATTAATTGAACTGAATTGTTTTTTTTTTTTTTTGGTCATTAAGATCCGTACGCTTTTGATGACGTTCTTGCTTTGATCTCTGAAAAGCATTGTATACAACTCACGTAAGTAGCAGTACCATTTACGAAGTAATAGACTGTGGTGTTGCCGAAAAACGAATCAGTAATGAAAATTCCCAAAGGAACAACTTGTTTTCCTGGGATAATACTACCCAGACGATATACTATCTCCGTTTTAAATTTCAATTAAATCTGTTGAACAATTAAGGTATGACTGTTGCAAATAATCCAAACATACATCTATACAAACTTTCACATTTACAATATGAATCATATCTTATTATACGTATGTGAACAAAACTTTCTCCAAGATAATTAAAAAACTGATATGTAAACATCTGTACATAGAATAGTGTCGTTATATGTAAAAAAAAAAAAAAAAAAAAAAACATTAAGTTCAAAAGTTAAAACAAATCACATACTACAGAAAAAGAGTGTACGCTGAAGATTCCTCAATGAGAGGCGAAACGCCTCCATGAAATAAATAATAACCAATAAGATTTTTACTGGCGTATTTACTGAATGATAATTATTAGTTTAACAAGCAACTGTGCAATAAATGCCCTACAATAATCATATATTTCACATTTATGATGTTATATCAAGATGTTGAAGAGTTCCCATTCATGTTACTGCACGAGGTTGTTTTTCACTAATAAATCTCTAAAGTATGGTCAGAGAATGTGAGAATCTACTTCTGGAACTCTATGAATAACACTGTCAGTAAATATAGTAGAACAGGGAAGCAACAGGTAATGCAGCAAAATTACTGCTGTGACCCAGATTCAAACTGGAGACAGATGTCGCGTCTGACTACCCCTCGAGGGGGTGGCTCCGACCCACCTGCCCGCCTTGCCCGCCGTCCATCACACCTGCCACCCCATTCAGCCCTCCCCCACCCCCTCATCGCTGGAGGCTTTCACAGGGCAGACGAAACATTCTGCCGCCATAAATACACGTCACCTACCGCATGCGGATAAAATCCGGATATCACCAACACGGTGCCACAACCGAAAGGTGACTCAAATACCGTGTACACTCAATGGAGCTGGAGAGGGTGCAAAGAAGGGCTGCTAGATTTGTCTCTGGAAACTACCGCATAACACAATCAGTAACACATATGATAAAAGAGCTGAAACGGGATTCACTGGAAGACAGGAGGAGGGTGAATAGGGTCATGGGAGTGTACAGGGCGTATATTAGTGATGAGGCGTGGAAAGATATTGATGACAGAATTAAATGTAAAGCATGGAAGGGAAAAGATGACCACAACCACAAGCTGGCACTCGATTTCAAGGACAAGGGTTTAGGAAAGTTTTTAGTTAGGCATATAGTTAAGGAAGTCAAGGATTAGAATAAATTACCGAGGGAAATGATGAATAATTTACGTGAAACATTTGAAATAAAATTAAAATTCGTGAAGTACAAAAGTAGTTGGGTGATGACGTTCTCCTCTAAGAATTCAATATTAAAATAAAACTCTTGAAATACGAAAGCAGACGCTGACGAGGAGATGTATGAGGGAAGTAAAGGAATTGGGTTACAAAGCTCTGGTCAGACCATTGCTTGAGTATGGTAGTGCAGAGTGCTACCAACATTTTGGTACCAGATTGAGAACTTGGAAGGGGTGCAAAGATGGGATGCAAAATTTGTCTCTGGAAATTACCGCAGAATGCAATCAATAAGAGATATGATAAAAGAGCTGGAATGGGATTCATTGGAAGACAGGAGGAGGGTGAAGAGGGTCATGGGAGTGTACAAGGCGTATATTGGTGATGAGAATTGCAAACATATTGGTAGAAAGAATAGGTCTAGTAAATGGGTGGCACAAAATGACAAAGACCACAAGCTGGCACCCGATTTTTGTTTTGCGCGTAAGCGTCTTAGATAATTAAACAAATTATCAACACAGCTGGTGGACAATTTGCCTGAAATACTGAATCAGTTTAAAGACGAAAATTCATTTAAAGCGAAAGCGGTGGTGTTGGTAGATTGTCACTGGAGTTTGTGTCCGCCATTGCAGTTGAATGAGATAGTGGTACCATCAAGGCCAAGGTTCAGCAGTGGAGCTCAAAACGTTATAATCATCCGCAGCGAAGTCACTCTACAAATGAAACAATGGCGGCGTTTGCGTTGGATATCAGCAAACAATGGAGCGATACACAATCAGGACGGGTGTCCAGCAGCATTGTCGTTTCAACACAAAACGTTTCAACGGTTGCGACTGCCGTCTTCATCAGGTAAAACAGCGGATTCTGATGTATACGGCGACCCCCTGCTGTACATGAGTGCGCATTGCGAGGCCATCACAGTGGCTGTCGTGGTATACAGCACTATTTCTCCTGATGAAGTCAGGAGAGGCAACTGTTGATATATTGCGTGTCAAAGAGACAACCCAGCTGGATAGCCTTCAACATTAGTTCTAAATTACAAGCAATATGCCGGGAAAACTCAGTAGTCTCAACAAATGAGATAGTCAACATACCGTACTACAAACGCTGTCCGAACACTGCACTGTGGAAAATTAAACAGGTCCAAAGAGGATCATAAGATTGAATACGGTATTGTTGGCCACAATATGGAACACTGAGTTGTTACAACAAATGTCTTTTTTTTTTTTTGGTATGACTTTACGCCTCATCGACGTCATTAGTGGCGGGATGCGACTGGGGACAAGGAACGGGAAGGAATTCGGCCTTGGGTGTTGAAGGAAGCATCCCGGCATTCGCCTGGAGTGATTTGGATAAACCATGGAAAGCCCAAATCTGGATGCCCGGACGGGGATTCAAACCGGCGTCCTCCCGAATGCGAGGCCAGAGCGTTAACCACTCACCCACCACGCTAGGTATGTAGCGCATGAGACAGCCCACATAACTTAAGTAAAAACACTGCCGAAAATTAAACAGGTCCTAAGAGGAACATGAGACTGCATATTGTATTGTTGGCCGCAGTATCCCTAAACTGACAGAGTTTCAATTCACAACGAAATGCACGTGTGTCGAGTCAACCCTAACCTAACCTGGTAATCCTAACATGTAAAGGAGACCTACATTTTAACGCACAAACCGACCAATGTACCGTTCTAGAGTACTGCACATGAACAAAGCGAAACTGTTTTTAATGATCAAATCAAATGATCCAGTGGCATTGTTTATCCCGAAGGATTGTTCGGCCGATGAGTGACGGAGTTCTCAATGCCCCCCTTGAGGTGGCTACGCTAACCTAACCCGGTAGTGCCACGGGGTACAGGGAACTTGCAAATCAACGTGGAATCGAAATCACGGAAGCGTTCTGGCGTACTTCACATTACACAGCAACATGTGTCAAAGGTGAAGGTCGGGTTAAGGGCCTATGAGACGGGTATTCGAACCGGGGACCTTTTGATCTCCTGACAGACGCTTAACCAATTGTCAGAGGTAAAGGTCAATTTAAGGTGCCGTAGGAATTCCATTGGAGACTGGGAATCGAACTGGGGACCTCCCCATATCAGTCTCGAGCACCTCAACCGATTGAGCTGCTACTTCACCCGGTTCCTGCCACGACTTGGCGAAATCGATTATCGCACGTCGTTCCGGAGCGAGTATAGTAGTATGCTCGGGTCCAGGAGACACCTGTTGCGCTGCCAGCTGACCGTGGGAGTTGGTCTGGCACACCCTCCCCGCTTTTTCTGCCCGCGCGGGTTCGCCAGTTTTTTTTTCCTGGCGAAGTGTAAAAAACTGTAACGGGATCGTTGCCAAAGGGTGAAGGCACCCTAACGGTTCCCGGCAGGTATGTGCGGGGGAGGATCTGGCCTTGAGAGATCGCATCCACCCTCCGCGGCCACAAAGGATTCGCCGTCAGCGGCGAGGTGGATTGCGACAGGTCCTGCTCACTGTGCGGACATAATCTACGGAAAACAGGTCAGTAGGGGAAGTTCTGTTAACCCCGTACACTTAAAATTAATTAAACATAAAAATAAAATAAACACATTGTGTGTCTTTATTTTAATCTTAAAATTAAACTGGGAACTTCTGCAGTCATATTAATTAGAAGTTAGTAATCATAACATTTTTTCAACGAATTAAATTGAAAACATTGCCTTAATTTTCTAGCAATACAAAAGTTCTCGGGTATCCCCGGACACAGCAATAAATGGCGGCCTAATCGTATTTTGGTCTTACAGAGATCACAATAACAATGGATATCTGAAGAACCTACATAAACACAATTTTCATGGGCCCTATCTTCACGTCGTAGCTCTGAATCCAGTCTTCTTCAAAAATTTATTCACGGACGATGCATTCGGTCTGTTTTAGTTGATTTGCTTCGGAAAAACTTTGAATATTTTTCTTTGTATTCAACGTCATTACAGCGCCTTTACATTTTTTTTTTTTTTTTTTTTGCTTCACCTTTTTTTTTTTACTGAATTTACTTTTTTGCCTGTACTGTCCACATTTTTGATATGTTGAAGATGTTAAAATCTCACCCTTTTGAATTTTTCGACCCCACGTTACTATGTGCTTATTTGTCACATCATATACAGTAATCCCCAATGAATGGGGGGGATGAAAAACTTCTGCCATGAACACAACACACACTAGTGTGGAACTCACTAAGCCGCAGCTCAGTCGCATTTGTGTTTACACTACAGGGCGCGTATTTACAATGAAGTTTTACCGACGCAGCGTGATTGGTTTGTTAGAACTTTAAATGTTCGGGGTTACCAGACCTTCACCTAAATTATCCCGGAAAGTGATGATTGATCAATTAATTACCAAAAACGCTGAAATTATTAAAAATTAAAATACGTAAAGGGCACAAGTACATGGGTGCATGAATTTACACTAAAACGGTATTAGGAATGATGATAAGAAGAAAGGGGTAATGAGTTCTGAGGTTCGATTCACTAGAAGAAGAGCTGGCTACACACTAAGAGACAGAAGAAGATCCGACGAAATCCTTGAGGAACTAAAAGTTAAACGAGGTCTCCAAACAGCGCAGAACTATAGAACACCTCGTAAAGACACTGTACTACGGATGAAGACGGGCCAGATCCCACGAAAAATCCTGAAATACCATCCTAGAGAGATGTAGGAAGAGCACCAAGAAGATGCATTGAGGCCTACTACTGGAGAGGAACAAGAAGATGAAAGTAGGCAAAAGTTGACTAGGGAAATTGTTCCAGTAGCTTGTCCTTCATCGCGTTTACATTAAACAAAAATGGTTCCCGCTCTTTGCGGCGTATACGTATACGTACATTTAATGTGCGGTGGGTAGTGATACAGATCTAGTGGTAACGCTGGGGTCAAACCCCCGTCCGGCCATCCACATCATTATATATAAAGATGAATGTATGTATGTTTTTTTGTTTTTTGTTTGTTTGTTTTTTTGTTTGTTTGTTTGTTTGTGTGTTAGTTTGTTTGTTCTTCATACAAATCCACAGTTTTCATCCGATCTCGATGACACTTTGCACACTTATCCTTTGAAACAAGGAGAAAAATACTGTCTACATTTGGTTGAAAAATTATCTGTATAAATAACACATGTTGTCTCATAACTTCGAAATACGCCGATAGACAGACACGTTGGATATTGTCGCCTCCGTACCGTGTTTCCGTGTAGTGGACTGGCCGCTTAGTGGTCAAAGCGCCTGCTTATGAACGTCGTGGTCTCCAGTTCAAATCTCCGTGGAGGTTAAGATTTTTAAAAATTGTTTTTCATCGTAAGAGTCAGGCCTGGGCCGAAGGTTATTCGGATTGAATGTTAAACTGTAGATATTAGAAAGTTAGGGGTGCAATGCGAGGCAAATCGTAGGTAGTCTTGAAATGTTGTAGGTGTACACGTTTTTACGTTATAATGATCCCTCAGGTGTTGTTCGCAGTCAGTGTGTGAGTGTGAACCACAGTAATATTATTATAAATACGGAAGTAAGTCTCTGTCTTTTTGTTACGTTTTGACGACTATATGGCTGTATCGTTATGATGGAATTTTATAAGGAAATCTGTATGAAGGGCACAGGATATTTTTTCCAGTATGATTAACAGTTGTAGTCACGAAATTTTGAGACCTTATCGAATGGTGACAGAACTATGTTGGAAATTGATTCTCTTCAAGAGACAGGTTCGACGGTAGAATGATATAGTGATAGCTTCCCTGTCATACTATTCCTACTGGATATTGTTTGCTATTCGTTAGGAACTTTCTATATTTAATTCTGGCAATAAAATTCTTAATCCACGCCTACGAAGTCGCGGGTACGGGCTAGTTCCAATATAATTCATCACCACTACTCCATAAACAAATCGTGTTCAATGAAAAATTCTGTACATTTCTTCTCTGATGTAGTTGTCTACTATGGTGAGATCAATTGGTGTGATTTCTTCTTGTCTTCAGCAGATCATCCAGTAGAAACTACAGCAATCAACACTCGATTTACGTTTCAGACCGAAATCCTTGTACGCCAGATCTGTGCTGTGATGGTGTAGTGTATGCACGGTTGGATTGGTGTTTAATTCAATTTGGTCTTTGGAAACGACGCAACGTCCCGATGTTTCCATGACACTGGACGCTGAAGAGATTTTTACTAAGCTCAAATTAGTATAGGCAGGATGACGGTTCGTGGAAGGTATTTGAGGCGGGAAAGCATGTGGGACCAGAAACCAGACGGAATTCTGCCATGGCCTTTTGAAGGAACCATCCCGACATTCCCCTTCGGTAATCTCGGAAACCGCGTAAATGCGACACGGGGACGGCTGGATATAGCATGGGATCCGGCGTTTTCTACCGTCGAGTCAAAGATCAAATGAGGAAAATCCGTCCACTCGTGATTTCTGTACTTGTTGACATCTTCCAAGTGAAATGCCTCCGCCTGTTCTCTCCTTGATACGACACGTCATCCTGCTGAAGAATCCTGGAAGTTTCAGTCCCTGAGATTCTTCAGGGCCATGTTGGTAATGATCCGCGTCATCGAAAACAAGCTGCACATGCAATGAACGTAAATTCCAAGTTCAGTCGGCTTACTAGGTACACATACACAAAGAGGTTAAAGACTGGGACGCGATGCCTTCTTTTTTTTGATTTAATGGCTTTCGGCATCTGAGGTCATACAGCCAGCTCGATAGTAATCATATGTCACAGAGTGCTTTCAGTATCTTCAGTATGATTTTTTGCAGCTAATTAGACGCACCACAAGATGACATGAGTTCACAGACACAACACTAAACACCCATTCCCTCGGCCGGACTCGAACCGGCGACCTTCAGCTCGCGGAGCTAGCCAGCACTCTAGCCCCTATGCTACCGAGGCCGGCTGACGCAGTGCTTTTTGAAGACCTTAAGAGAAAATATCTTATAGTCACATTTGATAGTAAGCTAAGCTGGGTTGAAAAGGAATTCAAAATCTTTCATTTATTGGGAAGACTAAAGAGGAGATATACGAAAGAAATGTGGGAATTGGGTTAGAAAACTTCGCCTGCCACGCTCCGGTGGCAATTTCCCTACACACTCATTTTTTCCCTTTCGTTCTCCTACCTACTTTTACACTCTACTAACTTTAAATTCTTTTAGTATTTTTGGTTAATTATTCATCATTTATTTTGGTAATTTATTCGAATTCCCGACCCCCTTATCTAAGAAAGAAAATCTTTCCACCCGCTTAAGCCTGAAATTGAGTGCCAGCTTGTGGTCATGGTCATCCTATCCCTTCCATGCTCCTCTACTAATTCTTACACCAATATCTTTCCACGCCTCATCACCAATATACACCTTGTACACTCCCATGACCCTCTTAACCCTCTTCCTCTGTTCCAATGACTCCCATTCCAGCACCTTTACCATATCACTCACTGATTGCATTCTGCAGTAATCTCCGGAGACAAATCTAGCAGCCCTTCCTTGCACCCTCTCCGACAATTGTATTTGATAACCAAAATGAGGGTTCGATACTACACCACCATATTCAAGCAGTGGTCTGACCAAAGTTTTGTAACCCAGTTTCCTTACTATTTTGATTCATTCTCTCGTTACTATTTCTAACAAGGACAGGATTTTTAAACCTTTTCCTACTCCCTGTTCAATGCTTCCTGTACAGTGAAGTTTGTTATGAAATGTTATTGCAAGGTACTTACATTTCAAGCCCTCAAAATGCAGTTATTTCCACACCTTATAACCATAATCAATCTTGTTTCCAGATTCTATTTTCTGTCAAAAGTCGTCAACATCGTCTATATACGTTGGAAACTGCTCTATAAACTTTGCAATATCTTCAATTAAACCTTTATTTTTTTATTTTTGTCTGTGTCCTTAATAAGATGGCTATTCTTTGCATTTATCTTCAGCCCATGTTAACCTTCCCAGGTAGATGATACTACAATGACCACAACCTAGCTCTCGATTTCAGGTACGAGGGACTGGGAATATCCCTTTGGTGAGAAAGGGAGTGAGGAATAGTAATAAATCACCAAGGGACGTGGTGAACAGTGTCACAAAAAGAATAAATGAATTGAGAAGCGATATTCGTAAAGTGCGGAAATTTCATTCAAAAGGGAGCATGCACAAACTACGTGGCTCGGTCTAGAGGGGGGAGGGTTTGGCTGGAAGCCTACGCTGGGCTACGTGAGGGGAGGGAGGGGGGGTTCCGAGGCAGGCCACGTAGCTTTCCTTTCATAACATTTTTCACAGTTAAAATGAGGAACAGCACTCACAACACCATGTGAATATATATTACCCTCAGTTAATTATTTCCTTATGTAATTTACAATAGTCTGACAAGAGAAAACAGTACAAAATGTCTTCTGGAATCAAAAGGGAAAAAAGCTACGTGCTACGTGTGGGGGAGGGGGGGGGGTTTCACAGGAGGCCAAAATGCAGCTACGTGGTTTATGCACGCTCCCCTAATCACCAGATTGTGCGCCTGAGTCCTGGGTTAAACCTCTATATATATATATATACTAGTAATGGGAAAATTGATAACGATGCATAAGAATTCTGAAAATCTGCCTTTGACGCACAGGCAGTGTGCAGTGACGGCTCACTTACTAGCGGGAAACGATCCTGCAGGTGTTTAGTGTCTTTGGTTGTAGTGCTAGCAGCTCGCTGGTTGGTGTGGTCGCCGTCCGCCGTTGACGTATCTCACACGGGACTTCCCTGATGGCGTCGGGGAAAAACACGCTTCCGAAATTGGCATTGCATCAAGGGCAGCGGCCACGCGTGGCGAAAACATGTTTTGTCTCTAGTCGGCGTTGCGAGCCGCATAATGAGCCGCCGGGTCGTTAGGTTCGCATTCGGCGGCCGTTAAATCACGCGCGGGTCGCATGGGCGGCGAAACACGGTCGCCACTCGATACAAGCCTCAACAATAATAGTCAGCGAGCGGTAAGTCGGGAGGAGGCGGGCTCGAATCCCCGTCCGGGCTTCAGTTTTCCTTGGCTTGTTATGCGAATGGATGCTATCGGATAAAGTAAATCTCTGATTTCCATCGTAATTAACAGTTTGCCCAGTGTTTGCACTAGGTATTATTAGAACTATGGCCTTTTCAAGGAAGCATCGAGGCATTCACATGGAGCGATTTTGGAAACAATTGAAAACTCAAATCTGTATGCCCGGATGGGGATTCGAACTTTCGTCCTCCCGAATGCGAGGCCAGAGCGTTAAGCGCTTACCCGCCACGCTCGGTATTCCAATCCCGAATGGTACGAGGGAAAAAAGAATGCATAGTAGCATCAGTGCGGCACCTTATTTCTCTAATCTTATCTTTCCTGTCATTGCGACTCAGGTAGGTTGGTGGACGAAGTATTTCATAACACTCGTCTGTCTACCAGAGACTCCCAGCCTAGTCTACTAATCAGTTCCGTACGGACTGTAGCAAGCGGTCAATAAGCCGTGAAATCTGAAGCAAAAGAAAAGGGCATCCAAAAGTACATCATTTTACACTTGGGAGCTGTGGCAAAAACAAGGCCGGCTTGTTTGGAAAGCAGTCTTGCTGAAGGGATGATTCGCTTGACAAACCGGTAGCGGGGTGATAGGTTGCCTGGAACTCAGATGCAAAACTCTGGGAACGACGGGTCGGCGAACCGGAAGCGGAAGACCAGTCTGCACGCCGAAGGAACAAGTGTTCCAACGGTCTGTTTACATTACGGAACGTGTTTGTGCCTTAGCAGCTCCGTTAAGCACGGAACTTCCGTATGGCTCGAACATTCGTACAGTATATGTTTGACAAGCATGTGGGGACAGAAGAAAACTCGTTCACATATCACGAAGAGATGCTAAACAAGTTTTTTTTTGATCACTGTCCGTTAGCAACGACTTCACCATCTGCGAATATGTCAACGCACAAGGGGGAAAAAAAAAGTAGTAGAATATTTGTTCAATTCCATTTACATTTTTACGGCTATAGCGCTGCTTCAAAGACGCTGTTACTAGCAACGTTTTGACAGTCAACCCGTGGCCTTCCTCAGCGCTGTTTTTGGCTGATGTTCCGCTGCTGACGGCTGGATAGACCTTCTCGTCGTTTGTCGGCTCACTGGATGGGATTGTTTTTCTTTTCCGCAAACGAGAGTGCTGTGTTTCCGGCAGCGAGTATTCACTGCTCCAGCGATGGTGTTATCGAGGTTTGCCCTATATGGCAGAACAAAGCCGTTGTAGTTTATGGTCTGAGGAAGGCGCCGGGTTTGGTGTCGAAACGTTCGCAGCAGCAAGAACATTAACGCAGCTCCAAACCAGCAATGTAAGTGGAATTTCTCAAACACTACAGCTTCAAAAATAGAACAGAATATCCGCTTACTACAATTAATTTTCATTATAGACTGTAGACTGTTTTGTAACACGATAAGTGCCTTGGCTTGTAATTGCTAGGTAGGTACCTTGTAGAGTTTATCTCGTTGAAACTAACGATTCTATTACCTCGACGGTGGTAATGGTCCATTTCATTAACCAATTGTCGTGTCTTCTCCCAGGAAGCTACTACCATCTTGGTTTCCTTGTCAAGTGGGCTTGATGCATGGCCGAGGTATGTTAATTCCCGCCGCTACGCTCATAAACGGCGCTCGTTGTTACGAGAGGGAAAGTGCGTTCATTTAGGCCCCACGCTGCTAAGCACTGCCCAGGGCTATACCACGCGTGTTTTAGGAACCGAAAATCAGCACAAAGTGACTGCCGGTAAAGTATTCACAAAGACACTAGTGATATTTCATCGCAAATAAATACCATCTGTAGCTACTACAACAATAAGCAGCTTAGTGATTACTACGTTAATAGTATTGTTACAAGTTAACTTAAATGAACTATCATTTAATGTATGCATTGGCGGATGCAGGGGAGTGGAGGGTGGAGGACCTAGGGGGCTCAAGTCCGCCCAAAAAGTAGTTAAGTCTACTCCTGACATCGGTAATTTTTGAGATTTGGACTTTTTTTTTTTGCTCTTCTGATGTTTCAAGGGCGGCATGACTATAAAGCCTACCCTTCCTGACTCAAGCCCCCCCCCTCAAAACGAAATGCACTGAAGCCTCCCCTCCCCCCAACCAAAATATCAGAAAGAAAGAAAATTGGAGGATTTGAAATTTGGTGCTAAAAAAGCAGGTAGTAGGAATCCGCTATTCACTGCGAATGGAGTTGCGTTGTGTTCAGCGATGACGGATGACCATCGTAGGCGGGTATGGTGGTGACCTGGGGGGAGTTGCCATTCTTCCAGAGCGTTGTTACTCCTGGCGGTATGGTGTGGGGAGCTCTGGCGGCACAACGGTACGTCACGGACATCCTGCGTCCTCGTGTATTACCTCTCATGCGACAGTATGGCGTTGCCATATTTCAACAGGTCAATGCTCGTCCGCACACGGCACGTGTCTCTACGAACTGTCTGCGTGATGTTGAGGTACTCCCATGACCAGCAAGATCACCAGATCCGTCCCCGATAGAACATGTGTGGGACCAGCTCTGACGTCAACTCCGTCCCAGTGCCAGTATCCAGGATATCAAGGACCAGTTACAACAGTTGTGGTCAGCTTGCCTCAGGAGAGGACACAACTGCTCTATGACAGCCTTTACAACCGAATCAGTGCATACATCCAGGACAGAGGGGGTGCAACGTCATACTGATAAGTAACTCCATACTGCCGAGTTCTTTGTAAATTTGACTCTAGTTTGTAATCACTGAAATAACGTCACATACCCCCTCAGTGCCTGAAGCTTAATTTCGTTTCCTTCTTCTCTTCTGAATGGTACCCCCCCCCCTTTTCACCCTTTTTTTGCTAGGCAGTGTAATTTCGTAGATACTTATAATTGTGATCGTGGCATCGTTTTGCCATACTGGTTGGCATTGTATTATTATTTATGATGTGTGGAGTGTAAAAAACTATTTGTGTAAATGTTGAGAGGAGTGTATTTAATTGTTTTTGCTCTGCTTTAAAAGAGTGTTGCATTTATTTTTATTAAAAATTTGTTTAAAACATATGTTTTGAAAATAAAGTCCGTGCACTCTCTGTTTGCTTAAGTGTTGTACCAGTCTTCTAAAGTGAGATGAAGTAATATTTACAAGGTCACGAAATGAATAGGAAAGGTTACGAAGGTTAAACTGCGCTCTGAGAGGAACAGACAAAACTAAAAAAATACGGGAGATCTTCACCAATATCTTCCACCATCACCAACTTACGTCTTGCACACTCCCATGACCCTCCTCATTCTCCTCCTGTCTTACAACGAATCCCATTTCAGCTCTAACTAAAATGTTGTCGCCATATTCGAGCAATGGTCTGAACAATGTTTTGTGTTCCAGTTCCCTCACTTCTCTGGTATATTATTTCATCATTGTCTGCGACAAGTGAAGGAATTTGAAACCCTTTGCTACCACGCGCACAATGTGTCCTGTCTAATTTAGTTTACTGTCCAATACACCAAAGTATTTTCACCTGATGTCTCCGATAAACTATTCTTTCCTTACCTTATAACTATGTTCAATATTAATTTATTTCGTTTATCAGAGTGCCTAATAAGGCGACTCCTCGTGGCATTTACCTTCACGCCATGTTGATCTATCAAGCTAGATATATACAGCCTTCTCTTGAATTGATCGTATTATTTATCATTATCTCATCAGGGAACTACCTAACTTATAAATGTAAAGTATTACTGCGTTGATCAAGAAGTAGAGGACATAAGTCATATTCTGTTTTCGTGTAAGAAATACGTCAGTACTCAGGAAGAAATGCTGAAGGACCTTACAAAGCGCAATACACCTCTCCCAAACAGTTTATCCATCTTGCTCCCTTCCAACAAACACCAAACATACAAAATAATGATATCCTTTTTCAAGGATGGAAACATTTAAAAATAAATCTTGGGTACCCAATAAAAAATTCTTGGAACAAACTTGATACCTCGACTACCGTGTACCATCCGATCAGAAATATCCTCGTAAAATATCATCTAGACATGATACTAGAACAAGTGTCTAGTGTGAATGGTTAGGGTACAACTGCACTACGTTGGCCAAAATAGTTTTAAGGTACAGTGTCAGAATAATCCCACTAATTATGTAATGAAACCTGCGCAATATAGATAAGAGAAATAACAATGTATCTTATTTCATGTCGATATATTATATTATATGACGAAAAATGTAAATGAATGCGCTTAGAATATATAAAGAAACTGGAATGTAAATTATTGAAAAATAAAATGAAATAAACTTGGCTGTATCGTCGATGAGTCCGAAAGCCATTAAATAATAATAAAAGGTTTCGATAGGGTTTTAAACGATTTAAAACTTAGAATCAAATTTTAATCGTTTGGTATGTCTTATGCTTCAACATTACATAACGCAGGAGTAGTATAAATAATCTGAACGCAAAGAGTGAAATAGCAAAGATGTAATACCAACTAGATATTGATACGTCATACTTCACAATAAAAATTAGCCATATTACCACATCTACCAGTCGTTTCCTTATATTTAGGTTTTTCAGTCTTTAAACTCCATATCTAGCCGTAATGAATGCGTATATCATACGAGGAAACTACGAAAATTAATTTTAATAACATAACGAAGAAAATCTCGGGACAACTTCTTTGCTTCTTGAAGTTTCAGTCTCAGGGTCGCACAGCTACAATCTCTGATATTTGAAGTGAAATTACAATGCATATATGGTGGGTTTAAAATCAAAATGAGCTGTTTAAAGTCTTTAATGTTGACACCGAAAACAGTTTAGGAAAATAGTTCAGGATATTTGTTATTCAACTGAAGCATTTTAGGTAGCCGTGCATATCACCACAATTCTGCATTATAAACGTTCCAGTTTCCCCCATAATATGTATTGTAGTTATTGATTTTACAATTAACTATCTCATTCACTAATCTATTTCAGACATTTTTTATTATTTATTGTTTAACTATTATTTTTATTAATTTTTAATTGATGGAGCTAACACTGCGGTGAAAATTCTCCCAGTCATCCATTTACTCCCTTTTTTTATAAATACATTTTTTTGATAAATTTCTTTTATAATTGGAATGTTAAATTACTCCCCCATTTACTATTATAATTTACAAATTTTAATTCTAAATTCCTTAATAGCTTTTGGAAAATTATTCAGCACTACACTTGGTAATTTGTTCCAATCCCTGACACCCTTACCAACAAAAGAAAATTTTCCCATTCCCTTATGCATGAAATCGAGCGCCAGTTTGTGGTCATGGTCGTCTTTCCCCTTCCATGCACTATTCCCAATTCTTTGAGCAATATCCCTCCAAGCCCCATCACCAACATACGCCCTGTACATTCCCAGCACTCTCTTCACCCTCCTCCTTTCCTCCAATGACTCCCAACCCAGCTCCTTTATCATGTCAGTTATTGACTGGGTCCTGCGATAATTTCCACAAACAAAGCAAGCTGCTCTTTTTTGCACACCTTCCAATTCCTGTATGTGATAACCAAACTGTTGGCGTTTACACATTTTGTTTACGTAGGTCTGGGGTTACTTTGATGAAAATTAATACACATTCATCTACTTGGGAGACTAAAAATATTGTAGGAATAAATAAATCCCAATCCATATCCTTTCATGAAATTTTATTGACAGGTGCAGAAAATTGAAACCTTTTTTGCACATTAAAATTTTTAACATTTAATCTGGCATAACTTGAAAGCTGTTACATCAATTTTGGCTTCATATCCACAATAACACAGACCTTATATTCTGATTTAGGAAATTTGAGAGCTAAAGATCTGACATAGGCTTTGCCGTTTGTCTTAAGTGATCTGCCGCTGTAGCAGGAAATGAAAACGCTAATACAATGCCAGATTTGTCTTTGGAAATTACCGCAAAACACAATCTGTAACTAATATGATAAAGGAGCTGGACAGGGATTCATTGGAAGATAGGAGGAGGGTGAAGAGAGTCATGGGAGTGTACAAAACCTATGTCGGTGATGAAGCGTGGAAAGATACTGGTGGGAAAATTAAGAGAGGTACATGGAAGGGTAAGGTTGACCATGACCACAAGCTGCCACTTGATTTCAGGAATAAGGGCGTGGGAAATTTTTTTTATATAGAAAGGGTGTAAGGGATTGGAATAAATTGCCAAGAAAAGTGATGAATAATTTAGCGAAAACACTGAAAGAATTTAAAGTAAAAATTGATTAAGTGGAGGAAAAGGGAGAAGAATGAGTGTGTCGGGAGATTCCCACCGAAGCGTCGCTCCATTGCAATTTTATCAATCATTATTGTTATCTCAATTTTTAAGGACATATTTCACTCGTTTCCGTAAGGTCACAATGCGAGTTTTTCAACGCGTACATGGAAACAGAATGACACCTCAAGTTTCTCGTCCTAATGGCCTTCGTCACTGCTGAATTTTGTTCATGAAAAAATGAGGGTAAAAAAATTGTAAACTCTTTTCTAATCTAACCCCCAGAATGACAACTAAGAGCCACCTCCTCTCCCCTCTCCCTCCCGCCTTCCCAGGCCAGTTGCGATATCTGTTGAACTTTCTAAAAAGTTTTGTAATTTTCTCCCCCAAAGACTGGTGAGAGTTTGACCCGATTCTCAAATTGCGCGATTAAAATTGCTGTACCTGCCAATCAATCACAACCATACCGGGCAACGCCAGGAGTTACGCTAGTAATGGATAAAAGTGGTCCCAGTACAGAGCCCTGGGGTAATGTTATTTTACGTTGCTTTGGGTTCGTACCTGTGGTAGGTGTGATGTTTTGGTGTGCGCCGTGGTGGGGTTCGTTCGCCAGTGTCCCTGATCTGAGCGGAGCAGGTAGTATGAAACTAATGGATAGCAGTGGTCCCAGTATCGAGCCCTGTGGTAGTGTTATTTTATGTTGCTTTTGGTTCGTATCTGTGGTAGGCGTGTGCTGGGGACGTGTTCACCAGTGTCTCTGACCTGAGTGGAGCAGGAGGTATGGCAGTAATGGATAGCAGTATTCGTAGTATAGAGCCTTGTGGTAGTATTATTTTACTTTGCTTTTGGTTCGTACCTGTGGTAGGTGTGTCCTGGAGACGTGTTGGGGTGTGTTCGCCAGTGTCCCTGATCTGAGCGAAGCAGGAAGTATGGCAGTAATGGATAGCAGTGGTCCCAGTATCGAGCCCTGTGGTAGTGTTATTTTACGTTACTTTTGGTTCGCGCCTGTGGTAGGTGTATGCTGGGGATGTGTTCGCTAGTGTCCCTGACCTGAGAGGAGCAGGAAGTATGGCAGTAATAGATAGCAGTGGTCGCAGTATAGAGCCTTGTGGTAGTATTATTTTAGTTTGCTTTTGGTTCGTACCTGTGGTAAGTGTGTCCTGGAGACGTGTTCGCCAGTGTCCCTGATCTGACAGGAGCAGGAAGTATGGCAGTAATGGATAGCAGTGGTCCTAGTATCGAGCCCTGTGGTAGTGTTATATTCGGTTGGTTTGGTATCGCGCCTGTGATAGGTGTCACGTTTTGGTGTGCGCTGTGTTAGGGTGTGTTCGCCAGTGTCCCTGACCTGAGCGGAGCAGGAATGCAACTCGGGCGGGTGAGGTGGTCCTCTTTTTGTGGCTGGCCAAACTGGTCGGCCCGGCTCAACCCACACCTCGACGAGCCTTGCCCAACCGCTGCTCGCTCCACGCCAGCTGACCACGCCGCGACGCGAGGCGAGGCTACACGGCGACATAACTCATCTCCAGCAGCCAGCTTCCGTCCACAGCCCCGCCACAGTCACCAAGAGAGGCGTCTCGGCATATTCAATCAGCCCACATCGAAATAAGAGGGGTGATCAAATGTGTACATCTCATTTCATACAACCAATACAGGCAGTTGACAGAACATGCATTACGTTATTTTTCGACATAGTCTACATATCAGTTTACGTAATCGCTGCTTCGTGGGGTGAGTTTGAATATTCCCTCCTGATAAAAATCCTGTCCCTGCGTGTTCAGCCACTGTGTCGTGAAGTGTTTCACCTCCTCGTCTGAAGCGAATCGTCGGCCTCCTAGGTGCCCCTTCAAGTGAGGAAAGAGGTGAAAGTCGCTCGGAGAGAGGTCTGGGCGTAGGGAGGGTGGTCGGTGATCCTCGTCGGTTACGTTTTCTCTACTATACTGCGACATGCTGACGAGACATTGCAGTCTCTCCGTAAACTTCTCCCAGCTGCCGTGAATTTTAGCAGCAGTTATACGTTTTACCAACACAAATCGAATAGCTGAGCAGGTATCTCCGCGAGACCAGTTTTCCAAACGAGTAGCCATTTGTATTTACCTACAACTAGAGCAGCAGGTGGCTGAAACTCTATACAGTTGAAAATCGCATGTCTCAGATTAGCCGCACACTACTGATTTCTCTTTCACGATCAACAATCCAGAAATATCGACCTTTAACCCCAGTTTCCGATCAAACCTCGAATATGCAAACTTAGATAGGAGTGAGGGTAATCACAACGATGCTCACCTATTATTCGGGCATCAACTCCCCAGACAAAGGGTTAAAATATAGGAAAAGTTCCCTGAGGACGACGCCTGCACTGGGTGTACCGCCGAAAGTTGCCCGGCTCGATCTGTGGCGACCGAGAGTGACTCGGGTAGATCAGTGGTTGCCTACTGTAGAGGCGCTGCCACCAGGTGGCGATCTCAACTGGAGGACATGGAGAGGTCTGAACAGGGTGAGACGAGTGGTAGGCGGAACAAAAGATAATTCAGCGAGATCGCATTACCTCGAAGATCCGAACACCACGTGTGAATGGGAAGCAGAAAAGTCAGTCCAGCATTCATGTAACTGACCAAGTTGCTGACTTTTGGTCATCTGCAATATGATTTCATTACAGATGATTGTTATACTATTTTTCTTTTTTCCCACTTATTTTCTTATTAAAACTGTTGTTTCTGTTTCTAACTATTGTAATAACGACATTTTCAGTACTAAATACATCGATGTAGGCCTACCTCATACCACTGCAATCTTCAGCTCTATTCTGTATAGATTCCTAACATAGGATTGTTTTTGACAGAAGATAAACATTCAAGTTTATTAAAAACTCCGAGAAAGTTTAGACGAAATGTACGAATCGCTATTGTATCACTCAGATATAACACTTTCCAGCATTTAAAGTAAAATACATTTACTTAAACAAATCATAGTCAAATACTCCGATTATCTAACCACAGTGTGGTATTCATATCACAAAAATATTATTGAAAATTATCGTTATTCGCTTTTCCATACAAGCTTTTCCAGAATAAATTCCCGATCACCACGATAGGTGATGCCCGTCGTTATTCGTATGAGGGTAATAGAAGTTATGATTTTCGAATGCAATATTAGTGGACGTTGTGGCTAAATTGACCAGAATCGAAACTGACACATTTTGTTACAGCATAATTCGCTCTGAAATCAGTTTTACAAACCATTTAAACTGGTTTCATAAGTGCCATGTTACTAAAGGTGCTGGTGAAAGTAGTTCCATACGTGTCGTGCTCAATTGTGCCTAGACCAGGAATAAAACTGATATTACATGGATAGCACAAGTTTTTGGGATTCCTAATTTGTTTTTATTTTGTTGGTTCTGTACTTCCGTCGTCACTACTGTATTGCTATGTGAACTGCAGATAAAATATATAGAACATTACAAAATCAAGGCCATTAGCATTACGTAATAACAATTCCGAATAATTAACCAACTGCAAAAAAAACAATATTGCGTTCAAACCGTCATTTTTAACGGGCTCGAAGCTAGTAGGAAAATATTTACATAAGTCTACGGATATTTAATTTATTTTCATCATAAGGTAAATAGCTACATGTATTTGTGACCCTGAATTTGTTGTCGTTCTGGATTTCCCTTTTTCATAATAACTAAGGACATTACGATCTTTAAGGATGTCGAAAACTCTTTTAACTAGGTTATTGTTCAGAGTCAAATGGCTTTAATAGGACAGTTTTGAGAGGAGAGATATTTTTATATAGTTGGTTTGTTTTATTATTAAAAGTAATCAGTGTTTTCGCCGTAATGACGTTGTCGAAGCCTGCTTTAACCTAACGCGGAAATCCTACCGGGTACAGGGGACCTACAGTTTAACCACGGAAGCGTTCTGACGTACTTCACATTACACAGCAATCTGTGCCAGAGGTGAAGGCTGGGTTAAGTGCCTATGAATATCTCCGCCGAGACAGAGATACGAACCAGGGACCTTTCGATCTCCAGTCAGATTCTTTAAACACTGACCGCACACTGGATTAATGTCTGTTGTCAGTTGATCAGTAGGTTTGGCTTAGAAAATCAGTCACGTCTGCGACTGCTTCGAAATTCCTGGGCTGCGACTGACAGTTTGGCTGTAGTCATTTGTCGGAATGTCGCGCGCCTGGCTACGACGGCCATTAATCTCGACCCCGATAGGAGAAAGCAGGAAACGTTGCAACCACCAACTTCTCGTGAATTAATTAAAATGCCGCTGATAACGAGGGGACATGTTGGAGGTGTGTCGTTATACAATGACAGCACGTGAAATACTTTCACTGGCCGATATCCTAGCACTGTTCAAAATAAAAATCCTCTGTAAGACTATGAACAGCTGCAGGGTGACCTGGAAAGGATATATAGCTGGGGATGAAGATAAATGCAAAGAATAGTCAGCTTATTAGGTACACAAATAGAAAACTAAAGGTTGATTATGATTACAGGGTGGGGTCGGAATTGCTTGTTGAAGACTTGAAGTGTAAATATCTGGGCATGACGTTTGATAACAAACTCAACTGGGCAGAACACATTGGACAGATGGTAGGGATGGCATTAATTGGAAGCCAGTGGGAGGGTAAAGAGTGTTCTGGGAGTGTACAAGGTATATACTGTTAATGAGGTGTGGAAAGATATTACAAGAAGAATTAAAAGACGTCCATGGATTGGAAAAGATGACAAACAACTTCCGAGTCACGTCTATTTGCAATTCTGTCTGAACAAATCTTTGTGACCTCTTGTTCCCTCTTAAGTGATTGCTTGTGTTGTGATACGAATTACGTATGTGACGTCACGAAGCTTATGACTCGGCCCCCCCTTTTTGTTACACGATGTCACAATTTGTTGATATCCTCCCTCCCCCTTATCGTGTGACGAAGTTTATGGGTGGCCCTAAACTATATACCGCCTACATGAATATTATGAACAGATCATACACTAACTGACTGCGAGAAAAACAAAGCCTCAGTGACCGATATAACATTACAGAGACTAACACACGCTATCCGTCTGTCTGTCACCGATCAATTTTCAAAATTTCATGCCAATTTCAGAAAAAAGTTTCCTCTGCCCTTCCTAATGGCACATAGTATTTCCTTGTCAAATTTCGAAGATCGGTTTAGCTGTTTAGTCGAGTAAACGTAACAGAGAGAGAGACAGAGCTACTTTCGCATTTGTAAGATTAGTGACGATTCAAATGTTTTGGTTATACTCTGTGTCCGTAGATGTTGTTGTCACAGTAAGAGGAAAGATATGAGTTGCCAGAACAGAGCGTTCGACCCGTCATTTTTGGTGAGAAGATAGTGGAAAATTAAGGACGCCTGATTTTCTCGTGCGTGGGACAGTGTGTGCCGCAGTTGTTTCTGAGACACGCCACGCGAGTGGCACTACCAGAAATGAAATTCCAGGTTGTGACGTGCCGCGAGATAGGCGGTAATGGAGCTTTGTTCTTATTTCAGCAGTGGAGGGCTTTCCCAATGCCTGATAATTAATTCGAGGGTGCTTGGCGGCCGCCGACAGCTGTCGGGTTTTATTATATTTTGTGACCCATTACAGGAGTGGGCGTCGGCCGCTAGCTGCGTGGGCGTCTCACTGGGGACCACTCGACGGTCCTGGCTGAGGTCGCCATGTACAAACCACACACCAGAATAAGCCTTCACGAAGAGAAATCTTATAATGTAATCTTCCCAGTTATCCAGCCGGATAGTGTCGTAGATAGCTAGGCACTCGCAGTAATCTCGTAACAGCTGGAAGCTTCTTGACACCTGATGAAGACGGCAGAGCATGCTGTCGAAACGTTGTGTTCCTACGACACCATCTCACTGGACAGCAGAAAAAAAAACTTTAAAACCTGAGTGAATGTTGCACAGCGCTTTATGGAAACACAGCAGATAAAGAAAATCCAACTATCTATACATAATAAATTTATATTTTTCTTCTTCTTCTGGTCCCTATTCGTTCCGTATGTCGGCAACCATCTTGGCTGTCTCGTCTCTGCTGGTTGATGCTCGGATTAACTCCGTGAATGTCAGGGTTTTCCCTTCTTTGAATCTAGGACCATGATGGCATTACCTAGGTTGTCAAGTACTTTTAGAGAGGAAATTTAGATAACAGGTCAAAATTCTGTACCTCTTCTTCTCTTTGGTTCTGTTCGTCTAAGGAACACGAACGGTAATCCATTGCATTCATCTCGAAGCTGTTTTGCTTGACTTTTCACTTTGCTGTTTCTTCCTTTCTTGGGTGTAAATGTTTCTTCTTCATCCTCTCTTGAAAATCCCCAAATTTTTGTATCAATCTACAGGATGTTGTTCTCTCTTGCATTATATCTTTTGTGATTGCCATCACTGTCATATGTTTCTTTACTCCTTGGATCCATAGATTGCCATTCATACTCTTGTAAACGTGGAATGAAAATATTTTTGTGATAATGCTGTTGTCCATCCTCATTATGTGACCAAAAGAACTTATTCTCCTCTTTCTGATTGTGGCTCACATCCCATAATTTTCTTCTTCCTTTTTTAGGTCTTTATTCCTCTGGTGCCTAAACTCTCCGTTTTCCGTCTCTAGAGATTCCTCAATATTTTCCTTTTCATATATCTGTTCTATTTATCCAGTTTTCATAGAGAACATGCATTCTGAGCCGTAGAAAACCTCTGTTTTGATTGTTGTGTTGTAGTGTCTGATTTTAGTTATCCTTGAAGGATTCTTTTAATATGAATTTGGGACACTGTTAAGAAGCCGCAGTGAAAGAATCCGCCATTTCTGAAAATTCCGTCAAGTTTAAATGAAAGTGATTTATTCAAAAACTACTTGTCTTACTTCGATGGGATTTCAAACAATCTATACCCTACGGACCAAGAAGTAAAAGTAAAGTGAGGCTTGCTTTATTGTGGTGTGAGGTGCTGAAGCTGATAAATGGAGATGAAAGCTGTTGCCAGGAAGAGCCTGATTTTGCAGCGCTTTCTACCATTATATGTGATGTAGATAGCGCCTTTTCATTGTGACAGCAAATCAACACTCAATTAAATAATTTTTTAGAGTCGCGACCAAATTTTATTTCTCTTCTGGCTACACAAAAAATTCAACTAAACGAATTGCAAAAAACAGTCAGGTTCGAATACGGTGATGTAGTTGTAGACCATTTTTTTCTTTTGGTTTTACTCCTCAACGAAGCCATTAGAAACGTGGAAGGACTGTGGGAAGGAACGGGAAGAAATTCTGCCAAAAACTTTTGAATGAACAATCCCGTAAATCGGTTATAGTGATTTGGGGAAACCATGGAAAACCCAAATCTGCATGGTCGACGGGGATTCGAACCCGCGTCTTCCTGAATGCGTTGCCGCTCACCCACCACGCTCGATATAATGTTGAAGTCCCACCAATTACAAAGACGCAGAATCTCCATGTAATATAAAATTATGCCTACAATTTGTAAACGTTTCGCACCGCAACTGAACTGGCTTCACTACATTCAGAGCTATATAAAACAATGGGAATGAAACTTCGCATTATTTTTTTTTTCGTCACAATAACGACGTACAGATATGACCATTGATATTGAACGCGCATTAAGTTATTTGCTTTTGGGAGACGCGATAGCGAACGGAACGTCGTTTCAAACGCATTAGTCAGCCGACTCGTCAACTCCAGGTCACGACGGCGAATGTGCTTAGGCTCAAGGACGCTACACAGATATGAAACTGCTCAAAACATTTCACGGAGATCCCTAGATTGAGGCTGATGTGATTTACACGGAAACAGTAGGGCTTCGCATACACAGGTAGCCGTCTTCTCAAACAAACTGCTGTTATATGCACCTGAAGCTTTTTCTTAATTCGACTTTATAAGCTGGTTACTGATAGCTGTCGCACGTGACTTCGATCAAGTGGACTGTTGGCCGACCCCGGCAGCGTAGGGGCTAGGGTGCTTTCTTCGCGTTGCAGGGGTCACTGGTTCGAGTCCGTCCTAGGGCATGCGTGGTTTTAATTAAGTGTTGTGTTCGTCTAGTGTCGTTCCCAACAAAAGAGGGAAAAAAATCACACTGATATGAAAAATATGCATTGTAAGAGAGACAAACACGTTGAGCTGGCTGTATAGCTAACATGGCCAAATGCCACATTTATAAATAAAAAAGTGGACTGCTGATGTATTGGTCGCTCTGGTAAGCCAATGATTTGGATGCAAACTAATTCTTCCAACTCTATCCGAACGCTGACAAAACGCGCTGGTAATCCGGCTGCACTGAGAGATTTCACAGATTCTACTACGCGACGACATTTCTATCAGGCCCGGTTTTTGTCGAAGTTCATTCAACCCAATTTCCATTAGGCTTGGGTAAAACGTATCGATGTATCGAAATATCGATATTGTTCATAACGTAATCTATATTTTTATTCGCGATGAATTAAAAATCGATATTTCATTTGGGGTATCATCTTTAAGTACCATTTCCATATTTTTTGTGTGAACGCAATTCGGTATCCAATTTAATACGTTACAAATATTGTAAACTTAACTTATTCCACAACCCGAAGGTTGGTTGGATCCTCCCGAAGGAGGCATACTAAGCCATTGTGTCAGAGGTAGGACGACCAGTTCCTTTCCTCTGGGACCTACAGTTTAACGTGGAATCCGAACCACGGAACGTCCTGGCGTGGCTCATATGATTAAACACAACTCTACTCACCAAGGTTTGAACTCACGACCAAACTCCGACTTTGCGAAAGCAAGTGCCTTAACATTCGAACTAGCAGACTGCGGGGTTGACGTGTCGGTTTAACATCCTTCAGTTTGATGAGTCCGGTGTGTCAGTGGTTAAGGTGTAAGACCGGAGATCGAAAGGTCCCTGGTTCGAATCTCTGTCTTGGTGGGGATTTTCATGGACCCTTAACCCGACCTTCACCTCTGGCACAGCTTGCTGTGTAATGTGAAGTACGCCAGAACGCTTCCGTGGTTCCGATTCCACGTTAAACTGTAGATCCCCTGTACCCGGTAGGATTGCCGGGTTAGGTTAAGGCGGCTACGACAGGGGCGGAATGCGCAGCCAATAGAAACCCTGTCACCAGGTCATTACGACCACACGGGATTATTATTATTATCCTTCAGCTGGTTCAGAGGCCTTGATCGTTGCTGGATGGTGACACGGATTCGTTAGTGCTTTCGTTAAGTGCAGCTACAAGCTCACGCGTTTGATAAAGCATGTTTAGGCACGCCTTCACTGTGTAAAGGACACCAAACAACATCGGGGTCGGGTTGTGTTGGGTGCCATTTCGGAGGGCAGGGTGGAGCGGTGCGTAGGAGACATGGTGGTTGATTCTGCGATAAACGACATCTGAGGGTGTGGACCGGAAGTGAGGGTGGGGTCACGCCCTCTCCCCACTTCCGCCGCCACAGTTCATATTGCAATATAACAACCGCATCATACAGCGTCTCCCGATAAACACTATGTGTGATTCTGCATGTCGCATCACATGGCGGTGGAACAGATATGCTCGAGCATATCGGCACTCCGGATTCCGCACCGAGCGTGGTGGGGGAGCGGTTAACGATCCGGCTTCGCGTTCGGGAGGACGCGGGTTCGAATCCCCATCCGCGAAGCCAGATTTGGGTTTTCCATGGTTTCCCCAAATCACTCCAGGCGAATGCCGGGATGCTTACTTCAAAAGGCCATTGCCTAATTCCTTTCCGTTCCTTGTCCCCAGTCCCGTCCCGCCTCTAATGACCTCGACGTCGACGAGGCGTAAAGCCATAAGTAAAAAAAACAAACAGATTCTGCATCAAACTGTAGGTCCAGCCACGAAGGAGGTGGAATGCGCGGCCAATTGAAACTCTGACTCACGACTTATTATTATTATTTTTATGGTCTGTTGCAGAATGGAGTTGTCTCCTAGCTCAGCGGCTAAAGCGTCTGTCTAGAGATCGAAAGGTCACTGGCTCGAATACACGCCGTAGAGGTGATTTTAATAATCCCTTAATCTCACCATTCCATATGGCTTGCTGTGTAACGTAAAGTGCGTTAAGAACGGTTCCGTTCTCCAGATTACATTTTAAACTGTAGGTCCCCTTTAACCTGTGGGATTATCTGGTTAGCCCGACGTATCTCTGACACTAGGTTTAGTATTTCTCCTTCGGGAGGGTCCAACGAACCGGCGGGTCGTATCAGGTATGTTTTTAGAACATCTAAAATTGTTGAAACTTAAACCTCAGTCGATTTTCATCGAGGTTGCATATGTGTTTTTCTACATCAAGTGCGTACTGATATAGTAAAACGAGACTACTTAAAGTTTTAATTGTTTCCGCAGCGTTGTGCTTCCTTCTGTTGATGTTGAACTAAAGCGTTGTTTCGGCCCATGCCTTCGGGGCATCTTCAGGAAGGGTAAGGTCCGAATAAAAATATCAGAGTACGAAATGGTCGTTGTCACTTCACTATATCCCGTTAAACTAATCCTGTACCAATTTCCTTTGTCTTTACAACATTTAAGTTATCTGACTCCAAGAAACATTTAAGTGTAGTTCCTAACAGGTTTAGTGACATCATTGAGAGTCGCTAGCTCAGAGGGCGTGGGAATCAGTGGGCTCGTGGCTCAGTTGGTTAAGCTATGTGGCTGGCGAACGCAAAGTCTCCGGTTCGAACGCCACTTGCGGCTGGAATTTTTACAGTGTTAGGAACTCTGGTAATGCTTTGCTTTGTTCATGCGATGTATACTAGAACGCTAAGTGGTCCGGATTCCACGTAAAATGGTAGGTCCCGTATACCCGGTAGTACTACCGGATTAGGTTAGGATAGCCACGACAGAGACGCATGCGTTCAAAACTGAAACTCTGCCAACGGGCGGGTGAATTACCCTCCGCTCCTACAATTGGAGGTAGTACGGCACTAATGACCGCGATGTCGACGCGCCATAGGTCTAGGATCATGTTGGGAAACACTTCAATGCTTTATATGGGGAGGACACCGTTTCGAATCCCCGTCCGGGCTTCCAGACTTGGGTTCTCCATGGTTTCCCCAAATCACAATAAACATTTTAATACATAGAAACAAAGCAACAAGATATCAATACCACATGAAGGAAATTATACGTTATTCAATGACATCAGTGTATCATTAGATTTTCAATCAACAGTGCCAAAAACATTCTGCTTGAAGTAGTTAATATAGCGCAGAACAGGCATATACAGCAGTACCACACACCTGATAGTGCTTATATTAGTCCTCAAAGTGCAGATGGGGGATTTCGATGATTTTTTTTTTAATATCTGCTTAACGTCTCTCTAACAGCGAGGTCTTTAGAGACGGGAAAGGATAGGGGGCAAGGAATGGGAAGGAATTCGGCCATTGCCTTTTGAAGGAAGCATCCCGGCATTTGGCTGGAGTGATTTGGGAAACCATGGAAACCCAAATCTGGATGCCCGGACGGGGATTCGAACCGCCGTCCTCCCGAATGCGAGGCCAGAACGCTAACCGTTACACCACCACGCTCGGTGGATTTCGATGAAGTGGTTAAAACAAAGTGGAAGAGAACAATGCGACACCTCACTAAAGCCACGTTATAACATTCCAAACCACTTTCGCATTCACGCAGTCGAATATCAAAAGCCACACTAACTACATTTTCAAACGATGATGTTGGAACGTCAATGTCATAACCTGCCTTTCGTCAAGCGTATTGCAACATAGGCTAATACTTAGGTCCAGCAAATTGACTGTAGATCACAGAGTGAAGTTTCACCATGAAATAACGATGATGTATCTTCACTTGTGGTTTGGCACATTGTAGTCTTACAAAATCAGTATGTTACTTAAGGTAGAATGTAACGTTCTTTATGGAAATGGCACACACCACTATTTTGTCTATGATCGCTTGTTATTGTAAGAATGTTTCCGTGTGGCTCGGAGCCTTCGAGGTCAAAGGTGTCCTTTGTGACTCGCTCCTTTTGGTAGCTGGGGGTGTCTGCAGAGTAGCAGACCTGGAGGAACCGAGAGCCTCTGGAAGGCACTGCGTCCTCTGCAATTCTTGTGATTCTGTTGAGGACAGACGCCAGCTGAGGAGGTTTCCGTGCCACTGCGATACGCGTCCAGGCGGTAGGAATGGGCTGGCCAGTTCGCAGGTGGGCGTGGCCGCCTGGCCGCCTGCCGGAACAAGCAGCGCACAGCATTTGTCAAGCAGGCGGCCAGGCGGCCACTTCCGGGTTACGCTAACAACGAGTCCGCAATCTTTACTTTCGTTCCTGCGACTTCAGTATTTCTTTTCGGAACTCGATAATACCACATCATCTACCAACATCTCGACCAGCTGCCAAGCAATGCCGTGGTCTGCTTGCAACAAAAACCTCCCCAGCGCTTTCTGTCCATCTACCATTTCTCTTCTGCTGCTCTCAGCTGATTTCCTTCTCTTTTTTCCACACTCTTTTATACATCTTTCACCCATTCGTCCATATGTCTTCCTCATTCTGTTCCTTCTTCCTTTTCCTTTCCTGCTCCTCTCAAACCTCATTTCCATAGCTTGTACTCTCCCTTTGACACTCTCTTTCATCACCCAGCTTGCGACCCATACGTCCAAATTGGCATAAAGTAGGTTTTAAAGAATGCCTCCTTACTCTTTTGCCAAACATCTCCACTCCATACCAGGCCTCTAATACTCTTAAAAATCCATCTGCAGATCTTCCACTTTCATTTATCTCTATCCTGTTTCCTTCATTTTCTTGAGTCAAACTTCACAAATTTTTGAAACATTTCATTTTATTCAGTAATATCTGGTTTAAATGAAATATTACCTAACCTGGTAAGTTAGTGACCGTCCCGTCGCGTTGTCTGAGTTGGTTGTGGCGCCGTGATGGTGTCTGGCGCTGACACGGGGTTAGCTGGTTCCAGTCCTGGTTGTGGACTTGGCCGGTGGTGGACTTGTCCCGCAGGGTAGCAGAGGTGGTGGTGCACGATTCCTAGTCACCATTGAATAGCCTCGAAATAATTTTACGACTTCAGTCTCTACACAAAATTAAACCAATATGGAGCCGCTATCTGAAATGACAACTTCCACCCAACATGTTTGGTGAGTGGTTAACGCTCTGGCCTCGCAATCAGGAAGACGAGGGTTCAAGATTTGGGTTTTCAATGGTTTCTCCAAATGCCGGGGTGCTTCCTACAGAAGGCCATGGCCGAATTCATTCCCATTCCTTGTCCCCAGTCTTTTACCACCTCTAATGACCTCGACGTCGATAAGCCGTAAAGCCATAAAAAAAAGATATCACCCAGACACTACCACACACGTGGGGAGCCATTTTTGCAGTATGAAAGTTTAGCATCGAGCACGAAACATGCGGTATGTATTAAGACTTTATTAATCCATTTACCCGTATTTTTTATGTACGCGTATTATTTTTAATTCTTTTATAATTGGAATGTTAAAATCCTCCCTCATTTACTATTATGATTTACAAGTTTTAATTCTAAATTCCTTAAGCGTTTTTGGAAAATTATTCATACATAAAATAATACGGTCTCAACCACTGAAGATAGCCACCAAACAAACTTGTTACAATCACAAAAAGAGTTTGCAAGTTTCACCACTGATAATTACTTAAAATGCTAAAAAAAATTAACATTATTTTTTTTCACCTGTCTTTCATTTTTCCTTTACTCGATGTTTGTAGGATTAAATATTATTTTAACAAAAATTTTCCAAATTGCAGTGAGGTTTTTGGTGATAAATTTTTTTCAATTTTACTTTAATATTCTGTTAATATTGTATTGAATTTAATCGTGATGGAGTGCACGCAATTCGCTATAAACAGGTTTTTACCCTTTCCTCTTCCCACCTACTTTTGACCTCTATTAATTTGAACTTTAAATCGTTTCAGTGTTTTCCGTTAATTATTCATCACTGCTGTTGGAAATTTTTCCTATCCGTCACACCCTTGGCTACGAAAGAATATTTTCCCATACCCTTGAGCCTGAAATCAAATGCCAGCTTGTGGTCATGGTCATCTTTTCCCTTCTATGCACTACTTTTCATACCTATTGCAATATCTTTCCACGCGTCATCGCCAGTATACGCCCTGTACACTCCCATGACCCTCTTCACCCTCCTCTTGTCTTCCAATGAATCCCATTCCAGCTCCTTTATTATATTATCACTTAGTGATTGTGTTCTGCGGTAATTTCAAAAGACAAATCTAGCTGCTCTTCTTTGCACCTTCTCCAACTCCTGTATTTGATACGTAAAATGAGGGTCCCATACTATACTACCATATTCAAGCAATGGTCTGACAAAAGTTCTATAACCCAATTCCTTGACTTCTCTCGTATATCCCCTCATCACTCTCTCCAACAAGTGCAGAACTTTGAAACCTTTTCCTACCACCTGTCCAATGTGTCCTGCCCAGTTAAGCCTGTTATCAAATGTAATGCCAAGATATTTGCATTTCAGTTCTTCAATAAGCAATGATTTACCCACCTTATAATCATAATCAACCTTTAGTTTTTTGTCTGTGTATCTAATAAGCTGACTGTTCTTCGCATTTAGTGTGTTGATCCGATGTTTGCCAGCCTGATTGTGCGCTGTAATGGTGGGGACAGCTGTAATCAGTTGGTGGCTCTGCTTCCGCGAGACGGGCGGATATCCTGCGCAATGTTGCGCGGGACGCCGCGTCACTGGACCACCACTGCCAGCCTCTGCTGTCTCACTCGTACGCAGCTACGCCGTCATTAATTCACTAGCTTTCAGCCGGCACGACTTGCAGTGCCTATTTTTCGTTCCAAGTGGGTAAACATATGTAAAGCACATACATTTACATGAACAAAACAAACGAAAGACTATGAATTTTTGTGAATGAATTAAATTTGAAATGTTTATTCCAGAGCTTCGGGATATACAATATTTTCTGCTCGGTGGCTGTATATGAAACGTCTGAAGTTTTATCCCTTTTGTCCATGCTTTCCTCAAATCACTACAGGTGAATGCCGAGATGCCTCCTTCAAAAGGCCATGGCCGAATTCCTTCCCATTCCTTGTCCCCAGTCCCATCCAGCCTCTAATGACCTCGACGTCGACAAGGAGTAATGCAATAAGAAAAAAAAAATATGGACAGAGGAACCCAAACAGGCGCATTCAAAACAAATGAAGCAGTTCTGGGCCCAAAAGAAGATGAAACTCGCTGCCAAATGCACAAAGGCTTAACGTGGTCCTAAGTTGGGCCTCAACGAATAAATAAATAATAAAATATATCCCTTTTGATCGCAATGCCTTAACTTTCTGCATCATCACCTATTTTAGCCAATTTCCCTGAAGCTTTCAAGGGAAATACAAAAATAAATAAATAGAAATGTATAAATTTGTTTTGAGAGGGGCGAAGGGGAAGATGGGGAGCAGTTTATGAAACAAATGTAGACGTCATTTTCCACTTATTTTAAAGCATATGTGAGCAAAGTGCCTTGGCGATCGAATAAAAACTGTAGATTGGTGTGTCGCTACAAAAACTAATGAAACAATTATTAAATTTAAGTTCGAATTTCTTGGCTAGTAATTGTCCGATTGGAATGCGTCCAACACTGTTCTAGAGGAAATGTTATGGGCTTTCAGAATATCACTATACGCTTTGGACGATTTTTGAGATATTTAAAAAAAAAAAAAAAAACCTGAATGGTGTGTAAGTAGGCATGACGGGGGAGAGTGGGTGGAGATTTTGTAAACCTAATGCAGACAGTTTAAAAACAATATACGTTTGCAAACTTCCTTCTAAATCGGATATAAACTGTAGTTCATATAAAGAACTTTACTAAAAATTAAGGGGGTGAAGGGGGGAGAGGGGTTGGGTTTCTGTAAACCAAATGTAGAGATTATTTTTCTGTTTGTTTTAACGTATACGTGTGCAAGTTCCATAGATAAAAACGATGGGTATGTTTGAAGTACATTGTCAAAGATTTTTTTTGCTGCCATCAGTCATTCGACTGGTTCGATGCAATCTTCTATCCCTTCCAGTCTTGTGCTAACCTCTTCATCTCTACGTATCCCTTACAACCCACGTCCTCAATTATCTGCTTCATATATTCTAATCTCTGTCTTCCTCTACAGTTCTTACCTTCGACTGTTCCCTCCACTAACAAATTAACCAATCCAGCATGTCTCAAAATATGACATACCAGCGTGACTCTTCTTTCTGTAAGCTCCTTCTACAAACTTCTTTCCTCACCCATCATCTCCAAAACTCGTTCATTTCGTACTTTGTCAAAGATTAAGGGGGTTTAAAGAGAGAGAGAGAGAAGTAAGGTTTTAGTAAGACTGATGTACCTCACCATCCAACCCCTTCACCCCTCCACCCCCCAGACCGTGCACGTACTTTATGGACGCTCCATTACAGGTGCACGGACCGCAAATCCAAACCATTCCGACCAACAATGGCATACATTTTTTAATTTTTGTTGCGGTAAAACAAGACTGTTTAAGTACGAAGTGTGGGAAAACCAGTGAGCTGCTCGCGACATTATTTCTATCGTACAAAGCGCTTCATTTGAGAAGTAGTTATGTATATTTATCACCATACGCTCTGCATAGGGAATCGTACATCTGCTTAGCGGCTGACTGATGTGTCGTGTACTGGGATAAGCCGGCCGTATGTGGCTGGGCTGCCATTGGCGGAAGGGTCGTTGCGATACGTTATCCTGTGACTTGAGGAATTGCACCGCCGGTTTCACAGTTGGCAGCCCTGTCGCCGGCAGATAGTGCGTTGTGCGGAAGTTGGCTTTGTCTGCCGCGATAGCGCACGCTGCTATCGGTCAAACGTTTCGCCAAAAACAAGCGGGCTGCTCTCACTAAACCCCGCCCAGCTGTCGAGTGGCCACGTGTAACACGTGACGTCATCACCAGCAGCAAGGAACTGGGTTAAAATTAGTGTTGGGGAAAAAAACTATGAAAAAAAAAACATGTTTATTTTTCAGGGACACGTTTTTTTTTCATAACTACTAAATCTCAAATTTGTAAGGAATTTATTGTTTAAAATTACTGTTTTAGAGTTTATTCTAAGTACTTATATTAATTTTTAAATCTACTATATTTTTCTGGTTCAGTAGAATAAAAATTACGAAAATATTGGCAACATTGACTGACATTTTCTTTTATTAACGGGGACTTCCCGAAGAGGCTAGGTTGCGCCAGCGCGAGAAGGAATCCCCGTTCCCCATTATTTGGATTGATACTCGCTATTTGAACTAGTGCTGCCAGCCCTACAAATTTATCTGTAGACCTACGGATCTTTTCAAAAAATTAGGAATTTAAAATTTATCTACGGTTTTTTGCCTCTTCTTATTACTAATTGCGCTTTTTCGGTATACTTGTTAAACTCTCAGTATATAGTGATACTGACTCATTAAATTGTCAGTAACTATGAATCGTTTCCTTGCAACCGTTGGCGTAAACCAACGATTGAAAATAAAAAAAAGCTCCTATCTTCTAAGATAATAGATTTAAATTCAAAATTAAAAGACCGTAATACAGAACTATCGGCGCAGTCTTTATGCACAGTGTGTACTTTGCTCATAATTTAAAATTCCAATCTCAAAATCTTTTGCGTAGAATACAAGAACAACCAGTAAAATAAAATGTAACTACTTTTGCAGTTATGGATCTAGAGCAGACAGAACAAGAAACAGAAAATTTCGACACCGATCGAACTAGAGTTGGTAGTGCCGATACTAGTGAATGTGGTACTGACATAGAGGATGAATAAAATTATGATACCTATGTAAATACATTTATGAATCATTATATAACGAAGTCATTATATGATTCAATAAGATTTAAAACAAACTTGTAAAATGTAAGTTCCGTAAATAAAACTATAATTTATCAGATATATGATTTCTGAAAAAAAAAAAACAAATTTAGAAAAAAAACCCAGGGTGCTAGGTTTTTTTTTCATGATTTTTTTCACAAAGCTGAAAATTTTTTTTGGGTCTTTTCAATTTGCAACACTACTCTGTCCAGACCATTCCTTGAATATGGTGGTGTAGTATGCGACCCACGTTTTGAATATCAAATATAGTAGTTGGAGAGGGTGCTAAAAAGGGCTGCTAGATTCGTTTCTCGAAATTACCGCAGAACACAATCAGTAACATATATGATAAAAGAGCTGAAATGGGATTCATTGTAAGACAGGAGGAGGGTGAAGAGGGTCATGGGAGTGTACAAGGCGTATACTGGTGATGAGGCATGGAAAGATATTGGTGTAAGAATTAAAAGTAATGCATGGAAGGGAAAAAGATGACAATGACCACAAGCTGGCACTTGATTTCAGGCACAAAGGTGTGGGAAGATTCTCTTTCGTAGCTAAGGGGGTCAGTTATTGGAATAATTTATTAAAACGTTGAAAGAATTTAAAGTTTAAATTTGTAGAGGGCAAATGTAGGTGGGTGCAGGAAAGTAGGAAAATGAGTGTGTAAGAAAGCCTTTGCTCCATCGCAATTAAATAAATTAAAAATGAATTCGCCTTTTATGCCCCTTGGCAGTATGTTGATATAACATATAATGCTAAACTCATTTGTAAAATGCACATCGGATAGAGATTTCAAAATCCTTCACTCATGGGAGAGAGTGATGGGTAGGGTTCGGATCTTTATGAGCAAAAAATAGAGAAATATGCATAAAAATATAACTTTAAGTATCACCTAAGAATGACAAAATATGACCAAACATTAAAATTTACTAAACATAAAAAACCACTCAATTTTACATCATTTATTTTATGTTGTAGTGTCGCTTTGATGTAGACAGCATAATTTTCTTCCGTGCACTCGCTGCACCATTGGGAAATGGTTTAAATCTCTTTGTTGAAGTCACTTTAATTTCACATAATTTACAGAAAAGAACTATTTTGTCTGTAGTAAAATGCCCCTCTCTAAATTATATTAACTCTGTAACTTCGCACTTTCGGAAAATTTTGTTTTCGGCATGGTGGTACTCACTGATTTAACGATGACTGAGGATTATTTTCTGTAGTATTGGCGACAGTGAGACACTGATTGACGCGGCTCGACACAGGCATGCTGCTGCTGCATTGTCGACATTAAAAGGAGGGCGGAACATTAACGTCTAGAGAGAGACAATAGTGTATAATTAAGACCAATTCAGTGAGACTGTTGTTTTTTCCTGCAGTGTTTGATAGGAGTTCAGTTCTGTGAATAATAATCTTAATTCATTCTCATCTGTAACTTCTAGTGAACTCTCGGTACTAATAAAGAATTACCAGATTTTTTCTTAAAATATGTCCATAATTATTACCGTAATATTACCAGAACTAGGAAAATGGCCTAAATATGTGAATTCAATAATTAGAAACGAGATATGGCAAGGGATGGACTACCCTTTTCATGTTTGTCGCGCAAGAAATGCTGCTCGTGTCGATTGTATATGTTGCGCTCAATGACCGAAAAATTAACGACGATAATGCGTTCTGGTATCTTTAAAACTTCCACAACACGAAATTCACGTCATGGCGCTAACAAAAAAATAGCCGCAACACGTGGTGGCTAACTGATAAATGCCCCAACGTCAAATTCGACACTGGTCCAGGTCACATTCGCAAGCATTACGACACTTTTTTTAATTTGTTTTTTGCAGTCATTAGTCTTTTGACTGGTTTGATGCAATCCTCCATCCCTTGCTATCTTGTGCTAACTTCTTTATCTCTACATATCCCTCATAACCAACGTCCTCAATTACCTACTTCATATATTCTAATCTCTGTCTTCCTCTACAATTCTTACATTCGACTCTTCCCTTTACTGACAAATTAACCAATCCAGCATGTCTCAAAAATATGACCTACCAGCCTGTCTCTTCTTCCTGTACATTTTTTAGATACTTTTAACACGACGGGTAAAAAGAATCAAGGCGTGCACGGCACGCGGGCGGCACATCGAGGGGGGCGGCAAAAAGAGCGATCGGCAGTCGCCGCCCCGCGATAGTTGCCACTCCATTGTCGCCGCGACGAAATTTGCAGCTTATTATGTACCGGGCGACCTTTTTATTTAGCGCAACAGCTGCTTCGACAGTCGGAATGGCAACAATGGGAGCGGTAAATAATGTTCGACGGGGCGGCAATCTCACAGTTGTTTGACCCGGTTCGGAAAATTCCTAGATCCACCACTGGCTGTAGTCAGACAGGGGGCGGCATAATCGGTATTGCACGCGGGCGCCCAAACAGCTAGCGGCGGGCCTGCATCGAACGCACCCTGGCCTGGACCTATTCAATGTGAACACAAATGACAAAGTGCTGAGGCCGTTTTAAAGACACCAGTACACGTTGTGGTCTTTTTTTTTCGCTCCGTGAGCGTTTGCGGTCTTTGAACGGAATACGTACAGTAAAGGTTTGAACCTTCCTGTATCCAATGACGCGTGACACGCATTTGTATGTTTTATATTCAGTAAGAAATGAAATCGCCATATTTGCTTCTTGTTTTTGAATGACCCTGTATACCGCCCGTTTGCGATTGTGTTGCGCATTTTTACGTCGCCACTGGCAACTGGCGCTGGTGGGCAGATCCTGCTATCGCCGACACCCCGGCCTGATACGCGCGGCGCAAATAGTGCGGTGTTTAACCAGCGCTGAGCTAGAGAGCAAACTCCGGGCACCCGTATCGCATGCGAAGAGTTTCCACTCCGATTCGTCCCGGGATACGACGACCTTTGCCCGACTCCACTTGTCCGGCGCGAACCGCCTACAGACGTGCTTGTTTACACCGCCGACCGTCTTGCCGCAACTTTCGCAACAACCGCATACACGAGTGGAAAATCGTGGAAGATCTCGCACTGGCATTTTTTCTTTTGTAAATATAGAACCGCCTGTGCATATCATGAATGTAAATACTGCATTTACTGGGACGAATCAGCTCTCAAAACAGTCGCAAACAGCAGCGAAATTGTAAATAACTTTTTGGTTCCGTAGCGAGCAACTCAGTTTAGACGTGTCTTGTAGGGATTGCAATCCAGCAAAGCGGAATTCCGCAATCCCGCGTCATTAGACAGTCTGGCGGATCCCGCACAAAATTATGCGCATCCGCAATCCGCAAAATGCGGCGGAAACGCGTGTCAGTCTGCGTGACTCGCTGTCCCACTCGGTCTCTATCGGATGTATTGCACTGTTTGCCTGTACCCTTGCAGTTGGCATTTCACTCGTGTGAATGAACGTTTGTTTTTGTCAACCTTCATCATTCGTAAGCAAATGGATGAACTTTTAAGTATTTATTAAAACTTACGTTTGTTTTCAGTGCACATTTGTATAATTTGAGTTATGTTGTGTAATTAGTACGATTTTCTAACTATACAATGAGTAATAATTTTTGTTTGATAAATACACCAGTACAACTGTTGTATTATTTATTTTTCGGACGCGTTTCGCTTCTCGTCGTGGTATCTTCAGCGTACAATGTTTTATTTTACATTTCTGTTTTAAGATGTAGTTGTTGGTCGCCTGTGACGTCAACCAGCATGTTGTTTACACTATTATACATATTTACACAGTTTGAACAAAATTATTATCTTATAAATTCACTTTAAAGCACAGCTTTAGCGGAAAACAGCTGAATGACAGCAGCGCGCACACAAAAAATAAGTTTGACAATTTCGTGGACGAAAACTGTGCTTAAAAGTAAATTAATAAGTTACCAATGTTGTACAAACTGTGTAAATATGTACAATAATGTAAACAGCATACTGGTTGAGTTCACAGGCGACCAACAACCACACCTCAAAACAGAAATGTAAAATAACACATTGTACGCTGAAGATACCTGGACGAGAGGCGAAACGCGTCCGAAATATAAATAATACGACAGTTGTACTGGCGTATTTATTAAACAAAAATTATTAGTTTAACAAGCAACTGTAGAACAAATAACCTACAATTATCAAATATTATACAATAAGTATTTTCTATGTGTCGTATACGTTATCTGATATCTTTTTATTCACGGTTTCATTATTCCAATTTTTTTTTGTATTTGCAGACATAGTAATTGAGACAACTTCCTGTATTGGCGGCGGAAAATTTGATAATTCGTTAATATGAAACTAACGTAAGTGAGTTAAAAAAAAAGTAAAATATTTTATGAGGCGATAGTATGCGTAAACATAAGATAAAAATGTCTAATTAACGTTGGGTCACAAACGCATACTTGCGGAGTTAACAACAGGACCTCAATGTGACGCCCGTGAACGACAATGCATGCCTAAGCCGTTGGGCGTAAGGAATGAAGCACTCTTTGAAAGTGTCTGGGTGATCCTGTTTGTCTTCAATGCATGTCGTCACTACAGGACCAACCAAGATAGTTTCAAACAGTGCGTGATTCCTTACGCCCAACGGCTGAGGCGTGTATTGCCGTAGAAGGGCGTCACTTTGCACGGCTTTATTTGTTTACTTATTTATTTCCTTATTTCGCATGGCAGAAGAAATAGTAACTACATTAAATTGCAATAAATATAACTACTACTACAGACTGATGTCCAACGTTTTCAGCCATTCAATTCCTTCTGTGGTTGCTTCGTGAATATGATGCATTGTACCACTGAATCTCCTGAGAGGGCATCCCATGGCGATGTGGTGAATGGTTTGCTCATAGTTACCGCAGTCACAAGAAGGATTCTCTGTCGTTCCCCACTTGTACATCCAGTTGTTGCATCTACCGTGGCCTGTTCTCACTCGGTTCAGTGCCGTCCAGGTTTTCCTAGGAAGGTTGAATCCAGGAGGCTGTCGTGTAGGGTCTTGGATTAGCGCCTGTTTGTCGGGGTTGGAATTGGTCCACTCAGCGCACCATGCTTCACCTATGTTGACATTATTTTGCACCAGTTCTTGACCAAACTTCCACAATGAATACGTAGACTTTAGTCTATTTGGAGTTTTATGTGTGCAGTCCTGATGAATTGGAAGGTGTGGATATCTTAAGCATTTCCACCATTCCTTTTTTTTAATGCCGCTTGTCTTCGGAGACTTGGTGGGGGGATGTTAGATTGGAAGAATGTGGTATGGTCGGATGAATCATCGTTTACGTTATTTCCTACTGACGGCCGGGTTTGTGTATGGAGAACACCAAAAGAAGCCTACGATTCGGACTGCCTGCGTCCTACAGTCAAGCATGGGGGAGGCTCCGTTATGATTTGGGTGGCTATATCGTGGTATTCAGCTGATCCTCTCATTCACATCACTGGCCGGATGACTATGAATGAATAACTCGATATCCTCATTGATGAAGTTCTTACTATGACTAGCATACAACTGACAAACACTGCTATCTTCCAAGATGATAATGCGCCCATACACACAGCCAAAAAGGTTCTGTCCTGGTTCGAGGAGCATCAGAATATCATCCCCGGACAGCACAATCACCAGACCTCAACATAATTGAACCGTTGCGGGGAGTTTTAGAGCAGAGAATAAGGGCAGATTTTTACCTCCAACATAACTGAAGCAATTGGTGGATGCTTTCCTACGAATCTATTCCGCGAAGAACTGCAGCCGTTCTACAAGCAAAACTTGGTCCAACGCCAAATTAATAAATCAGTAGTATGTAAATGTCAGGGGTTCATATTATTTTGTCCAACCCCTGTATTTTACTGTGGAGACCCTTCATGAAAAATGAATTTCCCTTCAGTGAGTCATGGTGGCCGTGGATCATGTAGCTCTTGGCTCTTGATTCTGTTGGTTTGTGAATCCGCGCAAACGAAGTTGGGAGCAACAGGTGCTTAATTTTTTAACTACCTGTCAAGTTGCGGAACAGTTACAGCAACGTGACAATAGTTTCCGGTTGTTTTCGTGATCTGACTTTTGCAGAAGGAGAACTCCTATCGTTACCAGTATTTACACTGAATACGTCAACACACATGTGCCGTTGCCTCAGAACACATGAGCCAACTGCAAATATCAGCGCTGCTCCAGACCAATATTTGTGTGAGCTCGGTATCGCGTTTCTCGAACTTCCCAGAAGAATCAGTAAGGGCGAGACGGCTTAATGAAAGCTGCCGTCGCCTGCCGTTGACCGCGATAGCTCCGAGTGTCATCTTGCGATGCGCGGTACAGTCACTCAATCAACAGCACCGCTAAGCCTTCCCCGAATCCGCAGTGAGTCTTCATTTGTTTCCAAACACACATTCCGCTGATAACCGCCAAGCCAAACAGTCGAGTATCTCCAGCCTTCTCTTACATCATACAGAAAATTTCATTCTATATTTTTAATCCGGAAATTCCTCCCGAAATCTACAGGCCGACTGGTTTGACATTATTAGTGATAGGCAAGTTGATGGACAGGTTGATATGCAGCCACATCAGAAATGTCTTTGATGAAAACAACTCGTTTGCAAATCCAGAAGATAGCTTTATTCTTCTTGGATGTTGGCGTGACATTGCAGCCTGCAAAGTCTCTTCGGACGTGCAGTTGTACCATCTCTGAATGTCCTTCAGCCACGAATTCCTTCTCCTCCCAACAGATCTATTCCCCTGTTTCTTTCCCTTCAATGATGAGCTGCAGTAGCTGGTACCTCTCGCCTCTCATAATGTGTCCTAGATGTTGCGTTTTCCTTTGCTTTATAGTGAGCAGCAGTTCTTTTTGTTTCCCCATCCGATGAAGAACTTCTTCGTTTGAGACTTTCAGCACCCAAGATATGCGTAAGAGACGACGATACAAATACATTTCAAGAGCTTCTATTTTTTTCTCTAGATTTTGTCCAGGTTTCACACTCATAAAGAATAATGGAAAACACATAGCAGCGAATCATTCGCACTCTCAATTGCAGACTGAGATCTCATCTTATGAAAAAAATGTCAAGCTAATAAATTGTCTCCTGGCCTGTTCTATTCTCGATTTGATTTCTTCCTTACAATTACATTTTTTTTTTTTTTTTTTATTTTAATGGCATTTGGTTAGAGACCATACAGCCAATCTAAATTTTTACAAAGCTTCTTACATCCATTTGCGTAACTTATCTATTTACACATTTCCTTACAATCTTGTGGAATGTATATGCTATTTACAATATTCAAATTTCAAGTGCCTTCTTAAGTACCATAATCTAAAAAGCGTTGCTAGACGATACATCAACTAGACTTAGTAATCGGCGGTTCTGTATATCCATTATTTTCTATTTAATAATCTAAATCACCGTATTTCTTTGACAAATCATCTGTAGAGGATTGATCTATCTGGTGTTTGCCTCAATCGGTAGATTGGTGAGGGTACTGTTAATTTTGCCAAGCTATTTGTGCTTGCGCGGAAATGGGGTTGTTCTGTGGTTTGGGCTTTAGGTTTGAAGTACAGTCATTTCCTGTTTTAACTTACAAGATTGGTTAGAATTCTATCCCTCCATCTTTTAAGTATCTGGCGAGGATGCTAAGTACTACTTTGTTGTTGCTGGAAAGTAGGAGGGTTACGTTTGTCGGAAAGGGGAAGCCGTTCTTGGCAAGATCTTTAATCATTTGGTCCTGGAGTTGTTGGTATTTATTGCATGAAAAAATTATGTGATTGATGTCTCCTATTGCCTGGTCTGAGCAGTCGAAGTATGGGGAATCTCTCAACCCTATTCGGTGTAGGTGGCTGGGGAAGTTACCGTGGTTAAAACGGGCTCTCGATATCGTAGTGATTAATCGTCTGCTACTGTTCCAATTGTAAAACCAAGGTTTTGGAGATATGTTCGGTTGAATGGTTGCATAATATGAGGCTTTGATTTTTGAGGAGATCGTCCATTCCTCTTGCCATTTTTCCTTGGCTCTTACTTTGATATTATGTGTTATATCCGAGATCGGGAGTTGCATGTTGATTACCTCTCCCTCATGGATAGCTTGTTTTGCCTGGGCGTCCACCCGTTCGTTATGCTCGATGCCGCTCTGAGATGGGATCCATTGCTCATCGATCACAGTGCCTAAGTATTTGAAGGAGGATACTTGCTCGACGGTTTTAGGCAACGATATTCTTTTGAATCTCAGTAAGTGGGCTACATGTAAGATAGTTCCGATTACATGGACAAGGAAGGACAAATTACAGTGTACCACTACGTCTTTCAAAGTATTTTCACAGAGTGTAGTGTTTTGTTATACTATATCGAAATATCGTTCGCACAGATGGTAGGTGTGAAAAAAAGGTAATGGTATCAGTCCGGCTGCGTTCTGGAATGTGACCTTGGTCCGAGTAGCCCTCAGTAAAGAAGCAAAGCGTGCCGCTAGGGTGACGTGGTGGGGATGGCACAGTGGATTGTGAGCTGTGTGGTGGGCGCGAGGCCAGCCTGCAGAGAGAGATGCGCGGCGACTAACGCCGGTGCGGGGTGTGGTAGTTCTTGTCATTATCAGAGGGGACGTGGGTCTCCTGCGGCAAGCAGAAAATGGAATCATCACGTTGGACGACTGCGGGCTGCAGACTCGGTGCCTTCTGCTACATGGTAACTTCACTGATACGGTGATCACCACAAATCACTGTCCTATCGATCAACACAGTGTCGCCTTAGAAAAAAAAATCATTGCTGCGCTGAGCTTAATCAATCGACCTGTAGAAAAACCTGAGAACTGAACTAAAATGAATCCATCGTTGGATTTCAAAATGTTTGTTTAAGTATGACGTTCTATTTTTAATAACATTTGACGAAGAAAATTTTTGTAATAAAGGTACCCTATATTAATGTGAAACGTAGACACAACGGTGTTGTTAATGTGCAATGCAACATACAGATTACTCAATCATAATTAATATTTTTTATTGGTAATTTATGCAAACAAACAAATAATTTAATTCATAACGAGAGGGAGTGCATCTCATTTGTGAACTACAAAATGGCGCTAAATAAGGCGAACTCTATTGCAGGGGTTGGAAAATTGTCTTGCATCGGTGCATTTGTCAATACATTATTTCCTACTTACACACAATATTCACAGACTGTGTACCAGTTATTTTTCTTTGTGCCCTCAGGCCGTATTCATAAAATTAACAATTATTTACAAACTTCTCAAGCACGGCGGAAGATACAATTTTTTCTTTCGTATAACTCGTCGCATGTTCCTCCTTCCATCGAACCATTCTTTTTCATTTCTTCTGTTCATTTGTCTGCCAAAGATACTCCAGATTATCACTACTGATTTGTTTGACCTATCAACAAAATCGCCAAAGTACTCAATTACTACTTTTATACAAATATATTTAGGAATAGGAACATAATTTCTAGTAACTACTGAGTACTGTACGTGACAAGGTGTTCGCTTCAATAACAAAATAACGAACCCCGCATGTCTTGAAGTGTGATCTCCTAATTCTGTAACACTCTTTCGTATACTTCTTTCCTCACTCACCACTTACAAAACTCATCGTCTCTTACTTTATCTGCCCACTTAATTTTCAGCATCCTCCTATGGCGCAACATTAATTGTCTGTCATTGCCACGGGTGCCTCAGTACGTGCATACTAAAGAGGCGAAGTAAATGGTTGCGGAGTTGCAGGATTATTTCACGAGTACGTGGTGTTTTGCTTTGTGTATGGTGGTAGACATGAACAGCTAGGTGTGTCGCAGCAGCTGATTAGAGGGCTCCCTCCAGTGCGTATCGGGGTCACTGGAGTCTGCGGGTCACTGCCGGGCGTTATCTGTCCAGCGCAAGTGTGTCAGCTGCCGCTACAACTCAGCGACCACGTTCATCAGGCTCTGTTACAACTACAGTCGTTATTAAATGACGCTCGTGACGCTGTGCATATTTGTTTATAACAGCAACATCTATCGACAGAGAATGCAGCGAAAACATCTACATCCACTGAACATAATTAAACAAAAAGCAAGTAATGAACTAATACAGTATTTCAGTGATTTGGCAATTCATTTCTTCGATTTTAGAATAACAGTCAGAGATCATATAGTGGAAACATCTTCATCGAATATAAGTAGCTTGTAAGACCGTCGAGAATGATGGATTGAACGCAGAGGTTTCGCAATATTACAGCTATTAAATAACAACATAAAGCAGAAACTGAGAACTATCCGGCGAAGTACGGAAAGAGCAATGCTAGGGTTTACAAGAACAGACAGGAAAAGGGTCGTGCACCTTCGTTCAATAACCAAAGTGAGAGACATCTTAAAAAGAGTCATGACCCAAAAATGGCAATGGGCTGGTCATATTGCTAGCAAAAGAGACGACAGATGGACTATGGCAGTAGTGGATTGGATACCAAGGAACCTGAAAAGAGCAAGAGGAAGACCCCCGTGTCTCTGGAATAAGGATATACGTCGAGTTACAGGCGTAAACTGGAAGAGGGTGGCTCAAGATCGATCAGACTGGAAGGAACTACAACAAAACTATGTAGAATTAAATTCTAATACATAGCTCATTTGGCTTAAAGAGACTGCATCCTGAAATAAGGATTGATAAAGCTGTAATAATAATAAAAAATAGCAACCGCCCCGTTTTCTCAGTTGGTTGCGGCGCCGTGATGGTGTCCGGCGCTGACACGGGGTTAGCTGGTTCCAGTCCTGGCAGGGTAGCAGAGGAGGTGGTGCACGATTCCTAATCACCAGATTGTGCGCCAGAGTCCTGGGTTAAACCTCTCCGCAGTGCGTATGGAGTGACGCCAAAACACACTGTTGGTGGGGATTAATCCTTCGGATGGGGACTTTAACCCTGGCGTCTTCCTTAGAGTCTTTCGGAATAGTAGGCCTGAATGGGCTCTCCTTTCTTCTACCTTTCTTCCATAACACAAACAACACTGTACTTAACACACACATCTTCACCATCATACACACAGTAACACGACTCGTGGGACGTTTCGATGGAACAGTAAACACGCGGCGTCCATTAATTACGTGAGGGGTTTTTCAGGAATTCCGGACTTCCCCCCCCCTCACTGGTGAGACTTCGTGAGATCTGGACGGACCCCCCTCCCACCCCTTCTAAAATGACGTCAGATTTCGACGGAGACCCCTCATCCCTACTAATTAGCTTCAAGAATTTCAAAACCTCACGTGAGATTTTCCTTGGTGAAGTTTAGTGAGGTTTCGCTGGAACCCCCCCCCCCCCATTTCACCTCACGTAATTAATGGACGCCTCTTAATCGCCTACGTGCGCACGTGGATATTGCACCCAAAGAAGAAGTATAAGTCAGCATAAGCGCGATTTGTTGTTTCCGGTGCAGGAAACAACCGCATATCAACAAAATCTGTTTAGTTGATGGGACGCAGAAAGGTAGTTTTAATAAAATGTTAATCTATTCTTCTGCAATTCGTCGCTTTGCTTTCATCTCTTGTCCATTGGTGCTTCTGGAGTCGACTCCCCAGGGATTTAAACGTTTCCGTTGGTTGTTATACTACTCGTGACTTCATACTGTGCAGTGTGACTCTGTTATCTCACATTTGCCCCGCTTTCTACCTATCCCGTGTAGTAGCTCCCGTCACATTGCTTTGAATATTCGTTCCCTTGGCCTGAATTACCTTCCCCTCGTCATCCACACTTCACAACCGTTCGATCAGTGCCGAGAGTTATCGCTCTCATCTCGCATTCGGCAGTATACGGGTTCGAATCCCCGTTCTGCCGTCTTGTTTCCGGTTTTCCATGGTTTCGCGAAATTGCCCGAGGCGAATTGCCTGGGTGATCCGTTCACAGTACCATGTCCAAATCCATTCCAGTTCCCTGCCCCCATTCCTCTCACACCTCTAAGGGAGCGTCCGTAAACTACGTGGATGGATCTAGGGGAGGAGGGGTTGGCTGGCCAACAACGTTTGTAGAAATATTTGCTGTCTCCAATATTCCGCAAATAAAATAGTAGTAATAAAAACGCTGCCATTTTGAAACATTTCGACATCACACTGGATGGCGTCTAATATTACTACCAGGCAATCGGAACTTCTATTTCTACTGATTCTTATAAAACATGGTCACCTCAGTCAGATGGTTATTGGAATAAAAATATTTTTTATTATTTTTATCTACACACTTTAATGAACCGATCGACACAGAACTGTCCAACCACCGACTAATATTTTCCAATAAGTTCAATTAAAACACCATCAATTATGATTGCAAGTCCTTTGGCCAAAGATGAGACAGGTTTATACCAACTGCTCACATTAATTTCATTTCAGAACGTAAAAGAAACAATTTTCTTTAGTCACGTTATGTATAGTGGCAACAATAGTCCACCATATTTGATAATACACTCGTTACCACAGATTTAGATTCACCGACACGGAAATGTGAATTAGTGTAGCTTGTCGCAATGTAATTATAAATCCACTTACTGTAAACATAAAACAAACTTTATAGCCGTACAGTTCTGTCAGGATAAGTTCTGCTCATTCCAGCGAACATCTTGGAATTTATCAGATTACATCAGCAAATATTTTATTTTTACAATCAATCCAGCGATACCGATCTGTATCAATCGATACTACCCTTGTATGTCCCAGATAAATATGACACAATAATTAACCAAACAATAATAATAATAAAATTAGATGGGTCTCTAATTAGTAATATGACACGTTTGACCACGTGGGAGGGGGGGAAGGGGGTTCCCAGCCAGGCCACGTAGCTTTTTATTCATATTATTTGTCATAGTTAAAATGAGGTACAGAACACACAACAACATGTGAATATTTATTTCTGTCATTTGATTATCCCCGTATGTAATTTACGATAGCCTAACAAGAGAAAACAGTACAAACTGACTTCTGGAATGAATAGGGAAAAAAGGTACGTGGGGGGGGGGGGGAGAGAGGATGGGTTCACAGGAGGCCAGAGAGGAGCTACGTGGTTTACGGATGCTCCCTAATGACCTCGAAGTCCACAAGGCATAAATAAGAAAAATCATCTTCAGCAAGTGATCCCTCGACAAACTCGAACACTTTCTGAGCTTCTGTTCCACTTTAACACATTTTTCATCCTTGTAATAGAATTAGCTCAATAGATCTCGGAGTTTGGGACTACGACGAAAAAACCAAAATTTCAGCATCTGAAATGTGGTGTTCTAGAAAGATGGCGAAATTTAACTAGGCAGATAACATACGAAGTTGACGTGTTTTGGAAATGATGGGCGAGGACAGAACTTTGCCGAAGAGTCTTACAGAAAGAAGAGACGGATGGTTTAAAGACAGAAAGAATTGGTTAATTTGAGTATCGTATGGAACAGTTAAAGGTACGTACTGCTGAGAAAGACAAAAATTGCAATTTATGAAGCAAATAATTGAGAACGTTGATAGGTGTTTCACATATTACTCTTTCTTGCTGATCTGTCCTTTCACGTTCGCCATGATAAGTATCTCGTTCTATCAATGAAATAACGTTGTCCAAAAATATTTACATTCAGCTTTGTTTATTTTCTTTCAAGACATCGAACTCCAAAGATACTAGGTGCAAACGTAAACACATGCGCTAGCGATTATACCTTTCAACACCAAATCTCGACTAACCTTCAAACAAAACTAAAACTCGTCTCTGTCCATCGCTTATATAAGTTTCAGAGAAAATTCCAGAATAACTCAAAGACTTCCGACCGACGTTTCTGGAATTCTGACAGTACTTAAAACAATCAGAATTAATACAAAATCATTCACAATCGTTATAAAATGCACAGAAATGAAAATTAAAGATATTTACACACGAAACTACCCCAAATTGTAAAAAATTATCCTGTAAACATTGTAGCTCACTTCAATACTTAGAGTTACAAACTTTTAACCACTGTTTCATGCAAGGTAGTGACAGAACATATTAAATAGTATTTACATAGTTTCATTCCATAAAACAAAGTGCATTTACACAAATTGAATATTAATTGCAAGTAAAATTAAAAAAAAAACATATTTACTCAACTCAAAGGTTGCTACTAATAATTCTTAAAATACTTCATTATACCTTTCAATTTGCGCTTTGTTTCTGTTATGACTGCTATCTTAACACCTTTCTTGTTTATGTTATCATCCAGTTGTTCATCTTTGTGTGCTAGTTTTTTTTTTTTTTTTTTTTAACTGCTTAACGTCTCTTTAACAGCGAGGTCTTTACAGACGGGAAAGGATGGGGGCAAGGAATGGGAAGGAATTCGGCCATGGCCTTTTTGAAGGAAGCATCCTGGCATTTGCCTGGAGTGATTTGCGAAACCATGGAAAACCCAAATCTGGATGCCCGGACGGGGATTCGAACCGCCGTCCTCCCGAATGTGAGCCCAGAACGCTAACCGTTACACCACCAATCTCGGTGTGTGTGCTAGTGCTTGCACTTTACAAGTACCAAAGCGGGTTTTATCCTTTTTGCAGCTCGTGTCCTTTTCTTGCCATTGTCGCCATTATTGTTATCCGTCCTGCTATTTCTTGTTGGTAGCAAGTCTGGCTGTGGGGGTATTCTTAAAATACAACTTCATGAAAGGTCTTGGTCTGCGGGCTAAGTTGCAGTGGGTGTGTCGAGATGGATTAGCCCAAGATAGGAGGTGTCCTGCTTGGTATGCTGTTAGCAGGGTGTGAGGTGTCTCTGTTTGTAGGCTAGGCACTGTGGGAGGGGCACGGCACCCGTATGCGGGCTCCAAAAAGCAGGTTGCCAGCTTTCGCAACCCGTGGCGACCGAATGGCCCACATACAGTGCGACGGCTCAACGCCAGCTATCCGCTCGCCAAAACCACCGCCACGCGCTGGGCCGACAGCAACAACACACCAGTAGCCCTGGCATGTTGCAGACATTAAATATGTTTGTCAAATGTGCTTACAAGAGACATTTTATGTATTTTTTGGTAAGTTGGACTGTGTTGATTTTCGTATCAATCTATGTCATGTGTATCAACAAGCTTATATGTCATTTTATTTAATTGTGATATTATTTCCAGTTTCACTTTCCAACCAATTAGTGTCTGTTACCGATCTGTCGACCATTGCCAGATAGCAGACACGAGCGTTCCCTCACCAATTCGGGTAACAGCGTGTTATAGACGAAAAAGGCCCACTCTCGTCTCTAATACATGCTAGCTCCAGATCAATACTGTTTTAATTAAATTAGCTAATGGCTTATTTTTTTGGTGTCGTCAATCTTTCGACTGGTTTGATGCAATCCTCCTTCTCTTCCTATCTTGTGCTAACCTCTTCACTTCTACATACCCCTTACAACCCACGTCCTCAATTATTTGCTTTAAATATTCTAATCTCTGTCTTCCTCTGCAGTTCTTACCTTCTACTGTTCCCTCCACCAGCAAATTAACCAATCCAACATGTCTCAAAATATGACCTACCAGCCTGTCTCTTCTTTCTATAAGGCTCTTGCACAATCTTCTTTCCTCAGCCATGATTTCCAAAACTTCATTTCTTACTTCGTCTGTCCAATTAATTTTCAACATTCTTCTGTAACACCACTTCCAATGCTTCAATTTTCTTTATTTCCGGTATTCCTAAAGTCCATGTTTCGCTACCATAAAGTTCTGTGCTCCACACAAAGAATTTTAAAAAGTTCTTTCTAATTCCCAGATGAATGTTTGAAACTAAAAGGTTTCCTTTTCATGAAGGCTCTTTTTGCTAGTGCTATTCTGCTTTTTACATCATTCCTGCTTCGGCCATTGGTTGTAATTTTAATTCTCAAGTAACGGTATTTACTTACTTCTCCAATTGCATCCGATCCTAATTTTCATATTTAGATCTACTAGTATTGGTATCATTTCTGCTACATTTCATCACTATAGTCTTGCTTTGATTTATATTCAGTCCAAAATCTTCCTTCAGTATTTCGTTCATGCCAATCAGTAATTTCTCAATATCCTCAGCCCTTTCTGCTAACAAGACAAAGTCATCAGCAAATCGTAGCATACTGATTTTTTTCTCCCTGAACACTTATGCCGACAGTCCTTTCTTAATATTGATGAGTTTTCTTCCTTACCAACCATCATACTCTTCAAATCAAAGAGAAATAATGTGATATTTGTAGTAATAATTGTAACAATAATGATGATAACAATAATAATGAATCTGTCGTAGGCTTGTGAGTCGCTGTGCCGCCTGCTGATGTGTATCTGCCGCGGCCACGTGTTGACTGGTAATCCGCCTGATGACCCCGCCACACCCTCTATTAGCTGAGTACTCCCTCTGTGCGCGGGACTTCATAACCGAGCCCTCCATCTCTCTTCCCAGATTTTGGTGATACGTCAACTTGTAGACCCAGCCTTCTACGAATTTTAATCTTAAGGATTAAATACAAAGATATGAACGGTAATTAATTATTGATTTATACACTTTCTCCAGGAAAGAAAGGATAATCCTGCTACCGTAGACAGGGGACATCATTTCCTGGTATATGACAAAATTTTATTTCAGTAAAAGTCTCGCCATTTTTGTGATATTGATTTTTTTAAATATTTTTTCGAAACATGTCACTTTGTTCAGTTTATTCCATGCAATTTTGTACAAATTAAAACTTTTTGAAACCTGTTTTTAAAAAAAATACTCAAATAGATTTCAGTCATCAAAAACAATGTTCTTTTTTTTACTAAAACATTAAATAAAAACTTAAAAAATAAAAACAGCTGCGTAACATATTAACCGCAAAGGTTATGCTCGCATAATGAAACGATCATACATCAAAAGGTTTAGGACGTGTATAAGAGCAAATCGCGGCCATTTTGAACAATTTTTTTAATTAAGGAAATAAAAACTATTACTTACATTTATTCTGTCTATTATTTGTATGCACACCATAGCAAAAACCGTTTTTTTTGTTGTTTTTTTTAAAATCATTATCATCATGTTTTGGCTACATGTTTAAAATTCACAATGGTCTCTTTAGCAGATTGAACTACCATAAAAAAAATCATTTTGAAAGAAGTATAAAATAATCGTACTATTTAATATTTTCTTTATAAGGTTTTTTTAATGTCTCTTTAAAAGAAAATTGTTTTGGATGACTCAAATATCTGTGAGTAAATTTTTTTAAAGAAAAAAATACACGATTCAAAATGCCATTGCAGAAATGGCATGGAATAAACTCAACAAATTCACATGTTTCGAAAAAATATTTAAAAAAAATCAACATCTCGAAAATGGTGAGACACTTACTAAGATAAAATTTTGTCATATAGCAGGAAATGGTATAAGCTATCTGCGGTTGCAGCATTATCCTCTCATTACGGCACACCCTGCGTATCCTTCGTGGGACTGAACACTGTATTTACGAGTATGAAAGGAGACTGTGTTAATGATGTGTAATATGATGAGAAGCAACGTGATGTTTGAAATGTCAAATGAGTGCTTGTAATTATAAATGCTGTACGAGCCATGGTGTTTTAGGACGATCATCACCTATCCGGAGTGGTTAATGTCGTCCACTTTATGTTGAAATGCCTGTAAACAGCTTTAATTTCCGTTTTAAAGTGTTTACTAATTATTGTGATTGATTCTGTACTGGTTCTAATTGTTTCGGTACGATTTATATAAGTCTGACTGTTTTTAAAGTCACTGAGAAGAACAGAATTAACAAAATTTTAAAGGTGGAGAGAAGAGTAGCCAGAACATGCATTAGTAAAAAATATCAAAAAGAGGGATAATGGCGGATAGTGCCAAATGAGGTGGTGTACAGGGAACTGAAGGCCATCACGGATAATATTTTTTTTTTTTTTTTTTTTTTTTTTTTTTTTTTTTTTTTTTTTTTTTTTTTTTTTTTTTTTTTGCTGTCATCAGTGTTTCGACTGGTTTGATGCAATCCTCCATCCCTTCCTATCTTGTGCCAACCTCTTCATTTCTACATACGCCTTACAACGTACGTCCTCAATTATCTGCTTCATATATTCTAATCTCTGTCGTCCTCTACAGTTCTTACCTTCGACTGTTCCCTCCACTAACAAATTAACCAATCCAGCATGTCTCAAAATATGACCTACCAAACTGTCTCTTCTTTCTGTAAGCTTCTTCCACAAACTTCTTTCCTCACCCATTATTTCCAAAATTTGTCCATTTCGTACTTTGCCTGTACATTATATTTCAATATTTTTCTATAGCAGCACATTTCAAATGATTCAATTTTCTTTCTTCGTCTGGTATTCCTAAAGTCCATGTTTCGCTACCATGAAGTGCTGTGCTCCACACGTAGAGTTTTAAAAAGTTCTTTCTAATTGCTAGATAAATATTTGAAACTAAAAGATTTCTCTTTTTCATGAAGGCTCTTTTTGCATATAATATAGCTATGAAAACAATTTTACATCATGAAACCTCTTTAACAAGAATAATAATAGAGAAACCCTGGAAGTTGAAGCAACAAGCAGGATGGATGAAAGAAGTTAGAGAAGATACGGCAGAACTAGAAGTAACCCTGGATGATCTGCAGAACAAAACAGCAAAACACAAGAAAATTGAAAGGCAAGAAAATAAGATTTAAATCAAAATCAGACAATCGACACACAATGAAGAGAGTATTTACAGGTGAGGAAAAACAAAGAAGATCACGACGAATGAAAAGATACTTGGAAATTTCGAAAGAAGGAAGCACGCACATGCCTAAGAAGACGACCAGAGAATGACTGACTAAAGTGATCCAATGAAGAGAGTATTTACAGGTGAGGAAAAACAAAGAAGATCACGACGAATGAAAAGATACTTGGAAATTTTGAAAGAAGGGAGCACGCACATGCCTAAGAAGACGACCAGAGAATGACTGACTAAAGTGATCCAATGAAGCTGTAAAGACTAATAGTAATAATAAAAAAGGGAGTAAAGGGGGGGGCTGAGTAGGTGGAAACGCCAACGAAATGAAAGGAGCAAAAAACTGGAAAATAGTTTCGGCTTCACCTTGTCGAGTTTGCGTTACATACGTCAGTAGTTTCGTACATTTGTTGTGACGATGTTAATGTGTGTCGACCCACCCCGCCCTTGGAGATGCGACGTGTGGGTGCGATGCTTGTGGGAGTCCTGTAGTAACATGCTGCCGGTGGAATGTACTGCGCGGAGGGAACGCTGAAATATAGTGCGTGGTGTAACGTCGGCGTAAGGGCCGCTATTAGGCGGGAGCTATGCGGCTGTGCAGCCGGTCCTGGCCGCTGATTTAGCACCGCCCTGGGCCGACTCCAGTCCTCCAACTCGCTGCAACTCCAGCGGCTGGTCAAACCCACTCTACACAGGGGTCAGTAGCGGCTACCATTCCTTGTCCCCACTTACATCCCGCCTCTAATGACCACGACATCGACTAGGCGTAAAGTCACAAGAAAAAAAAGTGCCAATAATATTGACGCACCGCCAAACCATTGCAATTTACATCCTGAGTTTCTCGAAAAGCATTAAATTTTAAAATTTACTCATTTACTTTGCTCATCTGAACAAGGAAGTGCCCTATCACCACTACTCATCATTGTAACCATGGATGAAATAATGCAGAAGGTGGCAGCGAGGATGGGAGAGGAAAACATGAAGGTGATGGCTTTTGTGGATGATGTGGGGAGGTGAAGAAGAGGAAGTGCAGCGGCAGTTGGATGTATGGACAGACAGTGTGCAGGAATATGGCCTGAAATTTAGTGTAAAGAAATGTGAGTACATGGTGACAACCAGGAAAAAGAATAGGGTAGCCCAGGGAATTGTGATGGTAGGGGAACAACTAAAGAAGGTAAACAGGTTCAAGCACTTGGGGAGTGTATTAGAGGAATGTGGAGGAAATGATGGTGAAATAAGTGAAAGAGGAAGACAAGCAGAGGCGTTCCTAAGGAGCATTAGAAGCCTGATATGGAATAAAGAGGTGCCACAGGGAAGCAAGAGAGTAATCTATCATTCGTACTATGTGCCTATCTTAACTTATGCTGCTGAAACGTGGACAATGAAGAAGCGGGACATCAGCAGAGTACAAGCAAGTAAAATGAAGTTTTTAAGAGGTAGAATGGGAGTCACTAAAATGGGCAGAATAAGGAATGAAGTGATTAGACGCACCATAAAAGAGGAACCCCTACAGGAAAGGGTAGAGAGGACCAGACTGAGATGGTATGGACATGTAAAGAGAATGGAGGCTCAGAGAATCCAGAGAAAAATCCACGAAATTAAGATGCATGGTAAACGACCCTGAGGAAGAGATGGATGGCTGAAAGGAATGGAAGAGAGAGGAGAGGACTGGAACAAAGTGGTGACAGAGGGGTTGTGGGAAGAAAGAAGCATGAAGCAGGCCCGGCCAGAGGCTGGAAACTGTTGAGGATGATGATGATGATCTGGGCCTCTATTTGCCCTACATATGTGTCGGCGTGGTTGATGTTTGAGTTTAGAGAACACTGTATCGAGTGGCGACCGCTTGCAGGACTTATTGTACTCCGACTAGATCAGCGCTGTGTTTGGCGTACTTAGAGCTGAGGTGGTGAGCTCGTGATCAGTGGCTTGTGTTGCCACGGAGCCGAGTTTTTCCCGTACAAGGCCGGCGCGACCCAGTGTCGACACCGCGTCCCGCTTAGCAGAGAAAGTTGCGCAAAGCGGCGAAACGAAAGTTCGCGCGAATCTGGGCGACCCACCAAGCGGGCTGGGCGGGGCCGCCCGTATCCAGGTCGGCGAGTACTCCACACACACGTAGCTCGAAACCACGCCAGATAAGCGGTCCCCCGACCTCCTTCTCCTTATTAACCTACCAAAATTTAGCAACATCAAAGATAAAAATAAATTCGGGTTCAGAACTACAACGAAAGCAATCTTAACTAAGGCTGTTCTTAGTATATGAATATATCGAAAAAACGCTATATCGATATATCAAAATATCGATTTATCGTAATAGCGATATTGTTTTTAAAAATATCGATATTTATAAGTAAAATGAATTGAAATCTTCTCAGGAGTTCAGTCTAATTACGTCGTAAAAAGAAGCAATCTGGCTGAAGATTTCATTTCATCAATGCGCCGGGAAAGTCTCCACTCACATATTTATAAGTGATATTTTTCAGAACGATGTATCGATATTTCGATACTTAAATTTGTATATCGCAGGTGATATTATTAAAAAAAATATTTATAATGTTCCGTTTTCTTGGTATAGGATGTCCAGAAATTTCGGGCAGAAAAGTAAACGATTACTTGTTTCGCACATGCAATAAATTTAATCTAATTTTTTTTTTTTTAAACCTAGCAGATCAATAAAAAATATTTTCCGTATATATCGAAACCAGATGTTGGTACTTTTAAAATATCGATATATCGAAAGTTGAATATTTTTAAAACTTAGCTGATCAATTAAAAATATTTTACCGTTATTTTAAAGTAGAGTCGATATATCGATACATCAATAATTTTTCGATATATCGAAATCAGATATTGGTACTTTTCAAATATCGATACATCGAAAGTTAAATATTTTTAAAAATATCAACAGTCCTAATCTACACAATTAGATACGTCTCGATCTTTCGTCATTACTTTGCTAACAATGGATACGAACGATGCATTGATTCAGTATGAATGATAAAGACCAATAAAAATTGTAAGCAAGTCAAAAATAATTTACAAAGCTGTAAACTATTATGTACAGCTGTGCCTACGATTATACCAACACTGCTCACATGCTGCGTTCAACTTATTTGTATTAAATCCAGGGAAACATTTCGACTGCGCGAACGCTTACGCCAGACAATATTAAATTGATAAATTCTACCGTGGAACAATTAAATTAGCGGACTTTTTCTATTATTTCTTAGCAAGTTGACATCACATCGAAGCATAACGTAATCTACCACTGACGTGACATAAGTTATCACTGATTGCAGTTGCTTTAAATTGTTTGGTTTGTTTGATCCCGACACTCACATAGAAAAATTCAAGAACTTACTGTTTGGTCTCTGTATCATTAATTATGTAACTGATTTATAAAAAAAAGGTATCCTGTAATTGTATTATGTGAAGTTACACTGAAACGCGTTGATCACTTTGGCGAGATGCGAGAGGAGATAGACAAAAGTTTCAAAATTTATGGATTTGGCCTCAGTACTGTTAGAAACTATATTACAAATCCGGATTGAAACTAACCATGCTTCTTTTCTTTCTCTTTCTCCCTCTCTTTCCTTTCTCTCACTCTCTCTCTCTCTCTCTTTTTTTTTTTTTTTGATGTTCGGACAGTAAATTTTTTTCAAAATTACGGTTTTGACCACTGTTTCACTGGGAACTGTATTATGAATCTACGTAAAATGTATCTTCTGTTACAACAACTGACGTAATCTATTACTGTTAGTAACTACATTAAAATCCATTAGTTGGACAGACAGATAGACAAAAATTCTAAATTTTTGCGGGTTAATCATCCGTACTATACATTGCAATTACTCTTTTTAAAATACATCGTATGTATAGAGGCAACTTGTCTGCAGTACAATATAGCATAGAGTACTTGTTTAAAACTGAATTGTAAATCGTTGATCTTGTGTTTGCACTATTTAGAAGCAACCGAATAATGATTACGAAACAACAAAACATTTTTTAACCGGACACTATGAAATAATGCGTGAATGTTCGATAATACTGAGAAGTTATTAAAGTAGTTTTAAGAACGTTATAGTAGAATATCAGTTCCAATTTTTTTATTTCGTTTCGGAAATATAAACAGAAATTTCAGCTCCCGAAATAGTGAAAGGACACTTTAGTCTATGCAACTGTCTTTATTCCAACATGTCCAGACTCCATAGAAGCGCACATCAAGAAATGAAGAGAGGTGAGAGAAATTAGGTCAAGAACAGATGAGAGGATCATACGTCACTAGCGGGAATTATCCACCTCCTGAACAGGCCTGGTAGTAGAGACCATTGGCTGCCATCTTGGTGCGCCCGTGACTCCCTTGGATCAGAGTCATTATGGTCTTTGTGGTTCATCACATCCAAAAGAAGGAATTCTCCGAATGGTATGAAGAAAAATACTGAAGGAAGATTTTTGACCAAATATAAACTAAAGCCAAATAAAAAAAGTGATTAAACGTAGCATCAATTAAACAATAGTAGTAAAATAAATGTAAAAATAGAATAGGAAGCAATAGGAGAATTAAGAAAATTTTATTACTTGGAAAGTAAAATTGTAACTGATGACCGAAGCAGGAACGATGTTTAAAAAAAAAGCAGAATAGCACTAGCGAAAAGACCCTTCATGAAAAAGAGAAATCTTTTAGTTTCAAATATTGATCTAGGAAACAGAAAGAATTTTTTAAAGCTCTATGTGTGGAACACATAACTTTATGGTAGCGAAGCATGGACTTTAGAAATAACAGACAGAAAAAACCTAGAAAAATATAAAGGAACGTTGAAGCATTTGAAACGAGGTGCTCCAGAAGGATGCCGGAAATCAAGTGGACAGATAAAGTGCAAAAGGAACGAGTTTTGAAAATGAGGGGCGAGGAACGAAGTTTGTGGAAGAAGCTTACAGAAAGAAGAGACAGGCTGTAGGTCATATTTTGAGACATGCTGGATTGGTTAATTTGTTAGTGCAGGAAACAGTCGAAGGTAAGAACTGCAGAGGAAGACAGAGATTAGAATATATGTGAGGCAGATAATTGAAGATGTATGTTGTAAGAGGTAAGTTGTGATGAAGATTAGGGCAAGACAGGTAGGCACTGTACCCACATTGCGGGGATATTGAAGGAAGAAACGTCACCGTACTCATGAAGATGCTCCGATGCTATCCAGAAGCACAGGAACCCGTCTAGCTATGAATTATTATTTTTAAAGTTTTTTTTCTCTCGTTGCTGGATTGCAGCAGCACGGTTTCTGATTGGTTGAGACCTGCGTTTTATCTGATGAGCAAACACGCCCCGCTGGCCTTAGATTGGAGTGATCTATCGGCCGAAGTACTGTAGCTGGCGGACTGGTGGAACTGGGGAAAACTTCCGCAGCACGGGCTGCAAACAGCGCCAGCACTTCCGCCGCTCGGCAAATACGGACGCGAAATAGGCGGCTCAATTATCAGGGGTGGACAGCCACCCCCGTGCTTCCGGGACAACGCCTTTCCACCCCCTGCCGTGGTGTAACCCCAAACAAGCAGGACTCACTGCTCCACGAGGAGAGTAAGACACTAGTGCGGCCCGTGACCGTTTCTGCGATCATCACGGGTCTAGAAGAGTTCCAATTTATAGGGTCACAGTATGAGAAATTACTGAATGGCATGAACAAAATACTGAAGGAAGATTTTCACCTGAATATAAATCAAAGCAAGACAAAAGTGATGAAATTTAGCAGAAATGATACCAATACTAGTAGATTAAATATAAAAATAGGATCGAATGCAATTGGAGAAGTAAGAGAATTCTGTTACTTAGGAAGTAAAATTACAACTGATGGCCGAAGCAAGAACGATGTTAAAAGTAGAATAGCACTAGCAAAAAGATCCTTCATGAAAAAGAGACATCTTTTTGTTTCAAATATTGACCTAGGAATTAGAAAGAACTTTTTAAAACTCTATGTGTGGAGCACGGCCCTTTGTGGTAACAAAACATGGACTTAAGGAACACCGGAAAGAAGGAAAATTGAAGCATTTGAAATGTGGTGATGCAAATTATGTGGACAGACAAAGTAAGAAATGAACGAGTTTTGGAAATGAGGGGTGAGAAAAGAATTTTGTTGGAGAAGCTTATGGGAAGAAGAGAGAGGCTGGTAGGTCATATTTTGAGACATGCTGGATTGGTTAATTTGCTGGTGGAGGGAACAGTCGAAGTAAGAACTGTAGAGGTAGACAGAGATTAGAATATATCAAACAGATAAGTGATGACGTGCGTTGTAAGGGATATGTAGAGATGAAGAGGTTAGCACAACATAGGAAAGAATGGATTGCATCAAGCCAGTCGAAAGATTGATGACGGCAAAAAAAAAAATGTCGTTGTCGACGGGGAAGCCCCTTCTAAGCTAAATCTTACTTCGGGTGTTCCTCAAGGATGTGTAATAGGACCACTTCTTTTCCTAATTTTTATATACGATCTCGGTGGCAACGTTAATTGCAGGTTGCGATTGTTTGCTGATGATGAACTTATCTGTAGGGAAGTGAGGTGCTCTGACGATTGCTTAGAAATTCAGCGCAATCTGGATGGTATTTCGGGATGGTGCCTTAAATAGCAGCTTACACTTAACTGCAAAAAGTTCAAGACAATGAAAATAAGTAACAAAAAGACTCCGTTTGTTCATGAGTACAAAGTTATTTCAGTTGTTAACACGGTTGATTCCCTGAAGCATTTGGGTGTAATAGTACAAGGCAACATGAAATGGGACTTGCACATAACTTCCGTCGAAGACGATGCTAATTCTCAAAATACGACCTGATTCACAGTTGGAATGCTCTTACTAAGGAAATAGCGTTTAAAACACTAGTGCGTCCGTATTTGGAATACTGTTGTGGAGTTTGGGATCCGTATCGCAAGGGATTGATTGATAGTACAGAGGAGAGCCGCTCGATTCGTGACTGCTAGTTACAGTCCTTACGTAAGTGTCACAAAGCTGATTCGTGGGTTGGGCTGGGATTGATTGGCGGACAGAAAATGTGTTTTCGTTTGAATTTGTTCGAGAATATGCGAAAATCTCTAATTTACGAGTGCAATGAAATACTTCTTCCGCCAACCTATTTAGGTTGCAATGACAGGAGGGATAAGATTAGAGAAATAAGATGCCGTACTAATGCTTTTATGTGTTCTTTGTTTCCTCGATCTGTTCGGAATTAGAATGCACATAGTTAGGATTGGTGCTTAGCACCCTCTGCCAACCACAGTATTAGTGAACTGCCGAGTATGGATGTGGAAATATCATCACAGGTTGAACTCATCAGACCAAATACGAACTTGACCCGTATGCTCCATCTTAATTACAGTAAATTAAATAAAATCAAACATTCTACACCACTTCTGTTGGGGGACTTCTTCACGGCCATCTTGAAAACTCCTATACCATTCGTAAACCCTTATTTCACTCATAGTAGATTCACCAAAAGCAATATTTAACATTTCTAAAACTTTGTTGCCCGTATCACCATTTTTATAGGAAAATTTAATGCAAATTCTCTGATCCATGATTTATACAAATGAAAAATCGCCGACTGTATCAAAACACGTGTTATCCTTTTAAGAGCTGACAAGAGACTAAACATCCAATACAGCTCAAAATGTATAGATACCTTTAAGACATGTTTGCCAATACAACAACGAAAAATCGTGCCAAACAGACCAACATAACCCAAGAAATTTCAAAATTCCCGCTACTTTTTCAACACACTACAACAGCCGTCAAAGCCAGACTTTAAGTGAAATTGTTTTTTATGATTTATTTCTAACAAGCTAGGCGTTGATTAAGTATGATTTTGTATGTTTTCCTTGCCATTTACTGTGAACTGGTGAAAGTAGACTTTGTTTTATGAAAATAAATTATGTAAATACTATATAATAAGTTCAAGGACGGAACTATGCAAGAAAAATTGATTAAATGTTTGTAATTCCAAGTATTAAGGTGGGCTACGATGTTTAGAGGTCAATTTACGACAGTTTAAAGTGATTTATGTGGATAATTTTGTGTGTAAATATCTCTAATTTCCATTTCTGTGCATTTCGTAAAGATTGTAATTGATTTTGATAGTTTTTAATATGTTTTGAATTGTTTAAGTATTGTTAGAGTTGGAGAAACATCTGTCGGAAGCCATTTTAATTTCTATCGAACTTAGATAAGCGATCGGCAGACACGAGTTTTAAAACAGCAAGGAACATTTTTTACGTATGCAAGGAGCCTTGTAGTTCAGTACTGTGAGAGCGCGTAGCAGTATTGTCTTTGAAAGCAGTATTGAGTGTAATCGCTGGAACTTGTACTTACAAGTGCAACCAGTATCTTTGGAGTCTGATGTCTTCTGGAAATAAACAAAGTTAAATCTGAAAGTGTATCTGGGAATAATAAAACTCCAGATACCTATCAACACCTCGTCTACCCATTTTAGGCGAGTTTTTCTTGACGTATGTTTTGTTATGATACGTTACATTTGTTTATGTTTGAGAAACACTGTGTATAGTAGGTGGAACACGTCAGGTGGGGTTATCGACAGAGTGTGCCGAATCCAGTGGCTCCCATCCATCATGCGGCGTGTTTCCACATACCGCCGTCATTACGTGTCAGCCTAATGGGCGAGATAACCACCGCCCGCAAACCGCTTTTTTCCGGTTCCCAAGTTGGCAGCCCTGGTTGCGCAACCAGCGAACCTGTTTTGCGAAACTGTAACACGTGTCGCGACGAAATATCCAGCCTGGGCCACAGCTCTACTCGTGCTCTACTTCCTTAATCCTCTCACATACAGTAAGCCTAATCTTTTCTCATTTAGTTTATTTTAAAACCCAGCAATAGATTCGAACTATAGATTTTTTTTTTTTTTTTTTTTTTTTTTTTTAATCTGTATCTTCGCCTGACCTGAGGTCAATATATCTCTGTCATATTATTATAGGGACATTAAAAAGATGTACAACATCTCTGATATTGGCATCAGGACATCTGTTTAATAAACTTCCCAAGACTATAAAACATTTTGCAGATAATAAAGATATATTTAAAGAAAAACTGAGAAATTATCTTGTTGGCAACTCCTTCTACTCTATTCAAGGACCGAGCGTGGTGGTGTAACGGTTAGCGTTCTGGCCTCGCATTCGAGAGGACGGCGGTTCGAATCCCCGTCCGGGCATCCATATTTGGGTCTTCCATGGTTTCCGAAATCACTCCAGGCAAATGCCGGGATGCTTCCTTCAAAAGGCCATGGCCGAATTCCTTCCCAGTCCTTGCCCCCCATCCTTTCCCGTCTCTAAAGACCTCGCTGTTAGAGAGACATTAAGCAGATTTAAAAAAAATAATAATCCATTCAAGAATTTGAGCAAAATTTTAATTGTATTCAATAAGACCTTTTGCAAAACTCAGTTGTATCAAAATCGAATTTATAAATATGTTATTCAACTACTCGGACTACTAGTTGTATACTGATTGTGAAATAAAAAATTTAAAAATTACTATTTTTATATTGTATAATGATGCATATTTTGACCCTTTTTTTTTACACTTTTCATGCATATTTTAATCATTTTTCATGCACATTTGGATGCATATTTCTAGCTTTTCTGTTGCATATAATCAAGTTGGTAGTTATAAGTTTCACAGACAGTTAGCAACACCAAGCGGGGGGGGGGGAGGAGGGGCGGGGAATCGACAGAAACCTCACATTATCTTCTTAATTCCTGCAAGAACAATAGAGCTAAAAAATAAAAAAGTCTACAAGATACCCAATCCTGATGTTAGGGGAGCCATGAGAACAGCAGAGTCAAGAAAAAAAATGTCTCCGTCTCCGAAACCTAGCTCGTCATCCATGGGGGAGGGGGGGAGGGGGAAGGGGAAGGGGGGGAGGAAATCGCTCAACATCTCACCTCATGATAGGGGGGAGGGGTTTCCAGACTTCCGAAAAAAAAATCACACGTAATTAACTACACATGTCAAAACTCATCAAAACTGAGCGACGCCTGATGTGGGAAAAAGGTGGTGAAGAACAAGAGGGTTTTTGTTTCTGTAGTGGTTAGGTTATTTTTGTTTCGGTTAAACTTAAAATAAAAAACCAATCATGAATGCAGGCACGCATAATGTTTAAATGCAATGAGTGACGGATATGATAAAGGAGCTGGAATGGGATTCATTGCAAGACAGGAGGAGGATGAGGAGTGTCATGGGAGTGTACAGGGCGTATACTGGTGATGAGGCATGGAAAGATATTGCAGTAGGTATGAAAAGTAGTTCATGGAAGGGAAAAGATGACCATGACCACAAGCTGGCACTCGATTTCAGGCACAAGGGTGTGGGAAGATTCTCTTTTTTAGGTAAGGGTGTCAGGGATTGGAATGATTTACCAAGAGAAATGATGAATAATTTACAAAAAACGTTGAAAGAATAAAACGTTAAAATTTGTAGAGAGCAAATGTAGGTGGGTGCAGGTTAGGGGGAAGATGGGTGTGTAGGGAAATTGCCACCGGAGCCTGTGCTCCATTGCAATTAAATTAAATTAAATTGCACACTTTAATTATTAACATAATTGTGCAATGGAACTAGGTGCTGCGGACATATATATAACCCCAGGAAATCAAGGTTATAAACGTTATTCAATAAACAACTCTAAAGAACTGAATGACCAAACATTGCATCTGATGCTTAAATAAAAATGGTATCGTAAATTACAGAACATCATTTTTAGTATAGAAATAGCTTTTAATATACTGCATAACTTCTTTGGAGCAATACGAGTGGTGTAGGTTGTCTTAGTATTACATTTATTGCAGGTGTGAATTTTCGGGCACTCGCTGTTCAAACAGGACTTGAGCAGTGTGCAGCTTTCCAAGCGAGAGCTGACCGTTTAGTCACGCGATCCTCACGCTTCCTCAGGCATCTTCACTCCACGCGGAAAGATCTCGAGCTTGAGATGGTAGCGTGTGGCGCGACTCTGATACCTCCTAGCCAGAGGCCAGCCACCTGCCAATGTTTCTACCTTTTTTTTTAACTGCTTTACGTCTCTCAACAACGAGGTCTTTAGAGACGGGAAAGGATGGGGGGCAAGGATGGGGGCAAGGAATGGGAAGGAATTCGGCCATGGCCATTTGAAGGAATTATTCCGGCATTTGCCTGGAGTGATATGGGAAACCATGGAAAACCCAAATCTGAATGCCCGGACGGGGATTCGAACCGCCGTCCTCCCGAATGCGAGGCGAGAACGCTAACCGTTACACCACCACGCTCGGTGTTTCTACCTCAGCAGCTGTTGTTCGGATTCATGGCGTTCCTTTCGACGGACCAAAATATTGAAACAGTTGTGTTTTAGGGTCACAAGTCAATGTTTCTTGATAGTTCACTATGTTGTTAACCTACACTAATCTCTCTGTTTGTTAAATTTTCACAACTAAACGGATAAACAGATCTTGATTAAATTTGACAAGGAAATGCTATCTATGATTAGGAAGGACGTAGGATACATGTTTCGGGATAAATAACATATTTCGTAATGAAATTTTGAAACGTTGAGAGACTCACAGACAGACGGATATCGTGTGTAATGTTATATCGGTCACTCAGGCTTTGTTTCTCTCGCAGTCAGTTTGTGTTTACACAACTTACAGCGTTCTATATCCAATTCTAGCCATAAAATTCTAATTACACGTGTACGAAATCGCGGGTAACAGCTACCATTAATGTGCACCATTTACTATACCATAAATACTGTGCAGTTACGTAGGGGTCCTAGCACCATGGCAGTATGTATGACGTATTTCTAAATTTCAACAGTGTCCTGGAAATACGGTCACAAAACGTTACACAGTATTAATACAAAGATGTAGGTATGAAGTTTACGTTGTAGTGTAGTGACTTTCAGGATTGGCGTACTTTCTATTTTGCTGTCCTTATTTTCTCGACTGGTGTTGCAATCCTACATTTGAGGGGATTACGTGGCCTCGGGATACCCTTCGGGTATTTAATGCAGTAGTTACTCGTTGCCTTCTGCATCCACATGTCTTTGATTATTTCTTACTCATCCAATAGGATCAATTTCCAACCCCAAGAGCAAGAGGGTGCCTGGACCATTCCTCGCTCTTCCGCCCTCCTTTTGGAGGCCGTTGGCAAGCAGTGGGCGAGTCTTTATACCGGGAATCTTTCAGTCGCCAGAGCCTCGTCTGTGCAAACGGAGTGTACTGTGTGTATGAGACTTTGACTATTAATACCATCTCTCCTTGGTCTGTGATTAATTATAAAATTTTAGTGTACGTGTCAGTAAATATTCTCTGTACGTCGGAAACTATTGCATGTCCGTGCATATTCGGAACCCGAATGTGATCCGTGAATATTGAATGAAGACCTCTCTACCAAGGAGGAGTTTAAATGTTTCATACTTGTGTGAAGTTGTAAATGAGGCTTCTATGACTACGACATGTCGATTTCCGCTTCCTTTGTCGACTGCTTCACCGTACGGAAGCAATACGTGATATTGAAACAGATGAATGATGCATCGGCATCACGTTGGGTGTGCCGATCACTAATTCAGAGAGTAAGTATATGACGCAGAATGTCACGCCAAACTCACAAGGCACAAGTTATAACAATAAATTTATAAAAATATTATAAGGTATAAACTGGAAAAAAGATATTTAAAAAAAAAAATAAGGATCTGGAGAACTGTAAACAAGCTATCTGTCCGTTTGGATGGACTAAATTCATACCATAACTTCTACATGGATTTTCACGGAACGTGTGGACAGTGCAAATCCAAATGTATCAGGAGTAAAACAACTTCAATTTCATTTCGATGAAAATTCGTAAACCTGGGAGAAGAAAGCGCTCGCAAATTTAATTGCTGCTTAGTATCTATTTGATGCTTATTGCACGCAGATAATGCTAAGTTGCTTCTCGCAGCTGAAATCTGTTCTAAGACTGTATATAATAAACTGTAATCACAATCACGTAACACCATATCTTATGTTTAAATGTATCACCGTATGATGTTGTCATATAATCTATAGTTGGTGATTGTGACGTGGTATTTTGATGTGTGTTTGTTTGAATTGTTGATTGTGTGTAATCAATTGTAGGGATTGACTATTTACGAGTGCGCGACTTCGAATACCGCGTATCGGTCATTCATTTCGTAGATTGCAGTCGAGTGCTTTCTATCATGTTTTTACGACGAAGCCGAAAAACGCTTCGAGCTGCACGGGCAGCACCGCCGGGCCGCGTCCGCCGTCGCGTTCGCGATCGTCGGCTACCGCGCCGCGCCGTTCGCGTCCGCGACATCGGTAACGAAAATGACGTCTAAGCCTGCTGCGGTTGTTACTGTTACTCGAGTGCGTGGTGACAGTTACAACGTGGAGATAGAAGCAACTCACGCCCCACCAGAGGATCAGCCAAATGACTTTCCTGTGACAACAATGGGCCAGCACAACACGCCCATGTCATCGTCAGCGGCGTCTATGCCGACCTCTACCGACGCTATGGACTTGGTAGAGATTGCGGACCTGGACTCAACGCCTACTACGGAATGTGTAGTGGGCTACACAGTGATGGAACACGAGCAAGAGGCCTCCGTCTCACGTAAGCGTGCTGCAGAGAACAAGATGACACACAGTCCAAGCGGGCAGCAAAAATTTCTGTGAAAACCAAAACCAGAATGCCGACTCCTAGCTCAAATCCGACCGAAGAAGAACAACCAGAGATGTAGAACAAGACGCAGACAAGTGGCGTAAGCCGCGTAGACCTGCTCCTGCCGCTCAGCTGAGCTCCAATGCTGCCAATGCTCCCAGCACGAGCAACTCTTTCTCGCATCTCCCCATAGAGGCAGAGCAAGTTATGGAAACAGTGGAAGCAGAACAGACAAAGGCTGTTAGGGAGTCGAAGCCAGCACCCCTGATAGTGTCCTTCAAAGAGGATTATAGAAACCTCGATATGACACTGAAGAAGCTTTGTAAGCACGAGTACCGCGTCAAACCTGCGGGACGCGAGTTATACAAGCTCTTCCTCAAAACTAATGCCGACTATCAAGCCGTCTTGGGCTATGCGTCACAAAACAGCATACCATTCTACACCTTCCCAACGGAAGCTGATAAAAACCTGAAAGTCGTGTTACGAGGACTCCCATTCAATTTCTGCACGGAGTACATCAAAGAAGAACTGAAAGTGCTAGGTATAGTGGCGAGGACAGTCGTTCGTCTGCGTTCACCAAAAACGCGACAAGAAGTACCGCTGTTCCTGGTAGTCCTCTCGGATACCACCGAGAATAGAGCAATTTACAAAATGACGTCTCTATGCTCAGTGATAATCACCACCGAAAAATTACGTAGCACCCGAGGTCCTCCTCAGTGTTACAATTGTCAGGGGATAGGACACGTATCCCGGCACTGTGTCATGCCGCACAAATGCGTCAAGTGTGCGGGCGAACACCCAACGCGTCAATGCGCTCTAAAAAAAGGAGAAACCTCTCCTAAATGTGTCAACTACGGCGGTAATCATGTCGCAAGCTATCGGAAATGCACCGCTTTCAGTAGTTTTAATGACAAACAGAAGGCAAACAATGCCTTCTACGTTGCCATTCTTAAGAAGAGGCAACAACAGAAAAAGAAAAAGGAGGAGGAAGAGGCAGCAGCCTCCAACAAGGGCCTGCCCAACCCTGAGCTGAGACCGGGTAAAACCTACGCAGAAGCATCAGTTGGTGCTCATGTCAATGGGAGGGACCACCAGAGAGACTCCTCTGCCCAGGCAAAACCTCCGAGCAGGATGAATAAAACTGAAGAATCGAAGAACCGCCCACCGGATGAGAACACCCGAAAGGATGACGGCTCCATCCTCTTAAACATGGTGCAGTCACTATTGCAGACGGTGACTGCATTAATTCAAGACCTACCGCGTCAGATGGCGGAGGCCGTTAGGATGGCAATAACTGCCGTACAACAAGGTAACCAAGAACGTTATGGCTAATTCCATTGAAGACTTAACCATTTGCATATGGAACGCTAATGGCCTCTGGCGCCAGATGGGCGAATTTAAGGAATTCCTTAGGGACGAAGGCATTGATGTGTGCCTCGTGAATGAGACTCATCTCAAGCAGGGGATCAAAGCTGCTGCCCCCAACTACTCCTGCTATAGGTGTGACCGGCCAACCGCCGGAGGTGGTACCGCGGTCTTCGTTAGGAGCGCCATTAAGCACTACCAAATAGTATATTACCCCGCATGGAGACCATAGAAGCAACCGGTGTCGCTGTCGAGACATGTCGGGGGAGACTTGTGTTTGTTGCTGTATACCGACCACCAGGACGCCTACATGAAGGGGACATTTCTGCGCTTCTTAGTCTGCGCGGCAATCTGTTTATTGCGGGTGACCTGAACGCCAAGCATGTCGCCTGGAATTCACGAATCACCAACAATCACGGAAGGAAACTCCTACGAGTGGTCGAGAACCACGATGCGGTAGTTTGGGGACCCACCGAACCTACCATCTATGGACGTGGCCTCCCTGATGTTCTTGACATCGCCATAACCAAGGGCCTAAGACACAACATAGCCGTCACCACCAAAACGGTCTTGTCATCCGATCATGTCCCGGTGCTTTATTATATGGAGGCGGACATATCATCACGCAGGGACAGACTAGCCAGAAACTTACGTGAGATTAACTGGGAAGTCTTTAAGAACCTCCTCACACAGCGTATCGAATCTGCAGCGCCACCCTCTGCTACTGGCCCCTCTGCCGCCGTTGCTGTACTGGCTGACTGGATAAACGAGGCAGCAGATGCGGCTACCCGGCCGCGCCGTAACCAGCCTCAACGATCTCGACAATTGCCTTCCCACATCCGAGAGGCAATAGCAATCAAAAACCAACTAAATAGGGAGTGGCATCTCACTAGGGATCCGGCTACAAAGAGAGCGGTAAATCGCCTGCAGCGGGAGATCAAAGCGGAGGTAGAACAGTACAGAATTTCTGACTGGTCTAATTTCATTTCCACCTTGAATATAGAAGACGGGTCTGCATGGCGAGCCACGAAGGCCCGACTCCGCCAGAGGATAAAGATCCCACCTCTGGTTGTTGGAAACAACCATGTCTGCGTCCCAGAAGAAAAGGCTGAAGCTCTTGCTGAGACCTTTGGGGCAAACTTTAAACCAGTCGACGTCCCTAGAGACGATGAGCACATAAACTTCGTGGAGCGACGCCTGAGTCGCTTCCCAGTAGCTGTTCCTTCGGAGGAAGACCTCATAGAGGAAATCACGGTGCAGGAGGTGACATCGGCCCTCGCGAACCTGAAAATCAAGAAAGCTGCCGGACACGACGGGATTGGTGGAGGGATTCTCCGACAAATGCCTCCTATGGCATTCATATACATCACGGAGTCTTTCAATGAAATTCTCCGTACAGGCGAATACCCGCAAACGTGGAAACATGCCCACATTATACCCATTCCCAAAGCGGGCAAGGACAGGAGGTCACCCAAGTCTTACCGACCGATCAGCCTGCTGCCTACACTTTCCAAAGTGTTTGAAAGGATATACCTTAAGAGACTGCGCAGAATCATAGACAATGAGAGGCTGCTGCCAGATGAACAGTTCGGCTTCCGACAAGGGCATTCCACCCCTCAGCAGCTCCTTCGTCTTGCTGAAGACGCCTTTGCCGTTTTTGAACGTCGCGAGTACTCCGGTGCGGTCCTGATGGATGTCAGCCGAGCCTTCGACTCAGTGTGGCACCAAGGACTCTTATATAAACTTCTCACGCTAGGAGTACCTCTTTCTCATGTTAAACTACTCAAGAGCTACCTGGAGGGACGAACCTTTCGAGTAGTCATGGACGGGGCCACATCCTCAATCAAGAACATCGCTGCAGGCGTCCCACAAGGCTCGGTCTTAGGCCCGGTGCTATACAGCCTCTACACTGCTGATACACCTACTACAGCACGTGTTAAAAAAGCCCTGTATGCCGATGACACGGCCATGTTTGCCAGAAGCATGAACATCAACAATCTGCGACGTTGACTACAACAAGCGTGCGACAATATTCAGGAATGGGCAACGAAATGGCGGTTAGCCTTTAATGCGCCAAAGAGCCAAGCGATTGTATTAACTAGGAAGAAGGTTCCACAAAACCTGACTCCTCTAACCCTCTTCGGCGAAGATATCAACTGGACAAGTACTGCCACCTACCTAGGTGTGAAAATGGACAAGAGAATGACGTGGAAGCCTCACGTCACCAACGTCCGCGCAAAGGCATCTGGGAGAATGAGAATTCTATACCCGATTCTCAACCACTCTTCAGCACTGAGGCCGCAGCTGGGAATCCGCCTCTATGTTGCGCTAGTCAGGCCAATACTGGAGTACGCAGCAGTTGTCTGGGGGAACACTGCTGCCTCCAACTTACAGCAACTGCAAGTTGTACAAAACAGGGCCATAAGACAGGCATATCATCTACCGCGTGAAACGAGGACACATGTGCTGCACCAAATAAGTGGCCTACCCAAGCTTCGCGAGAGGTTTGAACAGCTGGCAAGACAATTTTACGCCAATAATAAAAAATCTACCAATCCGCTGATAACCGCTCTAGGTGCGGATCCAGTATATGATAAAACTCTCAGGTGGCCAAAGAAACTGCTGGACCACTAATTATGCACTAAAACATAAGAACAATGACAAAAGCACCGGATACGACAAATCCAGATAGAGACGAACCATTCTGATAATGACAACCAATAACATAAACTGGAAGGAGATGCGCTATAGCGCAAAAACTTCCCCTCAGCCTGGGACTTAAGTTTTCCCAGTAAGGAATGTCACTGCTGCATCTGCTGCTGCTGCTGCTGCATCACGTAACACCGAGGCTTGGGCAGTGCCATTCGGGAGGACCGGGGTTAAACTCGTTTCGGCCATCCTGTCTGAGGTTTTCCGTGGTTTCCCTCAGACACTCCAGGCGAATGCTGTGATGGTTCCCTACAAGGCCACGACCGACTTCCATGCCCCTTCCCTCCCCGCAGGTTAGTTAGGCTCAAAAGAGTCTCCGTGACTCTCCAGCAGCCCGCCTTCCAGCCTTCAGCTGGGAGGAATGAAATCGTAAATAATGAAATCGTAAAACAATCACATAACTAAAAATGACCAAAACAATACTCACAAATTTTTCAAAATATTTAAGAAAGTTCGGAAAATTAAAGACACATGTGAAAATTATAGAATCTACTGTTAATTCTTTCATTTTTACAATCAATCAAACAAATATTCATATAAACTCTCTATTTCACGAATTCCTTCGTAAATTTACTCCTGTTGTCCGGTGACGCCATGTTAAATGCAGAAGCCACTCTCTCGGACGACACAGAAGAGGCTTGGCATATCAAATACTTCATCAACGTATTAACTTCAGTTCTTCAGCAAGAAATAAAAAAAAAAAATAGAACAAGAGCTGTAAGTTTACGTCAATCCTCAACTTCGCATCACGGATGCTTAATCAATATTCTTCAACTTGATTGAAAATAATCTAACAGTTAACATTCAAGTATGTTGACAAAAAATGACGTTGACACTAACGTAAACCTGTTAAAATGTCCTGCCACCCTGACTTTGATTTTGCGTGGTTCTGCTCAGTCACTCCATGCGAATGCCGGGACGGTTACTTTCAAAGGAGCTCACAGCTGACTTCTATTTCCTTTCTTCTCTTTTAGGTTAAGTAGGCTGAAAAGCACGAGACACTCCAGAAGCCCACCTATTAGGCTTCACCTGGGAGGAATAACTACCGTAGAAAAAGGTATCGTATTATTCAGTCCGATGATTATATACGGCGTTACACGTAACCCGTAAGAAGTAACAGATGAAAGAAGGGAGAGTATGAAACCCCGATGCTGGAAGGTTCGGGCCTACTCTTCCGAAACATACCAGGAGGGTCACCAATTTCAGGGTCTCCATGAGGCGAACGGATCACCATCAACAGTGCCGCATGACCCCACTTCATAGTCACCGCGGAGACATTCGGTATTCACCCCAGGACTTTGGTGTACTATCTTGTGATAAGGAATTATGCACCTCTGCTACCTTGCCACCAGGTCTGGAACCAGCTAACACCGTGTCAGCGCCGGACACCATCGCGGCGCCACAACCAACTGAGACAACGCGACGGGGCGGGCAAGTCTTTGGTGCAGCTAAGGTATAGCTCCTCCATTCGCTACGTCTCAGTCTAGCATATTTAACTAAGTAACTGTCTACCAGCAGTAAATGAAACGCCAGACAGGAGGGTGTTTGACAAACAGGTCCCTGTCGGTCCACGTGAAGTGGTGAAGAGGGCGGTAATGGCGGCACGTGTCCTGCATGCGACAGGTGCCTCAACGCATCCTTTGTTAACGCACATCCTCACCAGAATATGTCGCCTGCGAGATGCGCCTAAATGAGAATTCGTTGCGCCTCAACAGCTTCCACTGTAAGCAGAAAAGTAATGTCATGACTGTATATAGTACAAATAGGACCGAAAAATTAAAAGCGAATTTAAGAAGGCTTAACCTTTCTATAGTCTACTCGCATATGAGCGAAGGTTAGGTTATGCGGTTTATTCTATGTTCACACGCATTTCGAATCCAAACTGTCTCCGATATCCCAAGTCCTACCCATGGGTCTACTTGTGTTTCACTCGTAATGTTAAACAATACAAAGTTCTTGATTTACTGCAGAGGGTGATAAGAGGCTATACTCGTACAGAGAGGTTAGGAAATTGGGTTACAAAAGTTTGGTCAGACCATTGGTTGAATATGGTGGTGTAATTTGGAACACACATTTAGAGTATCAAATACAGTAGTTGGACGGTGTGCAAAGAGGAGCAGCTAGATTGTTTTGTGGAAATTATCGCAGGACCCAGTCAGTAACTGTTATGATAAAGGTGCTGGATTGGGTATCATTCGAGAAAACGTCTCTTTAACAGCGAGGTCTTTAGAGACGGGAAAGGATGGGGGGCAATAAATGGGAAGGAATTCGGCCATGGCCTTTTGAAGGAAGCATCTCGGCATTTGCCTGGAGTGATTTGGTAAAATATGGAAATCAAGTGGCTATAATAAAAGTAGAGGATCAGGAGAGACATGCATCAGTTAAAAAGGGTGTGAGACAAGGTTGTAGTCTATCCCGATTAATATTCAACTTGTATGTAGAAGAAGCAATGAAGAAAGTCAAAGAAAAATTTCCATGTGGCATAAGTTTTCAGGGAGAAGAAATGTATGCTACAATTTGCTGATGACATTGTCTTGTTAGTAGAAAGGGCTGAGGATATTGAGAAGTTACTGAATGGCATGAACAAAATACTGAAGGAAGATTTTGGACTGAATATAAATAAAAGCAAGACAAAAGTGATGAAATGTAGCTGAAATGATAGCAATACTAGTAGATTAAATATAAAAATAGGATCGGATGCAATAGGAGAAGTAAGCGAATTCTGTTACTTGGGAAGTAAAATTACAACCGATGGCCGAAGCAGGAGTGATGTTAAAAGCAGAATAGCACTAGCAAAAAGAGCCTTCATGAGAAAGAGAAACCTTTTAGTTTCAAATATTGATCTAGGAATTAGAAAGAACTTTTTGAATCTCTTTGTATGGAGCACAGCTCTTTATGGTAACGAAATATGGACTTAAAGAATACCGGAAAGAAAGAAAATTGAAGCATTTGAAATGTGGTGCTACAGAAGAATGCTGAAAATTAAGAGGAAAGACAAAGTAAGAAATGAACGAGTTTTGGAAATGATGGGTGAGAAAAGAAGTTTGTGGAAGAAGCTTACAGAAAGAAGAGACAGGCTAGTAGGTCATATTTTGAGACATGCTGGATTGGTTAATTTGTTAGTGGAGGGAACAGTTACGGTAAGAACTGTAGAGGAAGACAGAGATTAGAATATATGAAACAGATAATTGAGGACGTGGACTGTAAGGGGTATGTAGAAATGAAGAGGTTAGCACAGGTTAGTAAAGGATGGAGGATTGCATCAAACCAGTCAAAAGACTGACGACAGCAAAAAAAAAAAAAAAAAAAAAAAAAAAAAAAAAAAAAAAAAAAAAAAAAAAAAGGAAAACCCAAATCTGGATGCCCGGACGGGGATTCAAACCGCCGCCCTCCCGAATGCTAGGCCAGAACGCTAACCATTTCACCACCACGCTCGGTCGAGACAGTCTTCTTGCTGGACAGTCCATCACAATGTGGTCAGCAGTTTGTATACCTCCACAGTCACATAAAGCATCTTCACGGAGACCACACCTATGCTTGGTGGTTGCATTACACACTGCGTGACTTGTGCGAAATCTGTTCAGTTGACACAGGTTGTCGGATCTTTTACAAGCCCACAATTGCGTGGGCTTCCCAATCGTTTCCCCACCCTTAATACAAGTTACAGTTGTTATGTCTGAGATTGGCTGCTTCCATGTAGGCAGGTCTCCTCGATTTTAGTCTTGTGCGAGGCAGCTGAAGAAGATCACCATGCAGAGGAATCATGTTGTTTTCGTCCACTCCTTCCAATTCTCTAAGCAATATCGATTTTCTTCTTAAATGTGGTGGAGGAATGTTGGAAAGTTCAGGCAGCCAGGATACTGTGGTAGCCCTAATGACACCACTCACTGTTCTCATAGCAGCGTTAAGCTGGGTGTCAACTTTGGTAGTATGAGCACTACCAAGCCATGTAGAGCTAAAAACGTAGAAAAAGAGTAAAAAAACATGGGTGATTCTAAACTCGTGACCACAAGCAAAATGCAATCACGGCTTAACACCTAGGAAACTTTTAATTTAATTTAATTTAATTGCAATGGAGCGCACGCTCCGGTGGCAGTTTCCCTACACTGCCATTTTCTTCCCTTTTCTGCATCCACATATATTTGCCCTCAACAAATTTCAACTATAAATTCTTTCAACGTTTTTGGTACTGTAAATTATTCACCATGTCTCGTGGTAATTTATACTAATCCCTGACCCCATTACCTACGAAACAAAAACTTCCCACACCCTTGTGCCTGATATCGAGTTCCAGCTTGTGGTGTTAGTGAACTTTCCCCTTCCATGAGGCTCTCCTAATTCTTCTATCAATATCTTTCCACGACTCAAGACAAATATACATCTTGTACACTCCAAAACTATTTTCACAAACCACCTGTCTTCCTATGAATCCCATTCCAGGTCTTGTATCATACCAGTTACTGATTGTGTTTTGCAGTAATTTCAGCAGACAAATCTAGCAGCCTTTCTCTGTACCCTCTCCAACTCCTGTATTTTATACTCAAAATGTCGGTACCATACTATACCACCATATTCAAGCAATGGTTTGACCAAGGTTTATAACCCAATTCCTTTACTTCTCTCGTGCATCCCCTCATCACTCTCTCCAACAAGAGAAGAATTTTGAAATCTTTTCCTTCTACCTGTTCAATGTGTCCTGCCCAGTTGTGCTTTTTGTCAAATTTTATGCCGAGGTATTTACATTTGAAGTGTTCAACAAGCAATTCTTTCCCCACCTTATAATCATAATCGACCTTTATTTTTATTTTTTTTATCTGTGTACGTAATAAGCAGTCTCTTCCCTGCATCTGTCATCATAGCATGTTGACCCATCTAGTTATATATCTTTCCCAGATCACCCTGCAACTGTTTACTTTGTTCTACCGCTTTTACCCTATCATATAACATTTGGTCATCTGGAAATAACCCAACTTTTAAAGGTAAATCATCGATACAGTGTAAGAGACTCCGCCAGCTACAGATGTGTCGCTTGTTGGGTGTGTGTTGGTGTGGTCTGTGACGCCGCGCCGGGGCCGTTTGCGTGTGGGATCGAGGTCGTGGTAACGGTAACCACAGCCACCCAGTCCAGTCGGGACCACGCTGCTCCACGCAGCTGTGCCACTACTTCTCGCATATGGGAGAGGCTACACCACGAAGAGAACAGTTCTCAAGTACTTTTAAAAGGTCATGGTCATATCTCCCCTTCCAATCACTACTAATTCTTCTATTGATATCGGGAATGTAACCCTGTCTCTCTCTCTGTCTGTTTGTTACGATTTCTCGACTAAACAGCTCAACCTATTTTCATGAAATTGGTGAAGGAAGTACAGTACTATGCATTATTAGGCAGCACACAGGATACATTTTTCTTAACAAATACCGTATTCCTTCATTAAATTTGAAAACTAACTGGACGGTGACAAAGAAACGGATAGCATGTATGAATCTCTGTAATGTTGTATCGGTCACTCAGGCTTCGTTTCTCTCGCAGTCATGTTTGTGTGTAATTTGTTCATTAATTTCATGCACAGCCACTTCTGCTATGGATTAGCGCTACATCAGAAACACGCACTGAAAGTGGCAGAAAATACGTGTTTTTTTGATATGCAGTTATGTGTAGCCAGCTCACGGGTGTCCATTCCCCTAAGACTGTATATCTTAGGAGAGAACAGCAAAACCAAAGACGTTCCGTACAAAACGGTAATGACATGATATCCTCAGAAAGGGACATATGGTAATTTTAAACCGCAAACAAAAATCTGCTGGGAGAACTATGGTGGGTACTACCCACGGTAAACCCCTTTTCCCCTTAGTTTGTTGATATTTTTAAACATGTTGCATAACTGTTCTCTTCATGAGGCAGAGTCAATGGTGTGGTGATGGCTTCCCCGTCATACTATTCCGACTCTGTGCCTGTTGGGACACATTTTACGTAACTTTAATCATTCTATATCCAATTCAAGCGATAACATTCTAACTCCATGCGTACGAAACCGCTGTAACAGCTAGTCTTCAATATCCGCCTTGTACACTACCATGACCCTCTACACCCTCCTCCTGCCTTCCAATGAGTGCCAACCCAGCTCTTTTACTGCTTGTTACTGCTTGCATTCTCCGGTAATTTCCTGAAATAAATCTAGCAGAACGTTTTTGCACCCGCTCCAAGTTCTGTATTTGAGACTCAAAATGGGGGTCCCTTACTAAACCACCATACTGAAACAATGGTCTGACCAAAGTTTTGTAACTCAATTTATTTACTTCTCTCATACATCCCCTCATAACTCTCTCCAACAAATTCAGAATTTTGAAACCTTTTCCTACTGCCTGTCCACTGTGTCCTGCCCAGTTAAGTTTGTTATCAAATGTAATGCCAAGATATTTGGATTTCATGTCTTCAGCAAGCAATTCTTTCCCCACTTAATAATTCTAATCAACCTTTAGTTTTTTATCTGTGTATCTAATAAGCTGACTTCTTTGCCTTTATCTTCATCCCATGTTTACCAACCCAACTAGATATCCTGTCCAGATCACCCCTGCACTTGTTTATACACAGGACATAGCACCAAAAACTCGCCTCCATCCACGTTTGGTCTTTTGATGCGCCGTTTAGGATCTGTTCTTGTAGGCGTTGATTGACAGTATAGAGAAAGTACAGAAAAGAGCCGCTAGAATTCGTGACGGCTTGCTACAGTCCTTATGAAAGCGTCACAGAACTGATTAGTAGACTAGGCTGGGAGTATCTGGCGGACAGACGGTTTGGTCTAAATTTACTGACGAAAATGCGAGCACCCAGTCTCACTTACGATTTAGTAATAATATTTCCTCCACCAACCTATTTCGATTGCAGCGACAGGAAATTAATATGTAAGAGGCAGACACGATGTCAAGAAGGGGAGCCCTGTCATAACCGTGGTACCACAACCTGGTGGTGGGTTCTTATGTAGCTCCACAAAAAAAATCTGGAGAGAGGAATAAAATTTGTTGTTACTTCGTTTAATGCATCCAGATATCTACTGTCAAAAATTAGTTATTGGTATAGTTCATTGTACCATAGGCGACGTTTTCCTTCTAGTCCAGGACGCATTTCAACCAAATCACAACCACCAGGAAGAAAACGAAACAACCATTGTGCATGTCAAGCGCGTAGTTCCTTGTGGCTTTAGCGATTTTTTTATTGTTTTTTTTTTCCCTGGTGGAGGCAACATTTAATCTTAACCACCTCAATTTTGGGCTACAATATAAGCGACAAGTAGAAGAGATATTGAAAAAATTATTCCTTACTTTCGATTTGTGTCATCGAGTTAGATAAGAATCCACTATCAAATTTAGCTTTGGTAAAATGTTTCTTCTGGTCCAGACCGAATTTCAACCGATTAACACCACTTCTGAGACAGGATGTTCTCGCGTAGTAATTAATAGTTTTATATTAATAATAACAAACTCCACGCTACTTTATTTGAACGTCATGTATTTTAAACATTTCCTTTTTTCATTTACACACACATAATTTTTCTCCATATCATTCCAGATAACAAAACGAAACAACCGAAGTTATACTCAATAATAATATTATTTCAAAGACATTATTATTTAATAACATCAACGATATTATTACAATCTACTACACCTCTATGGCATAAGCCCCGATTTTTATTAAAAATACATAAACTAAATTCATTTATTTTTTTAACAATATTTGGCGTCATAATGTCTCGAAAACTAAACGAGATATCAAAAAAAAAAATTATTCTTCACTTTCGATTTGTTTCGTCAATTTACATTAGAATCTATCATCAAATTGTGACGACACGGTTATCGTAGACTTCTAACATTCCACGCTCCGACTCGTAGAATGTTTCTATCCATTCTGATGACTCCTCCCTGAGCATTCCCCACCCGGAGATCCGATTGGGGGACTATTTCACCTCCGGAATATTTTACCCAGGAAGAAGCCATCATGATATATGTAATTTGAGAGGATTACATGTCCTCGGGATACCCTTTGGGTCTTTAATGCAGTGGTTTCGCGTTGCCTTCTGCATCCACATACCGTTGATCATTTCTGATTCATCCGCCTTTAGGGTCCGTTTCCAACCCCAAGGACAAGAGGGTGCCTTGGACCGCTCTACGGTCCTCCTTTCGGAGGTCGTTGGCAAGCAGTGGATGACTCCTTCTACCGGGAATCTTTCAGTCGCCAGAGACTCGTCTGTGAAAATGGGGTGCACCACGTGAAGGAGAGGTTGACATTCGGTTGGAGGAGTCTAGCAAAAAGATTGGTTATCGCAGAATCCCCTCAAGACAGTCAAAAGCAGGTGGGAGACTCGACTTGGATGTTGAGTATAAGACGTCGGGTCGGGTAAAGAATGTGTCTGGAGCGACAATGGCGCCCCTCGCATCCCGGATGTTCGCTCCTGTACCACCTGACTCCAGCGGGGGTGAGTCACGAGCAAAACCCACCCTTACCACCCCCACGGCCCAGCCGCGCTCCTAATAGGCTGCCGCCCCTTGCAAGGTGACACACGAAAACCACCTTAATTGACTAGGGGAACGCAAGTCACAATACTAACTTGTTAAGGTGAGCCTAACATTAATACCTTGGCTATTGAATCGTGGGTTCATTGTTTTTATTGTTTACTATCATAAGTTTCTTTTCACATGATATCGATACTTATAAAACGAAAACCGTGTTAATTAGTTCCAGAAAAACTCAGAAACTACTTCACTACTTTCGATGGGGTTTTCACCGTTTTAAAGTTTAGAATTTTAATTGAATCGTTTTGTATGTCTTATGCTTCACCGCAACAAAACGCTGGAGCAGTAATTGAAAATCTGAACGTATAGTGTGAAGATGCAATACCAACTAGATGCAAATGCCATACTTCGTAAAAAGCAGTAGTCTTATAATCGCATGTAAAATTTCGTTCCTTAAATTTTGTTTTTACTCCTTAAACCCCATAGTTGTCCGAATCGAATGCAAAGATGAAACTATGTAAAGAGGAAAACATATAAATTAATTTTAATAAAATAATGGAAAAAACTTCAGAGACCTTCTTAGCTTCTTGAAACTACGATCTCAGGGTGGACAACTACAATCTCTAATATTTGATTATTGCAGGCCATTTTCTTCCACAGTTGCTTGTTAAACTAATTATTATTTAGTAAAAAACGCCAATACAACTGTTGTCTGATATTCTTTATTATTCGGACGCGTTTCGCCTCTCGTCGAGGAATCCTCAGCGTACAATGTTTCTGTAATATGCGATTAGTTATAATTTGAAAAAAAAATTTTTTTTTGTTTACATATAACGAAATTATTCTATCTATATGATGCATAATATGACTTATATTTAACATACTAGTTATGAATTATCTTATAGTTTATATTGGTGTAATAGGATGGGATTAATATCGCAACTTACATTTACATTTTGAGGTGTGGTAGTTGGTCTTCTGTGACCTCAACCAGTATGCTGTTTCCACTATTGTGTTTAGCTATATAGTTTGATATAGTGTGGTTCTCAGTATATCAAACTATATAGCTAAACACAATAGTGGAAACAGCATGCTGGTTGAGGTCACAGAAGACCAACTACCACACCTCAAAATGTAAATGTAAGATGCGATATTAATCCCATCCTATTACACCAATATAAACTATAAGATAATTCATAACTAGTATGTTAAATATAAGTCATATTATGCATCATATAGATAGAATAATTTCGTTATATGTAAACAAAAAAAAATGTTTTTTTTTTCAAATTATAACTAATCGCATATTACAGAAACATTGTACGCTGAGGATGCCTCGACGAGAGGCGAAACGCGTCCGAAAAATAAAGAACATCAGACAACAGTTGTAGTGGCGTTTTTACTAAATAATAATTAGTTTAACAATCTCTAATGTTTAGAAGTGAAATTATATTCGCTGTTAATATTAAGTTAAGCATATTTGAAGGATTTGAACATGAAAGTGAACTTTTTAAAATCTTGTGTAAGAATTTCAGATATAATTTATTGTTGAACGAGTCTATTTTTTCTTCATTTCCTGAAAAATTTCATTGTTTCTATTGCCGCACGAATGGCTGTGGTTATTTTAATGAAACTTGGCACATCTGTTCCTGACAGGGTGGCTAAAAATGCCGGAGAAATAAATCAGCCACAACCCCATCTATTTTCTGCTTCACCGGGGATAGCTGTTCAAATACTTATAGAAACTGGAGCAATTGAATTGAAATTTGATTTACAAGTGCTGAAAGCTGACCCCTGTTATGAGCTTCAAAATTTAATGAGTGGGCAGATCAACCTAGATCATACCGGGCAATGCCTGGAACTCTGCTATAGTATAATAATGTTATATAATAGGATCAAAACGATAGAGGACTTTAAACATATGCACGGTTACTTAGACAGGATGTCTAGCTAGGTTGGTAAACATGGGATGAATATAAATGCCAAGAATTGTCAGTTTATTGAGATTTTTATTTTTTTATGTTTCTTTCGGGATATACACAGCCAAAACATTTTGACCACCTGCTTATTGGTGTATGGGTCCATCTTTGGAGCGCAATACAGCAGCGATTCGGCGTGGCATGGATTCGTAAAGTCCTTGTTAGGTTTCCGGGGTTGTCTGACACCAGATGTCTACGCACAGCTCACGCTATTCCCTTAAATTACAACCCGGTGGTTTGGGGGTGCGGCGACTGGGAACGAGCATCTCGGAAACGGCGAGGCTGGTCGGCTGTTGACGTGCTACTGTAGTGAGCATCTATGCAGAGTCGTTGAAGGACGGTGAAACCACGACTGGGCGACAAGGTGGTGGACGTCTACGCCTCATCACAGAACTTGGAGGTCGAATAATTGCTCGCGTGGTGTGCTCCGAAACACTTGCGCCTGTTTCAGCATTGTACTCTGCTGTCAGATCTGCCACAGATCGCCGTCTATCCCGCTTTAGAGAGCAGAGAACGACAAAAAGAAAGACTATAGGAAAAGAAGAATTAAAACATATGTTGTGTTCCAACAAAAAGCAATTCCACAAAAAAAAAATCGTAGCTAAGTAGAGAAGAGCAATACATATTTTCCTGTCTTTCATTTAATTTTTTTGGGGGTGTCGCACTAGGGACTGTTCCTTTCATTAGTTTAATGCATGGAGACAGAATTTCAAAGTGGGTCATTGCGTATTCTTAGCAGCTCACGTATTCCCTGTACTGCGGGTATATCGCGCACTCGACGTATTCCGTATGTTAGGCTCGCTGTCAATATTTCAGCAGCTCCAATTATAAGCTGGCCGCTCCGTATTCTGCAGTTTTTCCAACTGCGCGGCGGTGACCTGCTTCCAGCACGGTGACGTCATCACATTAGACACACACACACACACACACACACACACACACACACACACACGAGTGCGCGTACCGATCACTACTTCGCTGGAGGCGAATTAATTAATTTACACCGAAATTGCTGTCCTCTGACAATGGAACGTGTTGCTCCATAAAAATTTGGAAACCAAATCAGTAAAAAAATTACTGCAAAATAGAGTGGCAAAATTCCTTCCCGTAAATAAACAAACAGATATTCAATTGCTTAGGCTGTATTTATTTACTGATATTATCAGCAATTCAGGAAAAGATACACAACGTCCAAATATGTAACAACTTGTGTCATCTGCCATTAGTCATGACATCTAAGTGTTGGCAATTTATTGAAGACCTCTGGCATACAATATTTTTGGTATGATATTTTATGTACAATATATAACATTGTATTACTTTTTGTTTAATCAGTGAGAAAATAGTAATGTCACTTCCTCTGGGGCGCGGGCTATACATAAGCAAGTGTCCCAGATTTTGCTCTGGTGTCAGATTCAGATCAATTAGAAAAAACTGAGAGGGTGAGATTAAAAAAATAACGAGGTTGAAAAATAAGGGTTATACTACTTATCTTCTGGCTACCTAGCAAACTTTTCACTAACTTTTCCATCGTAGGAGCGGAATACTTGGATATATAGGAGAGGATCGATTCTTCAGTCGACGTTGGAAGTCGATGAGAAGTAGCTGTGAACGAAGAGAGGACCAGAGTTGAACTGGAAGGTGGCCATACACCATCAGCCCAGAGACTCAAGTCCAGAACAAGCTTCCCGGGGACATCGCGGGAACTAACTGGGTCACCTGAAAAGGCAAGAGTACAGTTGTGGAAAATGAAGGTCCCTAACATCTCTGGACCACTGACAGTTGCAGAGCTCTTGTCATCTGGTCTACCAGAGGTCTGGAACCTCTGGGAATCCTTGAATCGATTGCGAACAGGAGTGGGCCGGTCCGACGCAAAAATGGTGAGATGGGGCAAAATTGACGCTATCAAGAGTAAGTGCGAGTGTGGTGAAAATCAAACTTTTTTTGCACATACAGCAAACTCAGCAGTGATTATGTGTGAATATGTGTAATCCAGCGCTTTTAGTTTCTTCCAGTACGCATTTTCAAACTAGTTAGACACACTATAGGACGGACATGACATTCACAGACACAACACTTAAACACCCACGCCAATATAGTTATATAGGTTTATATTTAGACCAAAATCTTCCTTCAGTAGCTTGTTCATGCGATTGAGCATCTTCTCAAGATCATCATTCTGTCCATCTAACAGGACAATCACAAATTTTGAGCATACCGAATTTCTCTCTCTGTTTTCTTTCTATCTTTGTGTGTGTGTGGTGATTGGTCATTTTTTTTTTTTTTTTTGGCTATTGGCTTTGCGCCTCTTCGACGTGATTAGAGTCGGGATAGAATTGGTAGCATGATTGAACGGGAAGGAATTCGGCAATGGCCTCTTGCAGGAAGCATCCCGGCATTCACCTGGAGTGATTTGGGGAAGCCACGGAAAACCCAAATCTGGATGCCCGGCGAGCCCACTTCGTTCTGAACGTGACGTCATAGCATTACTCTCACCTATCACACTCCGTGATTTTTTCTCCTTGAACACTGATGCCACATTCGAATTTTTCTGCTACTTCCATTCCTGGTTTCTCTACGTACAAGTTGAAAATTAATGGGGATGAACTACAACTTTGTCTCACACCCTTTTTACTGATACATGTCTCTCATGATTCAACTTTTATCATAACCACTTGATTCCTATACAGATTATAATGTATTCTTCTATATCGGTATTTTAGACCTGACTTATAAACTTTTTAACAAGTTGTCTCACCTTACATTAACAAAAGATTTTTCTAAATCAACACCCGCCCTTCAAGTATTGATGTTAACGCCAGAATCGCTTCTCTTGCGCCGTGGTTTTTTCCCAAACTGATCTTCACCCATCATCTCTTCTACTGTATATTGTTGTGGTCAGTGTTTTTTACTTTTTCACTGATGCGGGTCTCTCGTGATTCTCACTCCCCAGTGCTGCTGATGCCCCTGGTGGCGGCTTGGGGTACTGAATGTGGGCCAGGCCGGTGGAGTGCCTTGAACCCGTCGCACCTGCCGATGGCGAATTTGGCAACCGGCGCGCGTTGCGCAGGCGATAAGGGGCCCGCACAGCCAAACACCTGCAGGGCAACACCAACCCACACGGCGACACACCAAACATACTCATGACGACCTCTCCACTGGTCTCATGCAATCCTCCATCCCTTCCTATCCTGTGCTAACCTCTTCATCTCTACATACCCCTTACAACCCACGTCCTCAATTATCTGCTTCATATGATCTGATCTCTGTCTTCGTCTATAGTTCTTACCTTCGACTGTTCCCTCCACTAACAAATTAACCAACCAGCATGTCTCAAAATATGACCTACCAGCCTGTCTCTTCTTTCTGTAAGCTTCTTCCACAAACTTCTTTTTCACCCACATTTCCAGAGCTCATTCATTTCTTACTTTGTCTGTCCACTCAATTTTCAGCATTCTTCTGCAACACCACATTTAAAATGATTCAAGTTTTCTTTCTTTGTGATATTCCTAAAGTCCATGTTTCTCTACCATAAAGTGCTGTACTCCATACAGTTTTAAATAGTTCTTTCTAATTCCTAGATCAATATTTGAAACTAAAAGATTTCTCCTTTTCGTGAATGCGCTTTTAACATCATTCCTGCTTCGGCCATCGGCTGTAATTTTGCTTCCCAATTAGCACAATTCACTTCTTCTCCAATTGCATTCGATCCTATTTTTATATTTAATCTACTAGTATTGGTATCATTTCTGCTATATTTCATCACATTTGTCTTGCTTTGATTTATATTCAGTCAAAAATCTCCCTTCAGTATTTTGTTCATGCCATTCAGTAATCCTCAGCCCTCTCTGCTAACAAGACAATGTCATCAGGAAACCGTAGCATACTGATTTTTTCTCCCTGAACACCTATGCCACATGGAAATTTTTCTTTTACTTTCATTATTGATTCCTCTACATACAAGCTGAATCCGGGAATCATTGAGTCCCCAGAGCCTCGTCCGTGCAAACAGGGTGCACCACGTGAAGCAGAGGTTGACATCTGGTTGGAAGACCATCTAGAAGTAACCCTTTGCATCAATCTCGATGCTTCTTTCCTTTGATGTTTCGTCCATTCTTTTGTCTGGATGATATTATCTTTCCTCTTCGCCTTATCCTGGAAACCTTTGAAATATTGAACCAATCTTTTGAAACTTCGTCTGTTTTGTATTATAGCTTCTGTTATTCCGATATTTATTCTATAATTTTGTACTCCTTCTGTCTACTGGTTCCCATTCTTAGTCTTGAAGATTAAATAAAAGTTTTATTACTTTGCTTAGGCCTGATTTATTTATTAATATTATTACTACCTGTACTTAAAAAAATCCTTTGTCATATCAATTATCGGTTGTATTCTGTGGTAATTTCCTCAGACAAATCTTGCACTCCTCCTTTCTACTCCCTCCAACTCCTGTATTTGATACCCGAAATGTGGGTCCCATACTACACCACCATATTCCATCAATGGTCTGACCAAAGTTTTGTAATCCAATTTCTTTACTTCTCTCGTACATCCCCTCAACACTCTGTACGATAAATGAATGCTTTTGAAAGCTTTTCCTACCACTTGCCCAATGTATAATACCCGGTTGACTTTATTGCCAAATGATATGCGAAGATATTTAGACTTAACGAGTTCTATTAGCAATTCTTCCTACACTTTCATCGAAACTGTCTACTTTTTTACTTCTTTACCTACTAAGCTAACTCTTCTTGGTATCTATTTTCACTGGATATTGGGCTCCGCAGCTAGGTATGCTGTCCAGGTCACCCTGAAACTTTGCATTATGCAGTATTCCAAAAAATTGATAATAGCAGGTCGCTTGCTCCCCTAACTAATGAGTTGATTCGAATTCTCAAGGTAACGATGTATCGTTTTCTTATAATTACTTACAAAATTTGGGTCACTGTCGCGTTCTTTACGCAAACCGCTGTTTCGTCAGTAACGAAGTGAGCCTTCAATTACGAAACACGCTATCGTTGATAACTTTGTCGTCGCAAATATTTACCACCTGACCGATTTGGGTCACATTGCAGACTCTGTACCCAATATGATCGGCTTATCGATAGGTCACTCCTGCGATAAGGGAAGGATACTTGGCTTGGAGTGTGGCAGGGAGCAAAAACAGCGAGATTAAAAGCCTGTGTGACTGATCAGAAAATTATGTGCATTACCGAGCGTGGTGGGTGAGCGGTTAACGTTCTGGACTCGCATTCGAAAGGACGCCTGTTCGAATCCCCGTCCGGCCATACAGATCTGGGTTTTCCAGGTGTCAGGCGTTGCTATTTGTGCGTTGCACTATTTTCTCTACTCCATTCCTTTCGAAGTATTCTATGGGGCAATATGTACGTACGCAACCTCACGTATCTTTTTTATTTTATTTTCTTCCTTCTATATACTTACCAGATATTTACCATTATTCCATTTGATTCTTGCTGGTTTCAAATATCTGATTCAATCCAACATCATGACATCTGAAAAATCTTTACTATAATGTCATTGAAATTTCCTTCCATTTAGTTTCTGCAATAATTCATTCAGTTTCCTTAGATCATCAAACATACAGTTTATTGCTGTAATTCATATTAACAAGATAATATACAATTACTAATTATCTTCTATTATTTTCATGATACATTCTCTCGTATTGTCATACAATGTTTTAAAAACCATACATTAATTCTCTTTCATTACTCCCTAGGCTTGCATACATTCCATTTAAAATTTTCACACTGCTTGTAAAATACAACTTCATTAAATGATACTTCTTCGAAACTTTCCCTTCCATTTAATTCATTGTCCGTTCATGCTTTCATCAAAACCATTTCATTTTCGTCTTCTCTCTTTATCTGTTTTTCAAAGATGCTCCGCACTGCCTTTATCGGCGTCTTTGACCTTTAAGCTAAATTATCCAAATTAAAAATACAAACTCTGTCACCTCACTACATTTCGAATATATTCACAACACAAACCATAATTTCCTGTAAGGACTGTGTATATTACGCATGGTTCCCAAAATCACTCCAGGCGAATGCCACGATGCTTCCTTCAAAACGCAATGTCCGAATTCCTTCCCGCTCCTTGTCCCCAGTCCCATCCCGCCTCTAATGACCTCGACCTCGACGCCGTAAAGCCATAAGGAACATTCTTTTGAGTAGTACCGAAACAGAGATGTAATTTTATGCTCAGCTCCGAAGCAATACAATTGTTGCTAACGTTCACGATACTGCCCAGTCACCTGTTGCCTGTATTTGCTGCACTTGCAGGTGTCGGTTTTTCTTCATAATTGATCTTGTTGTACGGCAGGCGAGTCGAGAATTAAAAACACTTCTTCATTTATCCACAATAACTTCGGAAAAGTTGCCAGAATTGAGCTTTATTTTTTTTTTTCCCTTTTGACTAGTCTTCTCAGACTACTGTAAATTACATACGGAGATAATTGACTGAGGGAAATAAATATTCACATGTTGTTGTGAGTTCTGTTCCTCTTTTTAACTGTGAAAAATGTTATGAAAGGAAAGCTACGTGGTCTGGCTCGGTACCCCCCCCCCTCCCCCCACGTAGCCCAGCGTAGCCTTCCAGCCAAACCCTCCCTCCCCCCCTGGACCAAGCCACGTAGTTTGTGCATGGTCCCCAGAGAATGTAAAAAATGTCATGGTATATATATATATAAAATGAATAATAATCGCAGTGAAAATATTATTTCATGTTACAAAGACAAGAATAAAACAAAACAAAAGTAAATGTTAATTTTTGCAACTAAATTTTGCAGAAACGATATTACATGTGTAGAAAGAGTTACCAAAACGATACCACCACGTCTTTCTTTAAGTACATATTTATTACATACAAACTGTTTTAACGTTTTGGGAAGTTTATTAAACAGATGTGTCTCAGAATAGTTAACACCTCTTACTACTAATAACAGTCATTAAGGTGTTTTGCACAAGTTATTTTTGTTTCTTGCATTGAAACTCTGTAGCTGCGAATTTGACGCAAATAACTTAGAAGTTCTGTGACAACACACATTAGAAAATATATGTGCTGAAAAGTAATTGTAAGAATATTTAACCCTTTAAGGAGTGACTGTTCTGGGTTTCATCCACTGCTTCTCTTCACCCTGATATTTTCAATTTAATTTAATTGCGATGGAGTGTACGCTACAGTGGCAATTCCCAAGAAATCCCATTTTGTTCCTTTCTTCTATCCACCTACTTAAATTATATCATCGTTTTTTGTAAATTATTCATCATCTCTCTTGACACCCTTACCTACGAAAGAAAATCTTCCCTCACCCTTATCCCCGAAATCAAGTGCCAGCTTGCGGTCATGGTCAACTCTCCTAACTCTTGCATCAATATCTCTCCTCACCTCTTCATCAAAATACGTATTGCACACTCCCGTGATTCTCTTCACCCTCCTCCTCTCTTCCCACTTCAGCTCCTTTATCTTATCAGTCACTGACAGAGTCAAGTCTAGCTGCTCTTTTTTACACCCCCTCCAACTCCTGTTTTGATACCCAAAATGTGATTCCTATACTACACCACGATTCAAGCAATTGCTCTGACTAAACTTTTGTAACCCAATTCCTTTACTTCTCTCGTACTGTACATTCCCAAGTCGCTCTCTCCAACAAGTGCAGGATTTTGAAACCGTTTCCTACTGCCTGACGAATGTCTCCTGCCCAGTTGTGTTTGTTATGGCAAGGTATTTTCATTTGAAGTCTTCAAGAAGCAATTATTTCCCCAGTCTGCAATCTAATCCTCTCGGGTTTCCGTTGTCTAAACATAACGTTTCGACATCTAGCTCTGATGTCTTCATCAGGTATCTTCTAGTTGTCGCAGCAGACTGTCACCGCCTCGGCTAGGCAACACTATCTGGCTGGAAGCCCGAGAGTATTTTATTGCATCAGTACGCTGGGAAACTCTCCACTCACATATTTCCCCAATCTTTAATTCGTCCACGCAAACACAGTGCATTGAAGGCAGACATATTAGTGTCATATACGCAAAACACTAACTCATACACTCCTGGAAATTGAAATAAGAACACCGTGAATTCATTGTCCCAGGAATGGGAAACTTTATATACACATTCCTGGGGTCAGATACAACACATGATCACACAGACAGAACCATAGGCACATAGACACAGGCAACAGAGCATGCACAATGTCGGCACTAGTACCGTGTATATCCTCCTTTCGCAGCAATGCAGGCTGCAATTCTCCCATGGAGACGATCGTAGAGGTGCTGGATGTAGTCCTGTGGAACGGCATGCCAAGCCATTTCCACCTGGCGCCTCAGCTGGACCAGCGTTCGTGCTGGACGTGCAGACCGCGTGAGACGACGTTTCATCCAGTCCCAAACATGCTCAATGGGGGACAGATCCGGAGATCTCGCTGGCCAGGGTAGTTGACTTACACCTTCTAGAGCACGTTGGGTGGCACGGGATACATGTGGACGTACATTGTCCTATTGGAACAGCATGTTCCCTTGCCGGTCTAGGAATGGTAGAACGATGGGTTCGATGACGGTTTGAATGTACCGTGGACTGTTCAATGTCCCCTCGACGATCACCAGAGGTGTACGGCCAGTGTAGGAGATCGCTCCCCACACCATGATGCCGGGTGTTGGCCCTGTGTGCCTCGGTCGTATGCAGTCCTGATTGTGGCGCTCACCTGCACGGCGCCAAACACGCATACGACCATCATTGGTACCAAGGCAGAAGCGACTCTCATCACTGAAGACGACACGTCTCCATTCGTCCCTCCATACACCCCTGTCGCGACACCACTGGAGGCGGGATGCACGATGTTGGGGCGTGAGCGGAAGACGACCTAACGGTGCGCGGGACCGTAGCCCAGCTTCATGGAGACGGTTGCGAATGGTCCTCTCTGATACCCCAGGAGCAACAGTATCCCTAATTTGCCGGGAAGTGCCGGTGCGGTCCCCTACGGCACTGTGTAGGATGCGACGGTCTTGGCGTGCGTCCGTGCGTCGCTGCTGTCCGGACCCAGGTCGACGGGCACGTGCACCTTCCGCCGACCACTGGCGACAACATCGATGTACTGTGGAGACCTCGCGCCCCACATGTTGAGCAATTCGGCGGTACGTCCACCCGGCCTCCCGCATGCCCACTATACGCCCTCGCTCAAAGTCCGTCAACTGCACATACGGTTCACGTACACGCTGTCGCGGCATGCTACCAGTGTTAAAGACTGAGATGGAGCTCCGTATGCCACGGCAAACTGGCTGACACTGACTGCGGCGGTGCCCAACCGCTGCGCAGCTAGCGCCCTTCGACGGCCAACACTGCTGTTCCTGGTGTGTCCGCTGTGCCGTGCGTTTGATCATTGCTTGTACAGCCCTCTCTTAGTGTCCGGAGCAAGTATGGTAGGTCTTACACACCGGCGTCAATGTGTTCTTATTTCAATTTCCAGGAGTGTATATTCACTCGCACCCCAGTTAAATTCTCCAGAAACTTCCTTCAAGGAGACCGCTAAGCTCAGTGTAACGGTTAGCGTCATGGCCTCGCATTCGGGAGGACGGCGGTTCGAATCCTCGTCCGGGCATCCAGATTTGGGTTTTCCATGGTTTCCCAAATCACTCCAGGCAAATGCCGGAATGCTACCTTCAAAAGGCCATGGCCGAATTCCTTCCCATTCCTTGCCCCCCCCCCATCCTTTCCCGTCTCTAAAGACCTCGCTGTTAGAGAGACGTTAAGCAGATAAAAAAAATAAAAATAAAAAATCAGGCAACGGGTGATGAGGTCATCATTGTGTCGAAGGAATCGGTGAATTACTTTGTAATCACGCACATTCCGGCTTTTCTAAGGAACTATGATGTTTCTTTGTGACCTGACATGTTCTTCTGGCGACTGGGGGAATGGATGCTCTATCTTTTGTACCGGGAACGAGAGAACGTGATGTGATTAAGATCTCATATCAATGGAGCACGTGATGGAAAATTCATGGGACAGACGACACCAGCATTATCTACCACGACTGAGCGTCTCTGTAATTACTGTCGTTGAAGTTTCTCCTGTTGATTCCGATAAACATTTCCTTCCCATTTTATATCGACTTGTTATTAAATTTGTGATTCGTAAGTTTTAAAGCTGCAACGTCATATAGCGTTTCCTTAAGTCCACGTGTATACTATGAGAGTGGAGAATTTCCCGGCGTGTTGATGCAGTGAAATCAATGCAGCCGGATAGCGTCGTAAAATGACGACGTTTCAACAACCTGCTCCCAAACGTATTCCGTATGTTAGGTCAGCGAGCGTCTTGTGTACTGTATTTTATCCCATATCGCTTCTTTTGCACGACAAGTCTGTGAAATAAGTCCCTCCACGAATTTGTGTGTTTAGCTTAATTGTAATTGGGCGTCTAGTCCGTTGACAATTTCCTAACAAAGCAATTCTTTCATTTCAAAATTTTATTTACTGAATCTTAAATTCTTTAATGGCGGTTTCACTGCTCATGTTCGGCTTTGATTTAGAATTCTTCCTCCGCCTCTGTTAAATTATTTATCACTTACCTTGGTAATTTATTCCAATACCTGACTTAGTCATCTATGAAAAAAAACTGTCCTTTTTTTTACTTACTAGCTGGTCCCCACGACTTCGTTCGTGTTTGTAAAGAATTTGGATTGGCATCTAACCTACATAGTGCACGATGGGAGACTCGATGTTGTTACCACACGAAAACGCCACTCATCTGCGCTACGTAATTCAGGCAGCAAAGTAAAATATACCGACACACATGTCTTTGGTCGAAATACGAAAATATCCTTGATCGGCGTCTTTCAACCACCATATATCCCACACTAGCACAGTTACCGAACTTCGTCCAACGTTGTGATTGACGGGTGACTCTCTGCTACTACCACACACAAACACCAGTGATCTACGCTAGATAGTTTTGGCTGAAAAGTGATACACTATGACACATACGACTTTGTTAGAAATATGAAAGTGGCGCAGGTCGACGACTTCCAACCCCCATATCTCCCACACCTCCATAGCTACCGATATCTGATCACCACAGTGCACGATGGGAGATTCGATGTTATTACCACACACAAACATCAATGGTCTATCCTATGTAGTTGCTGCAGGAAAGAGAAGTACAAGGATACACTAGTGTTTGGTCGAAATATGAAAATTCCCTGCATCGACCAGTTTTAACCATCATATCTCCCACATCCCCATGCTACTTCCACACAGAAACACCAGTGATCTGTGCTAGGTAGTGGTGGCTGAAAAGTGAAATATAGGAAAACACACGTCTATTTATATATATATATATGTAAGATTGATTGACGCCTCATCAACGTCGAGGTCATTAGAGGCCCGATGGGACTGGGGACAAGCAACCGGAAGGATTTCGGCCATGGCCTTTTGAAGGAAGCATCCCAGCATTCGCCTAGAGTGATTTGGAGAAACCATGTTAAGCCCAAATCTGAATGCCCGGACGGGGATACGAACCTCCATCCAACAGAATGCGAGGCCAGAGTATTAACTGCTTAACCACCACTCTCGGTGAAAGAAAACTGTCCCACAGCCTTCTGCCTGAAATGGAGTGCCAGATTGTAGCAATGGTGATATTTTCCCTTCCATGCACCTCTGGTAGCTGTTCCAACTATATCTAGCCATGCCTAACCACCAAGACAATCATACGCGTCATACACTCCCAGCACTCTCTTCATCCTCCTCGTGTCTTCCAAACAACGCCATTCCTGTTCCTGTGTCATGCTAGTAACTGATTATGTTCTATTCTGATTTCCACAAACAAATCCAGCAGCGCTTCTTTGGACCCCCTGTAGTTGTTCTATTGGAATCCATATGTTCAGGAGTACAGTTCAGTTATTGCTATTATCGATTCCCTGGAGTATTTGCGCGTTACAGTACAAAGCAACTTGAAAGATAACCTGGTCGCTGGTAGAGCTAATTCTAGGCTGCTGGTAATAGGCTGAATTTTGAAAATCATCAAAGGAGATACAGTATAAAACTGCTACTGTATTGCTGTTTGGGATCCGCATCGCCAGGGATTGATTAACACTCCGTGGTTGCTTGGTACAGTCCTTATGATAGCCTCGCAGAATTGGTATGTAGACTGGACTGAGATTGTCCGGTAGACAGACGACGGAGGGTTTCGGTTGAAGTTTTTGGCAAACATGCGAACAACAACTTTCATTTACGAGTGCGATGAAATACTGCGTCCATGAACCTATTTGGATTGCAATGAAGGAAGAGATAAGATTAAAGAAATTGTTTGTCGTAGTGATACTTATCTGGATTCGTTCTTCCGTTGTGCTACTCGGGATTGAAATGCACAGAGGTTTGGTGCAAAGAATCTTCGCCCATGGACAATTTTGTAAATTGCTGAGGGTAGATGTAGAGTTTTACTACATACCCAAAATACTTAATTTTCTTTTTATTTTTTACCTTGTTTATCTCTTCTAAGGTCCTGTATTTGGCCCGCGGTTATCCAGATGCAGTTTGTATATTTATGCACCTACTAGCTACTACCCGCCACTTCGTGTAGTGACATAACGGAAATATTAAAAAAAAAGAACGTAATATTTAGCTCTTTGAGCAAGGATGAAAATTAATAATATATACTCTTAGATGAAAAGCAAGACGACATAGGTTGCTATGGAAATACTCGTAAATACTCATGAGATGTTAGCTATCGGCGTAGAAGCGTAGACCGGGTGCTTGTGATTATCATTGCCTAAAACCAACCTGCATCTGCGGAGATTTAACCAATTTTGATGTAATCCCTAGTGGATTAAAATAATTTGCAATAAACAAAAACTGTTTGGATCGAAAGCACTGAATTATTTATAATTGAAACTACATCACGAAACATCGATAGCGTCACATGGCGACCGTGACAGGAATTGCATTTGTGTGTATTTTCTGAAATGTTTTTTAGTTTGTTTTGTTATGTTGTTAGTATTAAGAAGAGAATGTCTCTTGTAAAATATTTGTAAAAATTCTACTAGAAATAAGAGAAATGGGGAATACGAGATGCAAGGTTACTTTTATAAATTTACCAATGTCTTTTTAAGAAAAATCCATGGTAAACTTGAGGAGGCATGTGACATAACGGAAATATTTTTTAAAAAAGACCTTAATATTTAGCTCTTTGAGCAAGGATGAAAATTAATAATATATACTCTTAGATAAAAACAAGACATAGGTTGCTATGGAAATAAATACTCATGAGATGTTAGCTATCGGCGTAGAAAGTATGCTTGTGATTATCGTTGCCTAAAAAGAACCTGCATCTTCGGAGATTAACAATTTCGATGTAATCCCAGTGGATTAAAATAATTTGCAATAACAAAAACTGTTTGGATCGAAAGATCTGAATTATTTATAATTATAACTACATCACAAAACATCGATAGCGTCACAGTATGAGTACTAGCATTGTATGAAATCCACATCTATACCGAATAATAAGCTGTGTCTGAACATGAAATTTATCAACAGATCATACGCGAACTGACTGCGAGGGAAACAAAGCCTGAGTGACCGATGTAACATTACACACGCTACCCGTCTGTCTGTCAGGTTTTCAAAAAAAAGTGGCAAAACAGGTTATTTATACCGAAGAAACTATCCTATGTCCTTCCCAATGAAACAGACATAGTGAAATTAGATCAAGATCGGTTTAACCGTGAAAACAGAGTTAGTTTGACGTTTATAATATCAGCGTAGATTCTTCTCGCATGGTGATTTCCTCCGCGTGGTTATTTTTCGCGTCAGCCTGCCGCGTGGAGCCGTGGCGCGGCCAAGGGCGCCTGGTCTGCGGTGAGGCAACGCGAGCGTGACGAAACCCGTCCTCCGACCGCCGATTGGCAAGTGGTTTTGCGCTGCGAGGTCTTCGGCCGCGCTTTCCCCGCGGGCTGCGACAGGTGCGGCGCGTTGCGAAACGCTGACGACACCACACGCGGCCCCGTGGCCTTGGTCGCTACGGCGCAGCATCCAGCATTGCACCACTCAATATATCACCCGCAGAAATACACACTGCGTCTTCAACCAGAGGCAAACCCGCCAGTGTACACTATGCAATATGGCAAGGTAACGTTATCACAACCCCCTGCCTCCAGTCAATTTTCGTTATTAATACAATTATTACTACTGAACTGTTATTTTTATTAGTTGTAGGTATCCTTTTTTTTGCTGTCATGAGTTTCTCGAGTAATCTATCACACATACTGCTGAAACATGGACCATGAAGAAGCGGGACATCAGCAGGTTACAAGCAAGCGAAATGAAGTTTTTAAGAGGCAGAATGGGAGTTACTAAAATGGACAGAATAAGGAATGAAGTGGTTAGAGACACCATAAAAAAGGAACCCCTACAGGAAAGGGTAGAGAGGACCAGACTGAGATGGTATGGACATGTAAAGAGAATGGAGGTTCAGAGAATCACAAGAAAAATCCACGAAATTAAGATGCATGGTAAACGACCCAGAGGAAGACCAAGAGATGGATGGCTGAAAGAAGTGGAGGAGGGTGTACGGAAGAGAGGAGAGGCTGGAACAAGGTGGTGACAGAGAGGTGGTGGGATGAAATGGAGGAAATGGAGAGGCTTGTGTATAACGCAGACCCGGGCAGAGGCTGCAAACTGTTGAGGATTATGATGATGATCAGTCTTTCGACTAGTTTGATGCAATCCTCCAACCCTTCCTATCTTGTGCTACCCTCTTCCTCTCCACATACCCCTTACAGCCCACGTCCTCAATTTTCTGCTTCACCTATTCTAATCTCTGTCTTCCTCTGCAGTTCTTTCCTTCGACTGTTCCCTCCACTAACAAATTAACCAATCCTGTATGTCTCAAAACATGACCTACCAGCCTGTCTCTTCTTTCTGTAAGACTCTTTCACAAACTTCTTTCCTCATCCATCATTTCAAAAATTCGTTCGTTTCGTACTTTATCTGCCCACTTAATTTTCAGCATTCTTCTGTAGCACCACATTTCAAATGATTCAGTTTTTCTTTCTTTCTGGTATTCCTAAAGTCCATGCTTCGCTACCATAAAGTGCTGTGCTCCACACATAGAGTTATAAAAAGTTCTTTCTGAGTCCTAGATTAATATTTGAAACTACTTTTTTTAAAGTTTTCATGAAAACTCTTTTTGCTATTGCTATTTTGCTTTTAACGTGATTCCTGCTTCGGCCATCGGTTGTAATTTTGCTTCCTCGTAAGTAGCAAAATTCACTAACTTCTCCTATCGCATCAGGCCCTTTTTTTATATCTACTGTGATTGGTATAATTTCTGCTACGTTTTATCACTTTTGTCTCTATTTTTATTATATTAAGTCCAAAATCTTTCTTCAGTATTTTGTTCATAACAGTCAATAACTTCCCAATATCCTCAACCTGTTCTGCTAACTACGACGTCATCAGCAAATCGTAGCATACGGATTTTTTCCCCTTGAACACTTAGGCCATGTTCACATCTTTCTTTCACTTCCTTCTTATCTTAAATATTTGTATAAATATTTGTGTAAATCTCTGTACCCTGGAGTATATAAGTTCCGAGTTTCCACAGACAGTAGTTTGTATAGTAATCGTGGCAGCTTCAGTTTATAGTCTTTAAGAATTTTGTGTTGTAGTGTCCTTGGTCCGCAACAGCTGTGTGGATTATTAAGTCTTGAACCGAATAGATAATGTACTTCCAGTGAACCCCCCATTTCTCCCGTGTAGCTTTTTCCCCTTTTGATTCCAGAAGACATTTTGTGATCTTTTCTCCTGTCAGACTGTTGTAAATTACATAATTAAATAACGGAAATAAATATCCACATGCTGTTGTGTGCTCTGTTTTACATTTTAACTGTGCCAAGTAATATGAATGAAAAGCTATGTGGCTTGGCTCGGAAACTCTTCCAAACCCCCCCCCCCCCCCTACCGAGCCACGTAGTTTGTGAACGCTCCCGAAGTAGTAATAGCTTAGAAAACGTTTTAACAAATTTGTCTGGATGAGTGTAAATAAGTTATTCAAGTAACGGAGATTGTTAAATCTATTGGTAGTTGATCATAACAATGCATTCTTATTGATGACTTCGTAAGCATACCTTTGTTTGCTGTTGGTTACGTAATTAACTATATTAATTTAAATTTTTTAAAAAAAAATACTGTCTTTGCTAACGGCTGGAACGTTTTGCGTGATGACAAAGTGGGCCAAAGTCATCCAAATCCACGCCGTCATCACCGATTAGTGAGGCAATACTAATAATCAAGGTATATCTTCGAGGGATATCTTGGATAATGGTGAAGGTTGTACCTGAGGAAAGAACTGCTAAGGTGGGGAAAGAATTGCTTGTTGAAGACCTGAAATGTAAATATCTTGGCATTACGTTTTATAACAAGCTGGCCATGACACGTTGGACAGGTAGTAGGAAAAGGTTTCAAAATTCTGCATTTGTTGGAGAGAGTGATGAGGGGATGTACGAGAGAAGTAAAGCAATTGGGTTACAAAACTTTGGTCAGACCATTGCTCGAATATGGTAGTGTAGTATGGGACCCACATTTTGAGTATCAAATACAGGAGTTGGAGAGGGTGCAAAAAAAAGGGCTGTTAGATTTGTTTCTGGAATTGATCGCAGAATGCAATCAGTGACACATATGATAAAAGAGCTGGAATGGGATTCATTGCAAGACAGGAGGAGGATGAGGAGAATCATGGCTGTGTAAAGGCGTATATTGGTGATGAGGCGTGGAAAGATATTGCAGTAGGTATGAAAAGTAGTTCATGGAAGGGAAAAGATGACCATGACCACAAGCTGGCACTCGATTTCAGGCACAAGGGTGTGGGAATATTCTCTTTTTTAGGTAAGGGTGTCAGGGATTGGAATAAGTTACCAACAGTTGTGATGAATAATTTAAAGTTAAAATTTGTAGAGGGAAAATATTGGTGGGTGCAGGAAAGGGAGAAGATGTGCGTGAAAGGAAATTGACCATTGCAATTTTAATTAAATTTAATTAAATCTAAACGAAGAGACACAATTAATAGTATGCCAAACTCAACTATATATATATATAAAGATGAATGTATATATATATATATGTTTGTTTGTTCTTCATACAAATCCACAGTTTTCATCCGATCTCGATGAAACTTTGCACACTTATCCTTTGAAACAAGGAGAAAAATACTGTCTACATTTGGTTGAAAAATTATCTGTATACGAGGCGCGTCCAGAAAGTAAGTTCCGTTTGGTAATAAAATGAAATTGTACACAGATACAGAAGAAATTTTTATTGCACAAAATTCTACAACTCTTAAACTACGTTTCCACATAACTGCCGAAATTTTGCAGCCATTTGTCATAGCGTGGCACCAGGTTTTGTATACCTTCTTCATAGAAATCTGTCGCCTGTTTCTTCAACCAGTTGGAAACAGTTTCTTTCAGCTCGTCGTCATTGGTGAAATGATGACCGCCAAGGAAAGACTTGAGATGTAAGAACAGATGAAAGTCTTCTGTAACCAAAGGTGGACGCCCACTTCATTCTTCATCGTGCACATCACTACGCCCGCCATTGAACTGTCGGACCCATCTTCTCACCATCGAATCACTCATCGCATTTGGTCCGTAAACATCGAAAATTTGCCGATTTAATTTCACTTGGTTTCACTTTCCTCGCATTCAGAAACCGAATCACAGACCTGATTTCACAGGCGGCGGGATTTTCAATCAACGCCGACATTTCAAACATTGCACAACAAAGCGTACGTAACTGACAGCGATCTCCAAATGGCACACGTTCTTCCCCTTGATAGACATCGTCTACAGCGCATGTGCGGAACTGCAATCGCAGCGCTGCAGCGGAGATAAATTGAAACGGAACTTACTTTCTGGACGCGCCTCGTAAATAATACATGTTGTCTCATAATTTCGAAATACTACTGAATGGCGATAGACAGACCCGTTGGATATGGACGTCTGTATACTGCTTTTTCCATGTATCGGTCAGACAGCTCAGTGGTTAAAGCGCTTGCTTACAAATGTTTGTGTCGTGGTCTCCGGTTCAAATCTCCGTGGAGGCTAAGGTTTTTAAAAAATTGTTGTTGATCGTAAGAGTCACGCCTGGGCCGTAGGTTATTCGGATTGAATGTTAAACTGTAGATATGACAAAGTTATGGGTGCAATGCGAGGCAAATCGTAGGTAGTCTTGCAATGCTGTAGGTGAACACTTTTTTACGTTATAATGATTCCTCAGGGATTGTTCGCAGTCAGTGTGTGTGTGATCTGCAGTAATAATACTATAAATACGGAAGTAAGTCTCTATCTTTGTGTTACGTTTTGACGACCAAATGGGTATATCGATGTTGATGGAATTTGACAAGAAAATCTGTATGAAGGGCACAGGACATTTTCTCCGGTATGTTTAAAAGTTGTAGTCACGAAGTTTTGAGACCTTATCGAATGGTGACAGAAATATGTTGGAAACTGATTCTCTTCAAGAGACTGGTTCGACGGTGGAATGATATAGTTATAGCTTTCCTGACATATTATGCCGACTCGGTGTTGTTTGGGACCAATCCTTCGTTAGCAGCAACTTTCTATATTCAATTCTGGCAAAAAATTCTTAATCCACGCGTACGAAGTCGCGGGTACGAACTAGTTTCTTATAAAAACAATTCCAGTGTACCGATTTCTTCCTGATTACTGTTTTATTTTGAACATAGATGTTGTTGATCGTGGAAGTTGTAAGAGTTGAGTTAAGACAGACATATTTTGCTAAGCATCCGGTTCTCCAAGAAGCTACTCGGAAACCGACGCTGTGTGCTGGTTTGGTCGTAACGGGAACGACGGTGGCTTCTGGTGAAATGTGGATCATTCCCCGCGTAACTCGCTGCGCGATGCTACGTGTCCGCCCGGCGATTGGCCGCGGGTTTTTTCCCGCTAATAACCCCGCGACCGCCGGCAAATGTTTTCGAGGAAGACGCGCCATTTGCGGTGACGCGGCTGCTCGGTGCTGACGTCACGCGCCGTGGCGACACTCCAGGAAGCCCCGCGGGCCTCGCAAACAGCTCTGGAGCCGGGATCTCGCGAGAGAATCGCCGCGCAATGCTGAGACTAGGGTGCTGATGCCCTACAGGGTTCCTTCCGTGACACAGGGGCGGTGTGCAACTGCTCAACTCCCTGTGAGGTCGCCAGTTATGAACTATCCTGGCGGCACTAAGACAAACGTGATCTGGATGGATTTCTGACCACCTCTAGTCAATAGTCGTTTTAATTACTGGTAGTTAATACTGTTCTGGCACCCATGCCTACCATATTTTCATGGTTCATTACTAGGGCGTATCCAGGCTCAGAACTAGAGGGGGGCAAGATTTGAGCTGGGGGGGGGGGGGCGGGAACTCATATTGGTATCGAGGAAGTGAGCTGGGGGACTGAAACATGACGATTTCTTACAAAATGAAACTCAAGCCTATTGAGGAAACTATTTTCATTATTGATTAATATAGTAATCCAACCACTTAATCTAAGGACCTACTATGTAGTAAATTAAGATCGTAACTCAATTATAATGTAAATACTAATCGTCTCGGATTCTCAGAAAAATTTTCAATAACTTTGTTTCTCAATATCTCACGGCTTTCTTTCACGAAATTTCGATGCACACTCATCAGGCATAATCCAGTCAATCTTTCCTCTCCCACAGTGCTCCTGAGACAGTTCTTCACTCGTAGAAGCGTACTGAAGGCAACTTAATATTTTTTGAAGGGGGCAGGGTGAGGGGGGCAGCAGCCCCCCCCCCCTGCCCCACACCGCATACGCCTATGGTTCCTTTTTCTGTTTTGCTGTCGTCAGTCTTTCGACTGGTTTGATGCAATTATCCATCCCTTCCTATCCTGTGCAAACCTCTTCATTTCTACATACCCCTTACAGCCCACGTCCTCAATTATCTGCTTCATATATTCTAATCTCTGTCTTCCTCTACAGTTCTTACCTTCAACTGTTCCCTCCACTAACAAATTAACCAAAATATGACCTACCAGCCTGTCTCTTCTTTCCGTAAGCTTCTTCCACAAACTTCTTTTCTCATCCATCATTTCCAAAACTCGTTCATTTCTTACTTTGTTTGTCCACTTAATTTTCAGCATTCTTCTGTAGCACCACATTTTAAATGCTTCAATTTTCTTCATTTCCGGTATTTCTAAAGTCCATGTTTCGCTACCATAAAGAGCTGTGCTCCACACAAAGAGTTTTGAAAAGTTCTTTCTAATTCCTAGATCGATATTTGAAACTAAAAGGTTTCTCTTTTTCATGAAGGCTCTTTTTGCTAGTGCTATTCTGCTTTTAACATGATTCCTCCTTAGGCCATCGGTTGTAATTTTACTTCCCAAGTAACAGAATTCACTTACTTCTCCTATTGCACCGGATCCTATTTTTATATTTAATCTACTAGTATTGGTATCATTTCTGCTACATTTCATCACTTTTGTCTTGCTTTGATTTATATTCAGTCCAAAATCTTCCTTCAATATTTTGTTCATACCATTCAGTAACTTCTCAATATCCTCAGCCCTCTCTGCTAATAAGACAATGTCGTCAGCAAATCGTAGCATACTGATTTTTTCTCCCTGAAAACTCATGCAACATGGAAATTTTTCTTTGACTTTCTTCATTGCTTCTTTTACATACAAGTTGAATATTAACGGGGATAGACTACAGCCTTGTCTCACACCCTTTTTAACTGATGCATGTCTGTCGTGATTTTCTCATTGAGTAACTTTAATGAATAAACACACAGTTCGATTAATATTTACGTTAAGTTTAATGCTTTTTAAATTCAATCACGACTTTATACACAATTTACATTCTCCTGTACAAAATATTCTGATCGTACGTAGTCTTTGGCAATGACCCGCGCAATTCGCTAGCCAGCTTACAGCGCGAACTCTCCCTTAACCAAAGATACTCTATATAGGGGAGGGCCAACCCAAACGATCTTGCGTACCACTTTGGAAAAGCATCAGAACTCCGCGGGCCGCATATACAATTATATATTCTCAAGAATATTTTTTTAAAATCATAGTTATTTTTTTCTCGAAATTTCCACAGTTAATTTTTTAATATTTGGCTGCACAAATAATGTATTTTTTTAGTACATTGGTTTTCAATACTTTGGCCGTTATAAAATAAATATATTTTGTAAAAGTGTGATGAATCTCGCGAGCCGAAAAATGTCGAAGACGGGCCACATGCGGCTCGCGGGTTGGACACCCCTGCTCTATATCAATATGCTTAAGAACTAAGATACTAACACTACCCCGTTCGCTACACACGCTACAACCTGTGGAAACCCTATTACATTTAATTACAATTATTTGCATTAATTATACTCAGAACCTTAATGAACACGTATTATTAGCAACCAACATAATTATTCACTGAGCAAAAATACTGTACAGGGATTAAACATAAATGTCACAGGTCACAACTTGCGATGGACGTGTGTGTACGTGCTACTTTTGTGTGTGTTTGTCTCATGAAGTGTGGTGTGTGTGTAGTAAATTAATCATAGTTGAAAGAGGGCTAGACACGGTACTGTCCCATTCGGGCCTACTAATCCGAAAGACACACAACAGGCCGCCAAGATCAAAAAAAATCTCCATCCGATGGGCGAATCACCATCAACATCGATAGTGGACCACTGAATCTAACAAAGGCTTCTGAAAGTGTGAGCCATAAAACAATGGTAAAAAAATACGAAAACTATAGGAGTCGATGACAGAACGATTTGGAGGTTAAAACAATTCTTAAAAGGCATAAAGAAAAAGGTTAGAGAAACGTCCTGCTATTTTCGTTATTCCGACAGTAACAATAGAAAAGTAACGGAATCTTTTAGATTAAATTTCACCCACTTCCAGATGGTTTAGTTGTTAGAATTTTTGCACATGTTTGGGAACTGATGACAGTACAATGATTCCATAGTAGCTTCCAGCTTTTCTAATTTTTATATTTAAAGATTATTTTTAACCTTTTAATTCACATTTTGTATTTTAGTTTTTTAACCCAATAATTTTATTTAACTTAATTTTATCCATAATTCACTGTAATGAAGTGACTGTATTGATCAGACAAAAGGTAGAACGAAAAACAGCATTGAGTCACTAGAATACAAATTTTAATGTAATACAATAAAATTTGTATTCTAGTTACTCAAGGCTGTTTTTCATTTTACCTTTTGTATAATTTTGTTTGTCTCCTCATCGAACACACTGGAGAGCGTCTTGTTCTTTGTTAGTGCAATCCCGGAAGATAACAAGTGCTCAGGGTCGCTGTAGTGTATATAGAAATAATAAATACTGAACATTTTGTAAAAAAAAAAAAAAAAAAAAAATGGTGTTTGGATGGACGTTTCAGATAAGTGACGTTCGGATTTTCGACGTTCTCCTGTAGTGTTCTCCTGCAGTGTTCTCCTGCAGTGTTCTCCTGTAGTGCTCTCCTGCAGTGTTCTCCTGTAGTGTTCTCCTGCAGTGTTCTCCTGCAGTGTTCTCCTGTAGTTTTCTCCTGTACTGTTCTCCTGCAGTGTTCTCCTGCAGTGTTCTCCTGCAGTGTTCTCCTGCAGTGTTCTCCTGTAGTGTTCTCCTGTAGTGTTCTCTTAAATTCTCCTATAGTGTTCTCCTGCGGTGTTCTCCTGCAGTGTTCTCCGGTAGTGTTCTCCTGTACTGTTCTCCTGTAGTGTTCTCCTGTAGTGCTCTCCTGCAGTGTTCTCCTGTACTGTTCTCCTGCAGTGTTCTCCTGTAGTGTTCTCTTGCAGTGTTCTCCTGTAGTGCTCTCCTGCAGTGTTCTCCTGTAGTGTTCTCCTGCAGTGTTCTCCTGTAGTGTTCTCCTGCAGTGTTCTCCTGTACTGTTCTCCTGCAGTGTTCTCCTGTAGTGTTCTCCTGTAGTGTTCTCCTGTAGTTGTGTTTTGAGAGTTAGCACCACCTCCATCTTTTTAATGGCCACAAATTGTTTTTGTTGTAATCGTTAGTATTTACCATATCTTATTTTGATGAGAAGAGAGTGGTATACCGTCCCTGATTTTTTCTTTTTTTTAATGTTGGCATTACTGTCTCTGGAGAACACAGTACTGTATTTAAAACCCACCTCTGCCCCATACAGGTCTCGAGCCGGCAACCCGCCGCACTAACCCCCCACGCTGCCTGTCAACCAGGATGATGGCGGGAGGTTCTCAGAGCCTAGATCTCCATTCATCCTGCAGTCCTGTTCGAGGAAGCCTGAAAGAAATCCCGAGAGTAATATGCCCGTCCTTGAAGTGGAATTGGATAAACTGATTCCTTACCACATAATAACTATCTGATTTCGTCCATTCTGATGTACAGGGTGTCCCAGAATTATCTTTACAACTTTGACATTGAATAAATTATGTTTGGAACGAGATATCACAATGCAGTTTTTTGCATTTTGAAGAGTATCTCTCAAAGTTTTGTTTCTCTCTCTAGAACACTTCTTTGGAGCATCCATTGATCAATTGTCGTAATAGCTGCAGCAATGCTCTGCCTGAGATCTGCCAAATTTCTAACCGGGGTTTGATACACGATGACTTTTACATATCCCAAAAGAAAGAAATCCAAGGGGGTTGTGTCAGGTGAACGAGGCGGCCAGTCAATTGGACCCCGACCAGGAAATTGTTTATCTCGAAAATCACGGACATCATGAGCCCAATGTGGAGGTGCACTATCCTGTTGGAAGATGACTGTTGGTTGAAGGACTTCCAGTTGGGGAACAACAAATTTTGTTAGCTTATCCAAGTAAACTGGGCCTTTGATTGTCTTCTCAGCAAAGAAGAAGAGGCCAATGATTTGGTTGTACATAACACCGCACCACACATTAACCCTTGGGCTGTCGCGCTCTCTGTCTCTCTCTAAATGCATGCGGAGGTTCAGAACCCCAAATTTGAATGTCGTGCCTGTTAAGTAACCCGTGTCTCTATAAACCAGAAAACACACTGAGCTTTTTCCTGTGGGGTGTACATTTTCAATAAATGTAATGTAACTACCTACTTGTCACCAAACTGCACCTGAAATGAAACAGAAAAAAACTTTGAGAGTGTAACATGCAAAAAACTGCATTGTGATATCTCATTCCAAACATAATTTATTCAATGTTCAAGTTGTAAAGATAATTCTGGGACACCCTGTATATTCATATTTCTATGTGTTCGGTATAATTCGAGTCATATTTCCCTTAAACTTTGTTGGTACAGTGCTGTCGTATAGATCATCAATTTCGGGAGAAAAATGGTTGGAAAACATTTTTGCAACAGCCTTGTTGAATTATGGATCAATGTCTTGATAATCTTTCAGTTGACGCTTAATTTAGAAGAAATCATGATGCGGTGCTTTAGTTGCTTCTGGTGAAAGCAACCAGGCACGAACTGACACTAAAGAGTTGATCACTGTGTGAGACAAGTAATTGGTTTTGAAAGAGGTGCATTTTGAATTCATAAATTGCTTTTGACATCTACCTATTAAAAGTTACACCGAATGAGAGGAGGCACCAAAAATACAATAAATTCGCGGAGCACGGACTCTTTCCCTTCATCATCCACTCACGTTTTCACATCCACTCTCCGTGAATTCTCTCCGGAAAACTCGCTTCCACCTCTTGTGATACTGTGTTCCGTATCTTAATTCTTTGATTTATATGTTTTAAGAATTGGAATACCAGTAAGATTCAAGCGAGTCGAAATTTTAAGAGGCATAAAAGGGGTTTCCAGAATAGACAGAAAAATGAAACAAACGACTAGGAATGCAGCGAAAGATGAATACTAGCAGGAGACGATAGAGAAGGCGACATTAAAAGAATAGGGGAGCAGAGAGCACCAAAGAAAATACATGCAATGAAGACACAAGATAATCAGCCCAGATGAAGACCAAGGTGGAGCCGGTAGTTGGTGGGAAGAAAGAAGAAAATGGAGAGGCTAGTGTGCAAAGCATACATAGCCACTGGCTGGAGGCTATGGATGATGTAGAGCGGACCCAGACTTGATCCGTGAGGTACGGTGTTGTCGTGTTTTGCCGCTCTACTGGCCGTGACGCGGCATGGTCGACCTTGTGGGGGAGAGTCGCAATTAGCATAACAGCCGCCGGAAATCCCTCACCAGACGTCACCACGCAGTCCTAATGAACCCGCCCCCCCCCCTCCCCCCCCCCCGCCTCGTCAACTCATCAGGCGAATTACTCTGGTGCAAAGAATCCGATCACTACCTGTTGTAACTTACTACGTGCCTAGTCGAAGGACGGGAGTTTCCGTTCTACAACCTACATTGACGTTATCGCAGAAAGACCAGTGCTGCCAACTCTACGGATCTATTCGCAGAATTACGAATTTTTAAAAAATATCTAGCCTCTTTTTTTCTTATTATTATCCGTGTTAGTTAAATTCTCAGCGTATAGTTTTACTGCATTGTGAATCGTTTCCCTGCAACCGCTCGTTTCAACCAACAACTGAAATAAATCTCTTTTTTTATTATAGATTTAAATTCAACCTTAAAGGACCGTAATACAGAACTAAAGGCGCAGCCTTTATGCTCGGTGATACGCTCAATGGCACGGAATTACAAAGCAGTGCCTTCTGAGAATCAAACTATGTACGCGTAACCGATAACCGAGAATCAAAGGGACCGCAGTTTAACATTTAGATTTTAGAGCAGCAGGATTTATAAGAAAACGTTCAATAAATCAACACATTATTACAATTTTCCTGATTCAGAAGATACGTTAAATATAACGTCAACATAGAAAATGCATGGTACTTAAAAAAAAAAAAAAAACCTAATAAGTATAGTATTAGCAGCGAAGAAAGTGACACTGTATGAAAGGGACATGTTCAGAGATATTATCTTGTTGTTGGATTTTAAAGATTTGGAAATAAAATATTCTTAATTTTGATCTGTTTAATAATTATTGTCTCTGTCTTTTAGTTAGTCAGTCTCCCGATTTTTATATCCAATGTACGGAAATTTTAGCGGCCATTTGCGGATATTCAAAGCCACTAGGTTGGCAGCACTGAGAGAGACTGTCTTGTTGGCTCTTTCTATGCGGTCACTATGGCTTCCTGTTAGATTTCCTGTAGAGTGAATAGCAGTGAGCACACATCTTTCTGTCCCAGTCCTCAGTAGATGTTTGCAAATAAAAGATTTCTCTTTTTCAAGAATGTTGTTTTCACTAGTGCCATTCTGAGTATTTAGTCCTACTTTATTTTTTCACGTATCTCGCATTCACACCAAGACAAATCGTTGTTCCCTCCCGTAGTCTGTTAGGGAGCGTCAATAAACTACGTGGATTCATTTTGGTCTCCTGTGAATCCCCTCTAGCCCCCCCCCCCCCCCAAGGTAGCCTGACGTGGCTTTTGCCTCTACCCCTCCCCCTTTCGTGTGTTACGTAGTTTTATCTCCTATTGATTGCAGAAGACATTTTGTACTGTTTTCTCTTGTCAGGCTATCGAAAAATTTCACACGGAGACAATTAAATGAAGGAAATAAATATCCACATGCTGTTAGGTGCTCTGTACGTTATTTTAACTGTGACAAATAATATGAATGTAAAGCTACGTTGATTGGCTTGGTTTGGCTCGGAGACACCCCCCCCCCTCCACGTAGCCCAGCGTAGCTTTCCAATCAACCACTCCCCTCCCCCCTAGACCGAGCCACGTATTTTATGTACGCTCCCTTATTGAGACCGAGCAGCAAGAAATGAAGACAGTGCACACTGACAGGTGAAAAAAAAATGCTAAAACAATAATTTGTAAAATAATTCCTGCCCTTTACGTACTTTTTATCTCCGTGTTCCCTCGAACACCGTGAAAGGTTTGATTTGCTTTTCCCGAGTGTTATGAAGTACTATGTTTGAAAAACCTGATGAAAAATAGGATTAAAGTTAACTAAAGTACTAGTTAATTTGTGAAACCAATTCAATGATCAATAGTCGACGCCACAGTATCAAAATACAGTTGAAAATTATTTATATCTATGAGATGAATAATTAATTCACACACACTAAATTATCATTTTTGTTTGATACTAATATAGTTTTAGATTTGACCCTTGTTCTGTTTCATTCATTCTTTGTGTTAACACGATAAATTGTCTTTTTTCTTTGATACTGATATAGTTTTAGATTTGATTCTTATTCTGTTTCATATGTTTAAAATCACATAAGGCCTATACTTTAATTTGCCATTTTCTATGAAAGTATTAAATTCGACTGTTGATATCTATCTGGTTTTGCTCTTCTTGTGTTCGATTTTTGTGGTGTTTGCATTCCAGACTAATATAATCTTTGATTTTGTACCACTTAGGTTTCTTTTTTATCCCACACATCTGTTTCGTTTGCTTGTCTTTTGATATCTGTTTGATGTCATTCTTGTTGTGTTTGATTAGCTCGTAGTGCTCGCGTTAAAGACTAATATATAGTCTTTGATTCCATTCATCTTCCGATTAGTTTTGATCGTATAAATGTCAATTCCTCCTTTACTACGAAAGTATACGATTGCGCATACGAAGCATTAAATCCGTCTGTTGATACCGCACCTTTCAGTAAAATCTGAATTGTATCAGTCCAAGAGTTTCGTTTACTATATAGAATAAACAAACAAACTCCATCTTTGATAACCTTAGTTACGACAACTTCATCGTTGTTTCCGACAGTGAAATATTGCAGGGAGCAAGCTAAGGTGCGATACTTCGTTGGCCTTGCTGAAGCTAATGCGCCACAATTATTTACCATTGAGAATCCATTAAGACAGAATAACGAAACAGCGCCATCTCAATCTACAGACTTTTCACAACACGTTGGCATACGGACGTCATTAGCCTTCAGCTCGTGACTGCAGGCAATAGATACGAAATGGCAGATACTTTCGTCAATGTGCTGACATTGAAGGAGGAAATCCCTGCTGTTGAAACTTACCGCAGACTATTGGGGCGTATGGGTGTGTACGCAACTGTAGGAGATGTGTCAAACATTTGAGATACACTCACTAATACCCAAGCTCTGACGCTTATCGTTAGTGTAGTATCATTGCATACTATCTTTCCCGCAGTTACTTGGTAAACTAACTGTTAATAAATTAATCCTGAGCTTTAAAACTCGGGCACCTCCTACCTATCATTCGGGAGGACGAGAGTCAAACCTCGTTCGGCCATGCTGGTTGAGGTTTTCCGTGGTTTTCCTTAGTCACTCTAGGCGAATGCTGGGATGGTTCCCTACAAGGCCACGGCCGACCTTCCATCTCCCTTCCCTCCCCGTAGTATAGTTTGGCTGAAAAGAGTCTCCTGTGACTCTCCAACAGCCCGCTTCCCAGCCTTCAGCTGGGAGGAATGAAATAGTAAAAAAAAAAAAAAAACTCAGGGAGTCAAGAGAGGAAGAAGGCAAATTTGTACTTCTACTTTTTTTTTTTTTTTAGAAATATTACCATCAAAAATAAAAAGCTGCTTTTGTGAATTTTGGTTTTTATTTGATTCCTCAGAGGAATACCACTATATTTGTGTGTACAAAATATATATATATATATATACAAAGAATTGTACTGTAGACAATTAGTGTAACACATGTAAAAGCACTTTACAGCCACTGAAGATGTCCTATACCACAAGGGCGAAACGGAATCAACCAAAATTCACCAAAACAGTTGTTTTTTGCAAAATTATTTATAAAATTATTGTTCAACAACTGCGTAAATATGGCCTATCACCAGATTAATATTGCCCTCCCTCCTACCATTCGGGAGGACGGGGGTCAAATCCCGTCCGGCCATCCTGACTGGGGTTTTCCGTGGTTTTCCCCAGTCACTCCAGACGAATGCCGGGATGGTTTGTTTCAAATGTCACGGCCGAATTCCTCACCGCCAGTCCCTTCTCGCCTCCAATGACCTCTAAATCTAATCCCTACTTTCGGCCGCTTTTACAGAGGCAACCCAAATTATTATGTTATTCACATATCTCTAACTTTGAAATTAATTTAAAAAAAGCAAGTGAACTAATTATTTTTAATTTTTTTAAAAATTTTAATTTAAAATTCTTGCAGCAATATTAGGATAGGCGACCCGGTAGAACCGTATTCTGCTATCAATAATAATTATATATAATAATTGAATTTCAATCAAATAACTGATGGACGCAGAAACCATGCAGCCGGATCTTAGACTATTGGAGACCGGAAGAGATTACCAAGGGAAGGATTGAACAATTTACGAAAAACAGTGAAATAATTACAAATTAAAACTCGCAAATGCAAAAACTAGGACGGTGGTGAAATTGCAATCAATATATTTACGATTTAAAAAAAATAATATGTAATTTGAAAGTGGCTGAGTTGGAATATTGCCAGCATGCAATAATCGTAATTAAAATTAAACTGAATCGAATGCCTATTGAGTTGGCCGCAGACTGACTTGAACGCATTAAGTTAGGTCCAGGTATAGTACTGCGTGGGTTGATGTGCAACATACCAGCCTCCTACACTTCGGCACCCGCGTTGTAAGGTACAATCCAGTTCCGCTGTCTCGATGGCGAACCGACGGAAGGATTTCCAGTGCCTGATCCGTAAACAGTGTTAGCTACCACGGCGCCGGGTCGGGAGCTGGGAGGTAAAGGCAGCGTGGGTGAGTGGACAGATCAAACGAAGGCAGCCTGCCGACCTGAGGTGAACGAGAAAAGCCGAGCCGAAACGACTTCCCCGCTATCACATTCGGCGCGCAGACGTTTCAATTGATGGCGGGTGTGTTTGTTCTAAAACGCCAAACACGTCTACGAGCACCGCCGTCATTAGCATACGTGATGGAGGGTGTCCACGCGTCACGTAGCATCCAGGCCGTCTCTTCCATTGTGTCTCTGTGTCGGCGTCTTGAAGGGTTTTAATCCGCCCTACACAAACACACATCATACCATGACTGAGTTTGTTTTATCAGAATTGTAAAAAACACACTTTGCGAGTCCAGTACCCTGCGTTGCTTGAGGACTGGATACGAAAATGCTGACCATGTATTCCATTTCGTCGGATTGTCGTAAATATTTTCCGTAACATGGGTGCACTTCCGGAAAGCAAATGTAAACATCATTTTTCCACTAATATTAAAACATACGTGCCCAAACCTCCTTCGAGATCAGATAAAAAATGTAGATTTTTGTATCTCCGCATAAAGCATTTTTTAATTTCATGTTTGAGTTCACTAATTGTCAGAACTGAATCGGTTTTGAATTTTCAGGACATCGCTATTCACTTCGAACGATTTCCCTACCGTTTCGGTATTTTTGTAAAAAAAGAAAAAAAAAGAAAAAGAAAGAAAGAAAAGAAAAAGAAAGAAAGAAAAAAAAACTGAATAGTTTCACTTATAAATTTTGCTTAAGTAGAAGAGGAGTTTGTTTTTGTACACCAAAGATAGACTGTATTTTTCTATTTGCTTTAAAGTATAGGTTTGCAAAGTGCCATAGAAATTAAATAAAAACGGTGAATTTGAAAAAAAAAAAAAAAAAAAAAAAAAAACTCGTAAAAATTAAGAAGGGTAAAGCGGGAGACTTTTTTTAAAAAAAAAAAAGTATTGGAGACAGCCTTTTTTTCTTAGTTTTAAACTTTAAAGTACAAGTGTGCTATATAAATTAAATAAAAACTGTGAATTTGTAAAAATTATGAAGGGTAAAGCGAGAGACTTTAAAAAAAATAATAATTTTAAAAAATTATGGAGGCAGCATTTTTCTCTTTGTTTTAAACTTTAAAGTATACGTGTGAAAAGTTCCATTGACATCGGATGACAACTGTGCGTTTGAATAAAACAATATCTGCAAACAAATAAGAGATGTAAACGGGTAGGTGGACTGGTTTTTTAATTTTTTTAAAAATATAGATTATATTTTTTCTTTGTTTGAGTGTGTGTCTGGAAATTAACGTAGCGTTATTTATGTAATATGAATCGTATTCATTCTTCTCTGAGTCATTTCTGTGCCACTAAAAAAGGATGGAAGAATCGTTTTTAAATATACTTGTCGGCATTTTACTACCTACAAAAAACCTTTACTGGTCAATAATTGTTCTGTCTTTGGGTTTCCACTGTCTTGATCATATTTTGGTTATTTGCTGTGCGAAGTTTTTTATTCGTGTAAACAAATGGTTAATCATATTTTTATTTCGATATTTCAAGGTTTTTATCATAAGGAAGTTAAGCATTGGAATCTGTCAAGTCAAATCTTTCTCTGATTCCAGGAAATAAGAATTTTGATTCAGTTTTGAAATTATTAAACACAGTCCATCAGTCTTATCTAACACCTGTTCAAAATTTCAAACTGAAGATTTGGATCTTTTATCAGATTTCCCTAAAAGCAAAATACTCGCTTAAAATTTTGTCCATCTTACCGTATACATTATATTTTTATCTTAATAATTCATTAAGTTCTTACCTTTGTGTCTTTTCTTCTTGCTCTTTGCCCCAGCTGCAGGTTATTACTGACGTGTTTGTCTGCTCCAGCCAGTCTGAAATTTATAAATAAATGTGCTTCCAGCCGTCGTTTCGCCGTCAGTGCCGGTGACTTTGTTCCCATAATGCATTTGCACCAACATAACTGTGAAAACTGCTATCGTGCGTTTGGTATGCTGTTGCTACGGAAATTGCACTTTCACAGGAATGTTCATTACATGACTACGTATTGAGCTTTAATGTTTCATTTATTATCTGAATTAATTTACCAGCAGTAAAACAGATCTCCAAACGATTTCATGGAAATAAACGAAATTCGATGGAAATCTTTTAACTTATTTTCGTGACGAAAGCTTATCTTGCATTGTCTTAAAAATGAAACTTAACAATTTATTGCCTTGAACAGAATGTAGTAGTAAGTTAAGATAAACTGACGCCAATGCAACTGTATTTGTAGCTTTATTTTCGTACGCGTTTCGCCTCTCGTCGAGGCATCATCAGCGACGAATCTATTTTAAAGTTTACATTTGATTTACAAACTTATTCGATGATGTTTGACATAGTTATAAATTGATACATTTTCTGATTATTTACACTTACTATTTATATTAGTGGATTTCAGGATAGTAACCACACATCTCTCCTTTTTGACTAGTGAATTCAGACCACAGTGAAAATTAGTTTTGTTTTTTTCCGCCTCCTGTATATTTCTTCTCACCTATATCTTGTGAATTCCCGGTACTATTAAAAAACTACGAGATTTTTCCTCAAAATTTGACCATAAGACCATAAATGTTATCAAAATATGACCAAAACTAGGAAAATGGTCTGAATATGCATTTATATGCTATATAAAATACATTTAAATACAATCAGAAACGTTGACTCGGTGTTTAGTTCAGCATTACAGCTCACACAGAAAATGGAAAAAAAATATGACTTGCCCTAAAGATCCGAACGCTTTTGTGATTATAGACAGCGTGGAGAAAGTATTGTTTGTTGGAGAGGTGAGGTGTAAACATCTTGCTATCAACTTTGATAATGAACTTAATTGGACAGGATACATTGGAAACTTGGTAGCAAAAGGTTTCAAAATCCTACGTTTATTGAAGTGGGTGATTAGGGGATGTACCTGACCTTTCTTCTTCTTCTTCTTCTTCTTCTTTTTTTTTTTTTTTTTTTTTTTTTTGCTTGATATTTAAAGCGATAAAAAAACCAAAGAAGTAAGGGAATTTAGTTAGTAAACTTTGGTCAGACTATTGCTTGAGTACAGTAGGGTAATATTGGACCCACATTTTGGGTTTCAAATAGAGGAGTTGCGGAGAGGGGAGATGCAAAGAAGGGCTGCTAGCCATTTGTTTCTGGAAATTACCACAGAACACAATCAGTAACAGATATGGTAAATGAGCTGGAGTGGGATTCATTGGAAGACAGGAGGAGGGTGAAGAGGGTCATGGGGGTGTACAAGGCGTATACTGGTGATGAGGCGTGGAAAGATATTGGTGTAAGAATTAAAAGTAGTGCATGGAAGGGAAAAGATGACCATGACCATAAGCTGGCGCTCGATTTCAGGCACAAGGGTGTGGGAAGATTTTGTTACCAGTGTCAAGAGAAATGATCAATCATTTACCATCATCATCATCCTCAACAGTTTCCAGCCTCTGGACGGGTCTGCTTCATGCTTCTTTCATCCCACCACCTCTCTGTCACCACTTTGTTCCTGTCCTCTCGTCTCTCCTCCACTCCTTTCAGCCATCCATCTCTTGGTCTCCCTCTAGGTCGTTTGCTATGCATCTTACTTTCGTGGATTTTTCTTGGGATTCTCTGAATTAGGACTGTTGATAATATCTAGATATATCGAAATATCGATATTATTTTTTCAAAATATCGATATTTATAAGTGATATTTTTTTGGACGTTATATCGATATTTCGATACTGAAATCTGGATATCGGCTTCGATATTTTTTTAAAATAAGTTATCATTTTTCGTTTGCCCTGAATGACACTATATCCCTCCAATTTCTGTTACACATAGAGATCAGCAAGCTTAAGTAAATCTCACTACGTTTCTATAATTAATTTGGAAGTCTAGTCAGACCAAGACAACAATGTAGGTAAGTCATCGCTCGCCCAACACGAATCGAACGCTAGCCGATTTGTTTGAAATGAGCCTGCGCATTGTCTAGGGAACTCCAATGTGTTAGCAGGAATAGTGTAAAGTATAAATAACAAATAGTTGCTAATTATGGAGCATGAAAAGTAAAACAACTCAGAATAAGCTATTAACATACAAAACTAAATGAAATATCACCAAAAAATCTTATGGACCATAATGCATGCGTTGATAGTTAAGCTTCTACCTAAATAAATGCCTCAACTATATTGCTTATCAATCTTCAAAATACACAAAATAAGATTTGCCTCGAACCTTTTTCGAATTTATAAATTTTATTAATTTTTATGAAAATTATGACACGCATAATGGTCAATTTTTAAAAAAAATCAACAATCATCACCACCAAGAGAAACGATTAGAAACTAAAAACCTAGTTAAGAACAAAATGACATGTCTGTTTATCAGTGGATAACCTTATTTTTACAAGGTTTGATTTTATAAAATTGCATTTATGAAAGTATCGATATATCGATAGATCGATACTTTTTTCCTATATATCGACAGCCGATATTGATACTTGTTAAAATATCGATTTATCGAAATCCGATATTTTTAAAATATCAACAACCCTAGTCTGAACCTCGATTGTCTTTACATGTCCATACCGTCTCAGTCTGGTCCTCTTTACCCTTTCCATTTACCATAAACGATGAAAACATAAAAAGCAATAAAGGGCAATAGGAGGCGGGTGCAAGAAAGGTGTAAAATGGATGCGTAGGGAAATTGCCAGCGGAGCGTGCGTTCCGTCCCAATTAAAGTAAGTAGTCGATAGGAATACGCCGGTGGAGTTGTACGCGCTGTTGATGGTTGGTCTGTCGGAATGCCGGGAGAAGTTTGGAGAGGTTAGCGGAACCCGTTTACGCGATGGTGCATAACAGAGGTCCATTACAACGGCCAGGGCAAACAAACTGGGCTGCCGCGCGCATTGTTTCGCGTCATTAGCGCCGCCCATTGTGTCCGCGGCCCCTCGCGACTCCATTGTAGTGGCTGCTGCAAGACAGCCGGCTGCACGCTGCAGCCGTTGACGCTCTCCAGACCTCCGATGCTATCGCTCTCTGAACGGTCAACGCTGCACCGACAACCAACACCCAACACTCGCAGACCACCTCATCTCATTCGTCAGCGGCCATTTACAAATTACGTCACACCCTAAGGGGGAGGAGGGGACGGATCATAAGCTTCGTGACGTCACATGCATAACTTGTATCACTTCTTGGCACGTGGCGGCATTGCAAATTCACGCCCGCTGTATCCAGGGGGTCAACTTATTAGGTACACAGACAAAAACTAATACGACTATAGGGTGGGGTCAGAACTTGCTGTTAATGCCTTCTGATGTAAATTTCTTGACATAACGTTTGAAAATAAACTTTTTTTTTTTTTAACTGGTTAATTCTCTTAACAGCGAGGTCTTTAGAGACTGGAAAGGATGGGGGCGGGGGGGAGGAATAAAAAGGAATTCGGCCATGGCCTTTTGAAGGAAGCATCCCGCCATTTGCCTGGAGTGATTTGGGAAACCATGGAAAACCCAAATCTGGATGCCCGGACGGGGATTCGAACCACCGTCCTCCCGAATGCGAGGGCAGAACGCCAACCGTTAGACAGTACAATGGGCAGGTGGTAGGAAACGATCCTTTATTTACTAGAGAGGTTGATGAGAGGAAATACCAGAGATGTTAGGGAGTTGGGTTACAAGACTTTGGTCAGACCAGTGGTTGAATATAGTGGTGCAGGTTGGGACCCACATTATGAGTATCAAATACAGGAGAGAAGCTAGATTTGTTTGTGGAAATTATTGCAGGAGGCAGTCAGTTACTGATATGATAAAGAAGGATTGACAGTCATTGAAGGACAGGAGGAGGGTGAAGAGAGTGCTGTGAATGTACAGGGCATATGTTGGTGATGGGGCTTGGAGGGATATTGGTCAAAGAATTAGGCGTAGCGCAAGTAAGGGAAAAGATATTCGTGATAACCACCTGACCCTTGATTTCATACATAAGGGAGTGGGGGAATTTTGTTTTGTTGCAAGGGTGTCAGGGAGTGGAATAAGTTACCTAGAAAAATGATAAATAATTTACCAAAAACGCTGCAGGAATTTAAAATTAAAATTCATGAATTGCAAAAGTAGACGGGGGAGGAATTCTAACACTAAAATTATGATTATTAGTATTATTATTATTGATGACATCAGTCTTTAGACTGGTTTGATGCAATCCTTCACCCCTTCCTATCTTGTGCTAACCTCTTCATCTCTACATACCCCTTACAATCCACGTCCTCAATTATCTGCTTCATATATTCTAATCTCTGTCTTCCTCTGCAGTTCTTAACTTCTGCTATTCCCTCCACTAACAAGTTAACCAATCCAGCATGTCTCAAAATATGACCCACCATCCTGTCTCTTCTTTCTGTAAGGCTTTTCCAATAACTTTTTTCTTCAATTATCATTTCCAAACTCGATCGTTTCGTATTTTATGCGCCCACTTAATTTTCAGCATCTAAGATAATAATATTGGTAAATAAATGAAGCCAAAGCAATTGAATATTTCACTTCTTTTGCAGAAGCATCTTCAGCGGATTCTCCTGGTAATTATGTACAAATGTTATAAATTGGGTTTTGTTGTTGTGTTTTGTACAGTGGAATTATTATCTAAATTATAATCTACAGTAGAACTCCAATTATCCGAACTCCGATTATCCGAATCGCTTTTTTAATTAAAACGAAAACGTACTGCGATTCAAAAAATAATGATTCTGCCTACATATCACATGAAACTTCTCACTGTCAAGCGGATGAATACAGTCAAACAGCTTACTTTGACCGAGATGTTCAGCGAGCAATGACTTCTATTTACAGTGTGGTACGTACTGTACATAATGTACCAACGTACAGCACTTGTAACCACGCTAACGAGTAAAAGTGTTGCATTTTCATTCAATAAATTAAAAGCTCTTTTCCTTTAAATATAGTTTTTTTTTCTCCCATTTTCAACATACCAACAGTAATTAATTAAAATAGACCCTTTTCGGAAAAAATCCAATTATCCGAATTTTCGATTATCCCAATGGGGTCCGGTCCCAATTCATTCGGATAATTGGAGTTGTACTGTACTTATATTTTCGGTCTGTTCCACTTGCTTAAGCTCCACTCTTAGCATCAGTGATTCGTTTTCCATAATAAATAATAATAATAAATACTAAGCATTGAGTAATTAGAAGACTGGGGAGATTGCTACTGGAGCATGGAATTCAATTCCGCTGCGGTTCAAGTGTGTGTGTTGAGCACACTATCTCTGGCGTTGATTCGCAGTGTTAAAAGCCTCGGCCAGTTAAGATCCACTTGCTGATGTGGTGAGAGGTATCAAATCGCCGGCACGGCCCTCCAGGGAAATCCCGCGTGATGTGCGCAGGCTACGTGCAAATGGCTGTTGTTTACACCGGCCGCGACAAGCGAAAAATTGTCGCGTGATGTCACGACTTAACTCACGCGTACCAGAGGAGCCCCAGTACTGTAAAGCGACCCGTGCTCTACTGTAGTATTACTAGCCTCAAAGACCGCTGAAAATGATGACGGGTTAAACGGAATGTACTCGCAATTCAATCTAAAAACGAAACAATAGTTTAAAAATAAATCGCGATTCCTCGTGTCTTGCGGTGTCGTAAAATGTTTTAGTTTATAATGTTACTAACCTCTTCCTCTTGTCATTGAAGAAATTCCTGCTTTTCCTCGACAAACTTAATCAATAAAAAATAAACATTAAAACCTCACTTGGTTGTTTCACTCTTCTTTAATTAAATACGGTTTCATTACTTGATACGTTGAACATTAATTACACTTTTATAACATTGCAATATTCTTGTCCACCAACATTAATAATCTCCTTTACTAACTGTTTTTACGCATAACTACAAGCCGCTGTCTTCAACAATACGAAACCTTCCAACTCTTTTGTCCGCACTCGTTCTCTTTTCTTTCTTATTACTCCCTGGAGTCCCTGACAAAGATATTCTTCCTACATGCACACGTTACTGTTCAGAGTTTAATCATATACATTGCCATAGATATTCTAAATACAATATTTTACTATAACTTTCGTCAAACAACAAAATTAAAATCCAAACAATATTATACTAACCAAGAATCCACATTTAAAGGGAAAGAAAACATTAATCAATCATTCTTTATGTGTTATGAGACTGTGTTTGCTTACAAGTTGCCATCCTGGTCCAGGTTGCATTTCAATCTAACCCAAACACCGCTAAAATTGCCGCTAGAAAATTAATGTTTCAATCATAAGCGAATTAATACATCTACATCTACATATATACTCTGCAATTCACAAAATTGTGGGTGGCAGAAGGTGCTCAGCACCAAAGCTAATCTCTTTGCTGTGCATTCAGTGTATCGCTATGTAAACTTGATACGAAATCTTCAGGGGTTCTTCCAAATTTCATTTATTTGCTAACAGTGATTCAGGCTGATATTACAACGCTCGAATGGCTGACACAGTTACATGCGGCTGAGATAATGACAGTAGTATGACGTCAGTAAAAGCAAAAAAAAAAAAAAATAAAAAAAAAAATCTTACCAACTGACGTTATGTCACGTAACATTAGTTTTAATTGTAGTATAGGCTGAAAGATCGCGATCAGTGTAGAATATTTTCGTTCAAACGAAGTAATTATTTCAGTAACTCATGAAAATGACTTAAATAATTTTATTAAAAAAATTAAATTTCTCATGCTCTCCGCTGTAACGTCAAATGTTCTGACCTAGGCTAAATAACAATGTAATCAAACTGACGCTAACATTGCTAATCGAAAATTAAAGCTTTTATCTTACATATTAATGGGAAAACAATTTAATGGGTACTTCTGCATCGAACGAACATTAAATAAATATAAGCAACTGATATTTAATATGTTGCTGCAAACAAAATACGTACTTTCTTTCAGTATTCTGACAATTCATTTATTGGTGGATACTTAGCTAAATAGAACATTAAATAACGCCCGTAACCTACAACAATGGTCGTTGTGAGCAGAGGCGACTAGCGTGACGTCATAGCATGACGTCACCGAGTGACAGAACATCGATGATTCATAGGTATAGATTACCAGTTCAAACGCCCGTCGAAAATGACCTATGGCGATAGTAGGAATTTGTTCGGGAAAAGTTTTTAAGTATAATCGATTATCTTGTTTAATAATAATATTTTTCGTGATGTTAGTAATCTTTCTCTGATCATAATTTCGGAGTTTTTGGGTAGGACGTTTCGAAATAACTACATTTGAATTTATTTAAAGGAAATTTCTGTTGTTATGAAATTCTAAGTGAAGTGTAGTTTATTTGGTTCAAATTTTTTGTGAAAACATACGTTTCGTGTAAACTTTCTGTGGATTTTAATAAACTTCCCTATTTTTTTATCTTCCGTGTAAAAGTTCTTAGGTTATGTTGTCTCTTGGTTTCAGTAACTGCTAAAGAGAATACATTTAATTAAACTAAACGTCGCACATATAACTTTTATGTCTGCTACATAACAGACAATTACCTTTAGCTGGAATCGCAAATACACTTTCTTTTAACAATATATGTGCAAATAAAACCAAATTGAATTATCTATTTGAAATTTACATTTCCTTTTAATAGTGTAAACGCAAATAAAGTCGATACAGTTATTCACTTGAATTTTGTTGATTGGTCAACCAGCGCTGTGGTGGCAGACACTGTAATTAACACATCGGGTGTGATCGACACTCGCCGAAGATTGCCGATCTATTGAGGTGCGCGCAGTCTCCAGGATAAAAGGATTTTATTAAAGTGGATTGTACTCTATTTCATGTGGACATACTGAATAACCTACAAAATAAGAGGTAAGTTAAAAATTTTGTAATTAGCTAATATTCTCACTTCAGTAGTTGAATTTTTACATACAAAAATAGTATCCCAACCAAACCGTGGCATTTATTTCGCCGCCGCTCGGTCGCATTCGACTGAACAGTTCTATTGCAGTGGACGCGTAACAATGCATTCTCCTGTGTCGGGATTAGTCGGTCATAATAGGCCCCAGTCTGCTGACCACTTAGCTTTTGTTTAATTAGTTTCTTTATTTGTGGGCTGTGAAGCCTGAACCGCGACCAGGCTGCGAAAACCATCCGAGTCACTTACACCGATTTCAGACCCCCTGCCACAAAGGCTAAGCAGATCACCACTCTACTTGGCAAAGATGTAACCATATTCACCGTATGGAGAAAGAAAACCTCTACGCACCAAGTTCAATGTTTCCACAAATTGTATACCTGGAGAGGCGACATTGAACTGAAAAATTAAATTACCAATCTCTACCCAATCCTCAGAGGTGATGGTACAACAACAGAAACCAAAAGACGAGTCTATCGTGCCATTGTCCAAACGACATTTTTATACGGCTCCGAGTTATGGAGTATTGCTGCTGACTGCCAGTTGAAAAAGCTGCAAGCACTCGAGAATAGAGCCCTACGTGCTATTGCTGGTGCACCACGGTCCCTACCGAATTGGAGAATGATCTCCACTTCAAACACACTGACTACAACAATCTAAAACGCATAGCATGCATTCTATTTCCGCTGCAAAAACTCCACGTACCCCGAAATAGCAACCATTGGTAACGAACCACCAGAAACACTACCACATTAAATCGGCAAATACCCTTCTGATCACCATGTCTTCCAATTCTCCATTAACTGTGAATAGGCCGCTTCAACGATCAATCAAGCCTCTTGTACATAACCAGCAACCTAACGTCATACACCATTAGGAATAGTCAATAAAATAGTTAGTAGCAGCAAGGTCCCAAAAAAGCTACCTTAGTTAGTAAGTAGGTGTAAAAATCCTTCAATAAATCACCTGTATACAACTATTGCAATAGAAAAACCATTCGCTTAGGACAGTTTCATTTAGGTCAGTATCTCATCTTAGATTTAGACATTAGCGATAGGATTCCCCGGTGCTAATGACGACACGCAGCTTATTGTCTGCGTCAAATCGAGCTCGCTCGCTCAATGTTTCTGTTGGAAATCCCGGGACCACCCGAGATCAAAAGACTGCGATGCGGACGAACGCTGTGTCCAATGTGGCAGCGGACATAACGTCAAGAACCGCACACGGCCTCAAGACTCGAAGCCGACATGTGCAAACTGCGGCGGCGGTCAGGCTGCCTGTTATAGAGGTTGTCCTGAATGGCGTAAACTCCTCACAGCTTCAATCAAGGGACAGATGTATGATAAACATATCCCCTCTGACACCGACAGCAAAGTTGGGAGGAAATAACCGAAGAAATCCAAAAACACCAAGAAATGGTTCATGTTGACATGTGCGTCGTCGTCACGACAGACGAGAGCGACACAAACCACTGCGGCGAGCCGACTGACTCGCAGCACCGTGGCACCTCAACAATCGGCCGTCAGCCGTGCAACAGGTGGGACACGCCCGGGGCAAATTGTCAGCAACCATTCACCCGCTAGCCCGCTACTGTGATGACATTTCCAACAACCAACAGTTGTTCGTTTCGCTTCGGTGGGGAGCGAATCCTGTGGTCTTGCGCACATCGCTACAGCACTCTGCCTTTCCACAGCAGAGTATGCAAGCCCTGTCTGGAACCAATCCGCACATTCAAAGAAAGTAGATTTAGCCTTCAATGAAACTTGTCCGATAGTGACTGGCTGCATGAAGCCAACCCCAATACACCTACTGTACAAAGCAGCTGGATTCGCTGAACCAAAAATACGCCGTAACTCACACAGAGCGATTCAAACAAACGTTCGATGAGAGGCACGCAATGTTCGGGATACCAAGCCCTACACCGAGAAGGCACTGCTTTTCTAAATCGCACAAATATCGATCCTCCAAATTGGTATTCACTTTCTGAGGAAGAACCTTCTGGCATAAAATTGGACTGTGTAAACTGGAGAACCTTCAACGGTATAAGAACAGTAGTGACTCCTGTAGAAGCACCGAGCGTGGTGGGTGAACGGTTAGCGTTCTGGCCTCGCATTCGGGAGGACGCGGGATCGAATCTCCGTCCGGGCATCCAGATTTGGGTTTTCCAGGGTTTCCCCAAATCACTCCAGCTGAATGCCGGGATGCATCCTTCAAAAGGCCATAGCCAAATTCCTTCCCATTCCTTGCCCCAATCTCATCCCGCCTCTAATGACCTCGCCGTCTATGAAAAGTAACGCCCAAGCAAAAGAGTAGAAGCTAACATGACGTATAAATGGGGTCTCACAACAGACGATCGACGTGAGTGTGGAAAACAGTAGACCACGGATCACCTCTACGCTTGCAAGCAGAGCCAACAACACTCGAAGACCTATGGACAGGAAGGGATATCGACAACTTTGTCCAATACTGGGCCAAACGATTATGAGGGGTGGCTTTAGGCCTCGTCGAAATCACGGTCATTAAAAGCGGGATAGGACTGGGAGCAAGGAACGGGAAGGAATTCGGCCATGGCCTTTTGAAGGAAGCATCCCGGCATTCACCTGGAGTGATTTGGGGAAACTATGGAAAACCCAAATCTGGATTCCCGGACGGGGATTCGAACCGCCGTCCTCCCGAATGCGAGGCCAGAGCGTTAACCACTCACCCACCACGCTCGGTAAACGATTATGAATTCTAGACACGAAAAAGTAAAGTAAGTTTCTCTTTGCACACAACCTTTACTAGACTAAACTTAACCCGATTCAATGGTTACCTACGGTTGTAATGCTAGATAAATCGTTCGTCTCTAATCAAATTAATGACATGTTTATTACCATCCAACATACTCCGAGTTAATAGCACTTTTCAACAGAATAGTATAAATGTATGGAAAAGTAAGTTCGGAATAAAAAAAATCAAATCAATGTATGACATTGTTGGCCGTGAGAGACTGAAGGATTTTTTCGGCCGCCAGATGTGATGATTTTCGATTCGTCGCGCAATTCACCTCTTGTCATGGCCAACTTACCTAACATAATCCAGTAATCCTGCCGGGTATTGGGACGTTCACCTTAGCGTTCTGACGTACTTCACATTGCGCAGCAGATGTGTCAGCGGTGAAGGTCGGGATAAGGGCCTCAGAAAATCCCAGGCGAGACTGGGGTTCGAATCGGGGACCTTTGGATCACCAGTCAGATGCCTTAACACTAAACCACTTTAACTCCAAAAATTTTTTTCTTGTTTTTCTCACAGTATGAAGTATATTACACGTAAATAGTTTTAGTATTTGTCGTTTACATACAGAACATTATAGATACTGGTGACAAATTTCAATTTTGTAGATAGCAGCGTTTTTCAGACAGATCCGATAGCAAAAATACTACAAATTTGACAACTTTGAAGGCCACTCATGTCATCATTTTCAACTAAAGTAAACTGCAAAAAAATCTTAGTTCTCTGTTTAATGATCTGCAAATATCTATATCTCATATGCTATGGTAGGAAAAATACGTTTTTTTCGAAACCCCGTCTGTTTGAAAGCAACCCCCTTGATTTTAATTTTACAGTATTTTAAAAACGATATTTCGTTTACGCTGATGACGATTCGTTCACAGTTCAAAGTATTTCTGCAAACTGTGTGTGTGTTTTTTTTCTACTCTTTGATGACATTATTTGCCTATTACGATATTAATAATACGCAGTTTCACTTTCTGATATACACCATTTTCTCAACAATTTGACTCCTTAGCCCATTTTCCTCAGCTGAAAATGATGAATATATAACGAAAGGACTAACCAAACAGAAATTTGACTTGATATACAGCTGCAAATCCAAAGACAACATGGTTCCATGATATTAAAAAAATATGTACAAAATATGCGAATAAATACAGATTCACTAAATGACGGATCACTTTTTAGAATAGAAATTAAAAATCAGGGTTTCAAGAAAGAAGGAAAAAAATCTACGAGTGGAACAAAATCGACGTAGGAAGAGAACGAAACGCACTCGCAGAAAATGAATGACGTATGGCCACAAAGCAGATTGAAGATAATTAAGCATAAATATTGTTGATTAATCGTACCCCCTATAAAGGTTATTCGAAGAAAGAAGAAGGAAAGAAGGATGAGTGCCGATAAAGTAGATTTCCTTCGTCGTTCAGTTATCAAACAGATACATAAACAAAATAGTGCCACACAGCGTTATTTCAAAGTATAAACATCATACTGAATGATATTGAAGATGGGCTTTATATTGCAACTTAGTATACTTATATAAACAAAACGTCCTACATGATAATCCTAAACTGATATATAAATATAAGTAATATTATGCTTCCTATGTAAGAATAATTTCGTTAAATATAAAAATCATTATATTCAAAAGTCAATAACCAATCACATATTACAGCAAAACTCGACGAGATGCGAAACGAGTCAGAAAAATAAATAATATCCAACAGTTGTACTGGCGTATTTACTAAACAATAATTACTAGTTTAGATATATTCTAATTGCAGAGAAAAATAACTAAGTTGAAATTATAAATATTATTGTAATTTTTAACGAAATTAATTTGTTAAGAAAAGACGTTATTAATCGATAATAAAAAACATAAGAAACTATTTTTAAATACTTTTTGAAAATTCTCTTAATCCCACTGTTGAGAACATTGATGATATTGATTTTTTTTTCAAAAAATAAAAGCAAAATTTGAAAAGTCTAAAAAATTCAGAACTTTATTAATTAATAACAGAATTTTAACAAGGATCTGAGATTACTACTGATTCAAAAACCGAAATTTTGGTTTTTACGACAACATCAAAAAAGAATTTATACTTCAACCGAGTGTATGATAATGCGTTGTTTTTAGCTTAATCTTCTGACTGAACTGAGACCAAACATCTGGTTTATTCATCGCAACGGATGAAAGCCATACTTTAATAATTTATTCAATGCGTCTTCTACCAGGCTCGCCACTTAATTTTAAAAAAAAATCCTCATGCGCCTTGTAATAAAATCTCATACAACTGCTTAATATTACTATAGGGTGGTGAAATAATTGCTTGTTTAAGACTTGATGTGTAAATATCTTGGAATAACATTTGACCACAAACTCAACTGGGCAGAACACATTGGGCAGACGGTAGGAAGAGCTTTTGAAACCCTTCATTTGTTGGAAAGTGAGATGAGGGAATGTGCCAAAGAAGTGTGGAAATTGGGTTATATAACTTTCGACAGACTATTGCCTGAATATTATGTTGTAGTATGAGACGCATATTTTGAGTATCAAATACATAGGTTGGATGTGGTGCAATGAAGGGCTGCTAGATTTGTCTCCGGAAATTGCTAACCGTTATGATAAAGGCACTGCAATGGGATTCATTGGAAGACAGGAGGAACTTAAAGAGGGTAATAGAAATGTACAAGGCGTATATTGGTGATGAGACGTGGAAGATGTTGGTATAAGAATTAAGAGTTGTGCTTGGAAGGTAAAAGATGATCATGGCCACAAGCAGGCACTCGATTTCAGGCATAGGAGTTTGTTTCTCTCGCAGCCAGTTTATAAATGGTCTGCTATAAGTATTTTTAAATTCGAAGTATAGGCCGTGAGTTCTGAACGTAATAGAAAATCTTAGTATGAGGCTAACATGTTCAGCAGTTTTAACCAGGGATCAATGCATTGCCTATTTCGTGAATAATGCGTTTGAAAATAGAGCCAATCAATTTGATACATTGATCAGGATAGTTGATTATTTATGTGATTGTATTCTATTTAGTTTAGGGTTGTTGATATTTTTAAAAATTTCAGATTTTCGATATATCGATATTTTAAAAAGTATCAATATCGGATTCGATATATCGAAGAAAAAATATCTATATATCGACCCTATTATATAAAAACAATGTTACAAAAACAAATCATTTTAAAAAAGGGCGAAGTCTTGTGGCTATTTACTGATGAAGTGAGATATTCTTCTAAATCAAGTTTTGATTTTTCTGAAACAAAATGTTTTTTCATGACGTTACGAATAAATCTTCTTTGTTTTTAAATTAAAAAAAATTGTGATTTAGCCATTACACTACTACTTTACTAAAAAGTAAAACTGAAATTTAAGGCATATCGCCTCATCAAAAAGAAAGCAATTAAAGTACAAATTTTCTCTAAGACGTTTCAGCTTTTAGATCGGTGTTGAAAAACCACTAGAACTTTTCTTATAATGTGGGGATGAGCGAATGTCATAGTCATTTAAAAGAGTTTCAGTTCCAAAAATTCCAAAGTAAGGCGGTGAATGAAGTAAAATTTTGCACATTAATTATGCTTCATAAGCTCCGTTTACAAAAAATTTTGTGACGACATATAAAGAGTAAGATAGAAATGTGGACTGTGCTTTCAGGAATTATTTATAAAAAATAATGTTATGTGTACCAATATTTGTCAGCAGCTGTTTTATAGGAACTGCTGGTAGACTATTGCGATTATTAGGCACTGGAAGAATAATTGTTGATGCAACAGATGTGGCAGAAGATACCAAAAATTTTAAAGCAATTTCTGACAGCACGGAAATATTAAGCCGATCTCAAATAATATACAGTATATATATATAATTTAGCAACCACTGAACCAAAACTCATCTCAGAAACTTGATTGGACACACTTTTCAAGAGCATGAGCTAATGATTTCCCTTTGTTTCTTCTACTATTAATGGAGAACTCCCTACACTAAGTGAAAATTTCCTCTTCTTTGATATTGCTTTGGAAATGGGTAACGCTTTACCAAAACCCAATTTTTTAAAGCTGGGATTCAAGGTGGAGTGCCGGATTTAGGGATAGAGGTGGGGGCAAACCGGAGTGCTTGCTCTGGGTGACATTTTTTTTTTTTTTTTTTTTTTTTTAAGCTCTGCTACCACGCTAGGTTGCGACAACAATGCGTTTGGCAGACGGTTAAATTGGCGACATCAATGCGTTTGGCCAACAATCAAGGAGGCGATTCTCGGGGTCTTGCTGGCAACAATGTTTGAAGAGGCAACAATCTCAGTTTTTTCGCGGCTTGGAACAATTCTAGAGCCGCTACTGTTAAGGCAGTTCCTTCGGCGTTAACAAATTGTTTTTTAAAGGCACCAATCTATAATAATAAGTTTTTAGCATAGCGCTTTGTAAAGGCAATCCAAAAGTGGTAGATTCTTTTTTTTCAGTTTCTTGTCTTAATAAATTCGTAAGTGGTATAACAAAACTGGCTGTGACATACTTCTGGAGTTCAATTCTTCTGTTGGTATGGAACAAGAATCGTATCCAATTCGAGCAAAATATTTAACTGTGACATGCCAGATACAGGCTTATAATTTCCGGGACATTTCTGGGATTAAAAAATGATTGCGTGGCATGTTTAAAGAGTGAACAAAAATGCAAAATAATAAAAAAATATATATTTTAGGTAAAAACTATGCTATCTAACGTATATATAGCACCTCTTCTAGGTTTATAAATTAAACTCCGGGTGAAAGTCAACATCAGGTATTATGAACCAAAAGGAAAAATACTAAACTTAAAACAAAAATTGACCACCACTTTAGGAATTTTTTTACTTTGGTACAAAATCAACATCGGGTATTATCAATCAAAACCTCAAAAATATTAAAAAAAACTGAACACTTCTTTTAGGCTCATTAATTAAAATTAGGTAGAAAATCAACATCAGGTTTTATCAGCAAATAAAAAAAATTGAACATCTATCTTTTGCTAAATCAAAATCAACATCAATCAAAAAAAATTTTAATCAACTACTTTTTAAATGTTTATTACTAGATTTTGCCATTTTCACAAATATTTCTCTGTCACTGCTTTGCAAAAATGATAAAATTTCTCAGCAAGAGTCTTCAAAATTGATTGAGTTTGCAAATCAGCCTTGATCAAATCCATGAACATTCTGTTTCGGTCTTTATTTCATAAATTATTCAACGGGCTAAAACTTGTTTCCAAAAGGCATTGACGAAACAAAACCAACTATTTTCTTTAAATTTACAAAATCATTAGAAATGCTTATTCTAAAGAAAATGGCACAGATTTTTATAGTTTGGAAAGTCTATTGGAAGGACCTGAAAAACACGTTTCAGACATGTGAACTCTGTATAAAGGGAGTTAATGTTAACTGCATCTAGAATTTTCAAAATCCCAGAAAATTCAAAGAGTATTTTCCTGTCAGTTTCAATTTCTCTGATTTAAGGGACAAAAGCTCAAACTGTTCGTACATTCCATCCTCCCGCTGCGAGCATGGGATAATTGGCTTGGCGTCTTGGCCACCGTAGTGAATTGAGTTTGAGAAAAAAACTAGTGTACGGGAATTCCGGGACAGTAACGCATAATTCCTGGACACGAGATTAAAAACAAAATTATGGGACATTCCAGGATTTCCTGGCCATCTGGCAACCCTGCCCATACCTGGTACATTACGATTAGTTTCTTAATGCTAATACTTTTGCATTAATTGAAGCCAAATTTTAAAAAACTTTCAAAATGTCCAAACAAGAATTCGAATCAATATTGAATGAGTTATTTTAACTTCTTTTTTACTTCTCCTTGTGTTCGGATCATAATTAATCAGAAGCGCTAACCGAGTATTTAAATTAAGGTGCAATTTGTCAGAAAAGTTTTAAAAATGTTAATTGTTTCTTAAAATTCTATCTATGATAATGTATTGCATGTGCAACACAGGTAATCGTTTTACCTCCAATAATAACTTGGAATATTCTACGAGGAAAACGGAAAATAACAACGATTTTAAAAAAACATCAGACTCCGATATCCAGATTTCAATATCGATATATCGATATATCGTCCTAAAAAATATCACTCATAAATATCGATATTTTAAAAATATCGATATATCGATATATCGATATCGATATTTTATCAACAGCCCTAATTCAGTTTCAATCTTCATGTTACTCCGGTGATAGCGTTTGACAAATTCCTTTATACGGTAAATTCTGCTGAAAGACTAGAAAAAGTGTGTTTTTTCTTTCGGCAGCCGTTTTCTTAATTCAAGATATGTGTTTTTTTTTTCGTAAAGAAAAATTTGCATGAAATTAGTAATATGCACAGTGGAAAATAAGTAAATAAGAAGCGCTGCTTAATACTGTAAGTGTACAACGTTGTGTGCAATGTTAGAATATTACAACGCATACTGTAGTAGAAACAAGTTTCTGAGCTCAAGATGTATTATATACTTCTAAGGAGTTACCTTTAAAGCAAAAAATGGTATAAACAGGTTTTTTTGTTAAAAAAAAAGAAATTGGTGAATACCGCGAACTCTTGAATTGTTTGATGAAGAATGCAACTTGAGTAAGTAATTATTTAAAACATAGGCAGTGTTTCTGACATACGTTCAAGATAGTTTCCAAGAATCATCTGAGTAAATTAAGCAGATATTGGACTTTTTTTTGTGGTTTCATTCTACGAAGCAATAAGGATCACTTCCTTTTTCCACTGAATCCAACCAATCTGCTGTCACATTAGACAGTTCAAGTGTTACCCGAAGTCGCCGCTATTTTCCGTGGCACTGCGGTTTGCTTGCACCCCATCGCGCGCCGGGGGTAGGCAACCCCGGCTCACACAGTCCCAATATGTCACCCCGTGCGCTCGCTTTCAACCACGGATACGTATTTAGAGTCACGTGGTACTTTTTTTAAAAAAATTCTTCCAGCATTAGATAATTTTTTTCTCTAATATTAGTTGTTAATGGAATAGAGCAGGTTTCATTTGACTTTTTTTTTTTTGATCGTGTAGGATCTATGTTCTACTGAAACTTGATGCTGATTGGATATTGCTGGATATCGTCTACTTTCCATATTTACAAGATCTGCTTCAGATATTAGCTAGATGCTTAAAACTTTGCCTCCTACTACGAGGTTGCGGAAAATTAAGTGTTCACTTAAAATACGAAATGATGTGTAAGGAAAGAAAGTTTTGGTAGAGTGTGTCTGAAAAAAAGAGAAAGGATGGTAAGCCACATTTTGAGGTATGCGGGTATGCTTAATATTTCAGAACAGCGAAAAGTCGAAGGAAAAATCGCAGAGAAAAAAACAAGGAATGGAGTGCATGGAGCAGATGAATCGAAACACTAATGACGCAGGGAAAAAAGCGTGTTAAGTAAGACAGATTATTCTTGTTGTCTGAAGCTACTCAGCTTTAGTTTACAAAATTTCTCGATTCAGTATTCTGTGTTGGCAATTAGTGTCTACAACTTAAAAAAAAAGTATATTCTGCTAAATTGTACGTTGTCCTCACATAAGGTTAATGCCTACTATTTTCCTTTTTCTGTCAACATTGATGAGTGCCTCATCAACAACGGATTTTCATTCAAGATACGTAAGTCTTTTGTTCTTTCTTCAGTAACCTTGGTAAAATGAAACAGTCCACAAAATTTCAGTAGATTTGAAGATCAAAATGGACATCGCTAATACCTTGTTTTTAGTATTCACTGTTGCTTATCACAGGAATATACACCACTATTCTACAAAAATTTTTTTTAAATTATAAGCTATGCATATTTTAGTAAAACACTCGCTGTCGAAATCTGTGTAAATGGTTTTTGTGCTTGAGGTCAGCATTTTATTAATATGTCAAACGTAAACTAATAAAGAAGTTTTAATTTTTTTGTATTTCATAACTTCTACAGCTTTTTGTAATACACAATAAGTATGTGTAGAAAGAGATGTCACCTGTATACCTCAACATACCCTCTCATATCCACTTGAGAGTGTGATACGGTGCAATATCCTCGATGTCAACACTGAATTCTCCACTCTGGCATATCTGTTAGGAAGCACATTCTCTTTACACATCACATCACATCACATCACATTGGTAAACATTTCACTGACTTCACTCTCCAGCCAACACTAATATTTCCCTTGCTTCAGCCACTCGAACAAACTTTTATGAATTCAATGCACTTTAAAAAATATATAAAAAAAAGTGTCTTTTGGTGCCACTGTATACTCCCAAGCAGTAGAACAGGGAAACCAAAGTTGTTGAACAATTATTTTACAAATAATTGCTATTAACAACATCACATAATCTTAAGCGTACTTGGAGAAGGAGTTAGAATTTAACTGTCCTAACATCACCATTTCGAGCACTATCCTGCATAGAATAGTAAAATGTGATTCTTACTCCCTTTTAAAAATCATTTACTGAATATTCCAAGGGAACAAAATCTAACGAAGTTTCTAACAGGTTAAGAGCCGAAATACTAATAAGCATTGCGAAGTTTATGATTTCCAAACAATTTAATAAATTTCCTCGAATCTACAAAACTACGATTTTTTTAGCGAAGTCTTAGATTTTATGCAACAAAATACAAAATTTTTAACGCTCTCTCTCTCTTTTTACAGGTTTCGATGAAGTATTAGATAAAATATTTACTAATTAGGGAAAAAATTTCTAACGCAGTGTTCAGAAATCTCTGTTGTATAATCTCTGTTATTGAATTAAAATGAAATAGAGTCTCTAGTTTCTCTACGGCAATATGCTGAAATATTATAAAGCCTGGTTTGAGAAGAATTCCAATACCATTCAAGCCTTTTATAAACAGACCACTGCGAAATGAAAAGAGAAGAATCCATAAAGCAACATGTGTAGCCCTTGTGAGATAGCGCATATATCCATATTTTTGTCACGGAACAAGATCTTACACAGGCTAATCAAACTGTCGATAAGTCTGAATGCGTTAATTTGTAAAATAATCACGTGCCATAGAAATCATTTTACACATTTTTGTCTTCGTATTATCATTTCCTGGAAAGGTAACCTTTTTTTAAATAAAAAAAATCCATCTTCTAATTATGATAACTGTAAATACAATTACGAAAATTTAAATTTTTGTTTTATTTTTCAAAATTCTGAGTGATTCTGTTTTGGTTTTGACTGAAACCCGTGAAACACACTGTTATAAAATTTCCGATATAGATTTTGAAACTAATATTTTCTTCTGAAAAAATTATCCCCTTATCTGAATTTCGAGAATCGTGTTATCTCTTCATTAAAAACTTTCTAATTTTTTAAACTTCTGATGATCACATGCAAATATTTCTGTTGTTGTCTTGAAAGAAAATACAAAATTTTACACACTCCTGAAAAGATTTCTGAAATTTTATATAAACAAATTTCCTTGTCCGAGACTGTTGGCAGGCATTTTTTTTTTTTTCTTCAAAATTTACCTCACTCGATTTTCGAATTGAAAAATTAATTATCATCGTCTTCTCATATATCTTTTTCCCAAAAAATTTGGATTTTGGTAATTCTAAGATTCTAAACAGGAAAATAAAATCCACACTGGCTCACTCTTTTATATAACAGAAAGATAATTTCCAAAAATTTCAACAATTTTCGTTTCTTTTTTCTGTCTCCCTCGTCTGATTTTCAAAAATTTAATTCATCCCCGAACCGATTTGCGAAACTATAAATAAAGTGACTTAGTTGCATTTCCTTGTCGGATTGTACTGCACATTTACTACCTTTTGAAAAGTTTTCTCATTCGATTTTCAAAATTAGAAATAAAAAATAATTGTCATCCTCTCACCACAGATCTTTTTGTCTCGAAACTTTGGAGATTTCGTAATTCTGAGATTCTAAATAGAAAAATAAAATCCACGCTGGCACACTATTTAATACCACACAAAGATGATTTCCAAAAATTTCAACAATTTGCATTGCTTTTTCTTTGTCTCCCTCGTCTTATTTTCAAAAATTTAATGCATTCCGGAAACTATTTAAAAACGTGGCTTGGTTATATTTCTTTGTCGGATAGTGCTGCACATGTATTTTCTTTTCGAAAGTTTTTTTCATTCGATTTTCGAAATAAGAAATAAAACATAACTGTCATCCTCTCCCCACAGATCTTTTCTCAAAACTTTGGTGTTATGGAATTGTAAGTACTAAACAGGAAAATAAAATCCACACTGGCACATTCTTATATACCACACAAAGATGATTTCCAAAAAATTCAACAATTTGCATTACTTTTTCGTTGTCTCCCTCGTCTGATTTTCAAAAAATGTATACATCCCGGAAACTATCTAAAAAAAAAAAAAAAAAAAAAAAAAAAAAAAAAAAAAAAAATTTGAGTTGGTTACATTTCCTTGTCGGATAGTACTGGACATCTATTTTCTTTTGAATATTTTTTTTATCATTCGATTTTCGAAATTAGAAATAAAAATTAAGTCACTCACTCCCCACAGTTCTTTTCCCAAAACTTTGGAGTTGGGGAATTGTGAAATTCTAAATAGGAAAATAAAATCCGCACTAGTACACTCGTTTACACCTTTTTTTCAAAAATTCGCCCACTTTCGATTTTTCTTCTTCTTCCGAGCACTGTTGCGGCGAGAGTCGAGATGCTGCTGGTCGATATGTGCGATCGCTCGAGATGGACGCCGGCGCCGCGACGCCCCCTGCCGTCTCGCCGACCCGCTCGCGACTGTCGACTCGCGAACTGTCCGCAGACTGTGTGCGAATCGCCCCCCCCCCCCCTCTGCCAGCCTCGTTTTATTTGCGCACCTCCTCAGACTTGGCGGGCTTCCCAAGGACACCCCCTACCCCCCCCCCCCCCACACCACCGGCGTAACCAGTCCCCACTCTTTTCCGTCTTATTTTCTGCAAGGCCGACCTGGACCTATCTCAACGTTGCTCTAGGTCAGAATCGCGTCGGAGAAGAGGGAAGGGTGGGAGACTTGCAAATCGCAAAACGTGAATGGGGGGCCCGACCAGAGGGGGGTGGAATGCTAAAAATGCAAAGAGAGTAAAACGGGAAGTGGAATGGCGACCAACCACGGAGTTTCGCGTTATCGTAGGTCGTGGTCCGCGCGACGGCCGCGAGGCGGCTCTGCTGTTTGTTTTGGCGCCACAGTCAAGGCCGGGGGGAGGCGTCGGAACAACTGCCGGCCGCGCCGCGCCACGCCCGACGCGCATGCGCACAAGCAGCGACGACGTCCCGGCTTTAATCTTCCCTCCTCGCGTGTTCTCACCTGCAATTATCATCACAATAACCACTAAGCATTTGCAGCAGCTGTCAGGCCAGGAATCCAGCGTGAGTTATAAACTCAAACCTGATATTTTGTAAGATATTTTGTAAGATATTTTTTTTTTTTTTTTTTTTCCACGGAGATAAATTTTTATAAATTCTGATTTAATTACATTTCATGCTGCTTGACAATTCATGGTAACAGGACTGCTTTCTCCTCAGGATAAGGATTTTCACTAATAAAATTTCGCTTATCGATCGTGCCGAACTTTGGAATAATCGATTTTGTGATCGAAACCATCAGCAAACGAGTATTACCTCCCGTACCACTTTTTTTTGTTTACGAATGTGGGTTCTACATTGCTATAATTATGTATTATTTGATTTAAATCTAAAAGGAAAAAATATCAAGAACTTAAGTATAATTTTTCCGTAATCTTTAAATTGAATTATTCTACAACTTTCGACATGTGTTAGATGCATCTTCGCAAGCTATGACTTCGTAACAGCAATACTTGTGGCTAAGCCCGTCTAAAATTACAAATGAAGCTAAATGGACTCAAAAATTATTTCTTCTGGTTTTAATGTTCCCAGAAGACTGTCCCCGCTATTGCTGTTGCTTGTTATTTTATTTCATAAGTGACAGAGTTCACTTACTTCTGCTATTACAACTGAGAGTATTTCTACATTTAATTTAGTGTTATTTCTCATTTGATTTATAATTAATCCCAATTCTCCTCCAGTATTTTATTCCTGCCTGTAAGCAGTTTATGAGTATCCTCTCTCCTGTCTGTTTTTCCCGCACGATAACGTCAGCAAATGGCGGCATTTAACACATCATCAAAGAACATTCTTACTAATGAATCGAATACATGGAGTCATTTGTCGGAATTGCCGCATAGAACCTAGCAATTAAAAATATAATATTCACATGTGAACTATTTCTCCGGCGTTTCCATGTATGAATTGCTACGTGCTATCCATATCGTACCATTACTAAGGTAATGACACAACGGTCTAATTCCAAACCCAATTCTCCAAGTTTCTCTATTACTATTTCTTTCCCAAATATCCCCATCCTGTAAGAAAACAATGATCCGGAATGTAATTTAATTTATTTAATTTAATTGCTATGGAACATATGCATCGTCCCTACATCTGTGCTTCCAAACTGCTATTAAATTCTTTGAAAGCAATATCGTCACCCTTCTGTTATTGCGCTTTACAAATTTTATACTCTTTTAGTGCTTTCGGTCAATTATTCAGCACTTCCTTTAGCAATTTATTTTAATCCCTCATACCCTTATATACAAAAGACGATCTTCCCACACCCTACATCAACTACCAGTTTGTGATTATGGCCACATCTTCCTTTCCACGAATTACTCTTAATTCTCCTCAGGGTTTCATCACCAGTATACGCCTTGTACACTCCCATGACCCTCTTCACCCTCCTCTTGTCTTCCAACGTCTCCCATTCCAACTCCTTTATCACTTACTTATTGTTAACTGTTCTCTCGTTATTACGCAAGATGAAAGGACAAGTAATCTTAATAAAAAAGACGTTTACTTACTGTAACTTAATACGTAACTGTTACACGAAAGTCGCCGAAAAAGATGCTACTAACATGAGCTTCAAAAAATTAACGAAATGTCAGTAAGAGTTTCGAAGTTAATCTTAGCTTCGGCGAGCCCAAACTTATGGTATTTTATTGAAAAACGCGGGTGCAGCTGACAGATCGTTTGAGTTACTTCGTATATTTTGGATCAACAATCTGAGACACGGAGAAAAGAGATAGAGAGACGAATGACGTGAGACGAAGTTGCCATCAAGAGGATCTGGCAGAACAGGGCACAAATATCCGAGTGGCTGGAATACTCGTTGTTCTTCAGCTCCGTTAACAGCTGGCACAAATTCGGAACATGTATCGGGATTTCTATCAGAACTTTGGTGCACTTGTATCCAGGACTTGTATGAGGTCTTGGCAGAGTGTGAACCTGTCGATTACATCAGTAACCCTGATGCACTATAAAGTGTCATCATCTTCATTTTAGTTGTGCAAGCATTAAAAATGTCCTCCGATGAGGAAGATTTCTTTCATTTTAAATGTCTGTGCTCAAATGCTTCTGGAAAAGGAAATTAAAGGTTGTTACTTGTAATAATTCCCATCTAGACAAGAAACACGGTGCTTATGCCACGCTAATGAAAGAACTAACATTGAAAAGCGACATAAATTGAGCGAATAAACAATGACATCCTTCTCCTTACGGTATATACCACTAACTCCTACTTTTGAGGTTTGGTTATGTTAGGTTTGGCTAATGCGCATGCGCGTGTATGAGAAGTAGTTCAAAGGTAAAATGACTGTATTCAAATATTTATCAAAAGTATGAGCAGTTTGTGTGCGGTAGAGTGTCGCAACTTATCAAGTATAGAAATCCCGGCACAAGTATCCAAATGTGAACTCAGTTTTGAACACTCGAGAACAAAGATTACAACCGCATTGATGTGGCCTCGAAGTTTTTCTTACTGATTCACCGAGAGGATGTTCCAGATCTTGTGCGAGCAGAGGATGGAAGATAAGGAGAAATTCATTGTGGAAAGGGAGGCCAGAACACGACGAGAAAGGAGAGTGATGAGATGGTATGAAGGGAAGAGGATCTCTGGTTCACCTTTTAATTGTCATCTGTACTCTGCAATTCACAAATGTTTGGGTGGCAGAGGGTGCTAATCTCTACTCTGTGTATTCCAGTCCCGAATGGCCCGAGGGAAAAAAGATTCATATAACAATCAGTGCGGCACCTTATTTCTCTAATCTTATCTCTCATGCCATTAGATATTTTTTTTACTTATGGCTTTACGCCTCGTCGACGTCGAGGTCATTAGAGGCGTAATGAGACTGGAGACAAGGAACGGCAAGGAATTCGGCCATGGTCTTTTTTAACGAAGCATCCCCGGATCCGCCTGGAGTGATTTTGGGAGACCATAGAAAACCCAAATCTGGATGCCCTGACGGGGATTCGAACCGCCGTCCTCCCGAATGCGAGGCCAGAGCGTTAACCACTCACCCACCTCGCTCGGTGATGCCACTGCGACCCAAGCAGATTGGTCTTAAATGAAAGTGGTCGTTGGCGTGATTAGCAATACGTCGTCCGCCTGCTGAAGAATCTCGTCCCAATCTTCCTCATTCCTTCGCAGTGCCAAGTCGCAGTCAGCGGGGCTGTGGGTGAGCTGAGGATTGAAGTTCGGTCCGCATGTTACCCAGCCTCACCTTCTTCGGTTTTCTCTCAACTCTTCGGTTGGTGGGTATGGTTTCGTAGGAAACTTAAACTGCGGTTGTTTCCTTATGCCTTTCCCAGTGATGAGAGTGTGCTGGTATGGACGTCATTACTGTTTTGTGGGGTGACTGCAGTTTTTGTGTGTTCAGTGAAGAATGTTGTTTTGTGTTATGAATGAATGAAAGATGGAAGAAAGGAGAGAGAAAAACCCACCCCGACCCATTCAGGCATACTCTGCAGAAGAAGGTTTCAAAATTCTGCACTTGTTTGAGAGAGTGATGAGGGGATATACGACAAAAATAAAGGAATTTTGTTGCAAAACTTTGGTCAGACCATTGCTCGAATATGGTAGTGTAGTATGGGACCCTCATTTTACGTATCAAATACAGGAGTTGGAGAGGGTGCAAAAAATGGCTGTTAGATTTGTTTCCGGAAATTATCGCAGAATGCAATCAGTAACAGATATGATAAAAGAGCTGGAATGGGATTCATTGCAAGACAGGATGAGGGTGAAGAGGGTCATGGGAGTGTACAAGGTGTATATTGGTGATGAGACATGAAAAGATATTGGTGTAAGAATTAAAAGTAATGCATGGAAGGGAAAAGACGACCATGACCACAAGCTGGCACTCGATTGTAATAGAGATTGGGTTTTCCATGGTTTCCAAAATCACTCCAGGCAAATGCCGGGATGCTTACTTCAAAAGGCCATGGCCGAATTCCATCCCATTCCTTGCCTCCCCCCCCCCCCCCATCCTTTCCCGTCTCTAAAGACCTCGCTGTTAGAGAGACGTTAAGCAGATAAAAAAATGTAATAGAGACAATAAGAAATGTTAAATAAAATATGGAAGAGAAATGAATGATTTAATAACTAAATAATTAAAAGGTGAAAGCGAATTTGAATAAAAATAAGTGAGTAATTCTAAGGATTCAAAACCACGTAAGTACTATCTGTGTTTTTGTACAAAGTAGAAAGTAATTTTACAATGTCCGAGAGAAGTAAAGGAATTGGGTTACTAAACTTTGGTCAGACCATTGCTCGAATATGGTAGTGTAGTGTGGGACCCACATTTTGAGTATCAAATACAGGAGTTGGAGAGGGTGCAAAAAAGGGCTGCTAGATTTGTCTCCTGAAATTACTGCAGAACGCAATCAGTAACAGATATGACAAAAGAGCTGGAATGGGATTCATTGGAAGACAGGAAGAGGGTGAAGAGAGACATGGGAACGTACAAGGCGTATAATGCTGAAGAGGCGTGGAAAGATGTTGGTGTAATAATTAGGAGTAATGTAGGAAGATTTTCTTTCGTAGTTAAGGGGATCGGGGATTGGATTAGTTGCCAAGAGAATCGATGAATAATTTACAAAAAACGGTGAAACAATTTATAGTTGAAATTTGTAGAGGGAAAAAGTAGGTGGGTAAAGGAAAGGGGTAAAAGTGGGTGTGTAGGTAAACTGCCAGCTGAGGGTGCGTTCCATCGCAATTAAAATTAAATTAAAAAAACTCCGGTAGTCGGCAGGCCTAACATCCACATCCGAATCCCCGTCACCAGTGTGGTACGTCGTCACTCTATACGCACTGCGAGAGGTTCAACCCAGGACTCTGGCGCACAATCTGGTGACTAGGAATCGTGCTCCACCATCTAGTGATGTCCCGATACCTTCAAAGTATCGATACCTACTTAAATGAGTAGTACTCAAATTGTCTTACGATACTTACTCATATGAGTACTATAAAGTATCGATACTTTAAACAAAATTAATGTAGAAATATAAAAATATATGTGCCATGTTGCTAAATTATTTATTTTATTTTCCTAGTGTAATAAAATCAAATAACACTCAGTAAACATTTTTATTTATTTATTAAAATTATAATAAAGCTCATCTTGTAAGCAAACTTTGAAGGTTTTGTCTTATTTTAAATATTTATTTATTATAGTTTCAACACCTTTAAACAATAAAAGTCCGTTTTGGAAGGTTTCCTAAAAGAAGCAATTGTTCCTAATATTTTGGGGACAGCTTGTTTCTTTTGATTGTCATTGATTCACCTGCCTCAGAAAACAAACATTCACTCAGTACTATCTTTTCTACAACAATAAGATACTGTTGTGCGTATTTGTACAGACAAGGAAATATAAGTTTCATTTCTTCCCTTTCTGTAAATGGGTTGCGTTTTAGAGACATTACAGTGTTTGACAAATAGAAATAGACTTTGTCACTACAGTGCGTTTTATTTTTCTTTGTGATGTTTCCAGAACTGATATTCCTGTGAAACGCTAGCTGAAGCAGCTTCTTCTTCCGATTCACATGGGCTACTTAGTTGCTTATGAACCATATCTTTTAGTGTGGGCTGCGCGGGAGCGACCATTGATCAGGCATAGCGAAATGCGCGCCAAGTACAACTTTATTACAATCAAAGAAGGACCTAAAACAAATTCTTTGAGATTAGATTGCCTATTCTAAGACTGATTTTGTGTTATTTTCAATGCTACCAACCTGACGTCAGCGGGAAATTAATTTCGCAGGCGCGACTGAGTGGCGAAGCAGGGAATTTAGAATTTAACACCGGGTGCGTTTCGATACTTTCGATTCGATACGAGTAATTTTCTTCCGATACCGAGTAAGTATCGAATGAATTAATTCGAATACGAAAAGTACTCAGTATCGAGTACTTACTCGTATTTACTTGTATGGGATCATCACTACCACCATCTCCGCTACCCTGCCACCCAAGTCCACCACCAGGACTGGAACCAGCTAACCCCGTGTCAGCGCCGGACACCATCACGGCGCGCAACCGACTGAGTTTAATAGACGTACCTCCAACCTTCGCCTACCTCCGCTTAAACTGTTTCTGTCGACGTGGAAGCTCGCTGTTTTAGTTCCACTCTCTTGAGCGCACTCGCTCCAGAGTTAGCGAAAGGTTGCCGGTTGTTTACGCAGAGGCGCAGGCAATTACGGATGGCGGGTCGTTAGAGCGTCGGCCGTTATGCTAACTAAATACCAGGAAAAGGCGAAAGCTGCCTCGCTGCACACGTAGGCGAACCACCTCCCACCTGTTGCTTTACTAAAACACACGGTCGCCACCGGCCGAGTGGTAACTCCAAAGTTTACAACGAAACACCGAACTGTTACTGAATCACTAATTTTCCCATCTATCAGACTCCAGGACACTTTAATTTTAAAAAAAATTAAACGTTGCAATGTTTTAGTTCTTATTTCCCCAAACACCATAATAACGTAAAATTTGGAAGAATCATGAGGAAAAAATCACTATAGGGCAACGGTTCCCAACCTTTGTTGGTTCACGACCCAGTCTTAAGTAAAAAAATTTTCGCGACCCACCTAATATGAGAGTCTTATCTATTATCAGAATGGGAACTGTTGTATGACGTAGATACACTATCTTATTCTACGAAAAGACAAATTTTCAAACAAAGGATATACAATCAACAAAAAACAAGGATTGACAATACATAAAATAACAAACATATTATAGACCGGGGGGCGGCTGCACAGACCATCACCTCATCGACAGCTGAAATTCCACGATTAGCAGTAACGTGATCAGCATATTAATATACAACTGGTGTGCCAATCGCTTTTTGGTGGAAACCAGCTGCAGACCTGATTTTAGAGGTTGATTGGTAGCTTTATCATTTTGTTTTATTTCACCTAAATGTATGAAAATATGGAAGACTGGGTGTACGAAAACATAATGGTAAAATTACCAGTCAGCCACTAAAATGGGTTTTGTAGGTGTTTCCCACCAAGATATGACAGGGTCATTTTAATTTGCAAATCGAGTTTTAACTAATCCTGGAATTTCAGCCGTCAACTCGATGAGGCGATGCTTTGTACAGACGCCTCCCGCATTTTTTTTTTTTCAAAGATAAAGAATAATACGTTTAATTATTATAAAAACACAACTTTACAATCAGTGAGATTTCTGGAACTTTTGTTTACTGATGAGGGCGTCGATATCAGTGATAACACTGGTTAATTTTAACTTTAAGTCACTTTCTACACAAAGTTTATTTTTGTATTTTGTTTTTCAAAAGCATTAGGATATATTTTGATGGCAAGAACCTCAATTTTTCCGCGACCCACCAAAACACACGCCACGACTCACCAGTGGGTCGCGATCCATAGGTTGGGAACCGCTGCTATAGGGGATTAGTGGAGGGGATGGATTTTTCAAATTCATACGATAGCAATCAAATAAGGCCATTACGGATTGAAAGGCAGGGACTCAGAAAAGTTGATCAAACTTACCAGGAAATGTGTAGAAGAAGTCTCTAAATCCTGATTCAGAGTGGAAGGAAAGTTGTCAGCACCTTCGTAAGCAAAGAGAGGAGTCAAACAAGACGACTTCTCGTCCTCACTCCTAGAGTGGCAGAGTCGCAAACAGGAGCACGTATATTCTATACTAGCTCGTACCCGCGACTTCGTACGCGTGGATTAAGAATTTTTTGCCAGAATTGAATATAGAAAGTTTTTGGTAACGAAGGATTGGACCCAAACAACACCGAGTCGGCATAATATGACAGGAAAGCTGTCACTATTTCATTCTACCGTCGAACCAGTCTCTTGAAGAGAATCAGTTTTCAACATATTTCTGTCACCATTCGATAAGCTCTCAAAATTTCGTGACTACAACTATTAAACATACGGAGAAAATGTCCTGTGCCCTTCATACAGATTTTCTTGTCAAATTCCATCAACATCGATATAGCCATTTGGTCGTCAAAACGTAAGAAAAAGACAGAGACTTACTTCCGTATTTATAATAATATTACTGTGGTTCACACTCACACACTGCGAACAACACCTGAGGGATCATTATAACGTAAAAAAGTTTACACCTACAACATTGCAAGACTACCTACGATTTGCCTCGCATTGCACCCCTAACTTTGTAATATCTACAGTTTAACATTCAATACGAATAACCTACGGCCCAGGCGTGACTCTAACGATCAAAAACAATTTTTTAAAATCTTAGCCTCCACGGAGATTTGAACCAGAGACCACGACACAAACATTTGTAAGCAAGCGCTTTAACCACTGAGCTGTCTGACCGATACACGGAAACAGCAGTATACAGAAGTCCATTTCCAACGCGTCTGTCTATCGCCATTCAGTAGTATTTCGAAATTATGAGACAACATGTATTATTTATACAGATAATTTTTCAACTAAATGTAGACAGTATTTTTTCTCCTCGTTTCAAAGCATAAGTGTAAAAAGTTTCATCGAGATAGGATGAAAACTGTGGATTTGTATGAAGAACAAACAAACAAACATTCATCTTTATATATACAGATTATGCAGATGTCGCAGTGCTAACAGGCAAAACCAAGGGAGAACTTGGAGACGTGACTGTGGTGCTGGTAAAAGAAACCAAAGGAACAAGACTGGAAATAAATACTGTGAAAGCAAAATACGTTTCCATCAGTAGATGTCGGAAAGCAGGATCTACAGTAGAGTGATCGGAGCAGCTTTAGAAAAAATAGAAAAGTGGGAGTTGTTGGAGGACTGACCAACGAGAGTAACATACAGGAAAAGGAGATTCATGGGGAATATTTTAAATTACAAATTATCGTTTAAAAACATTAAAACTCAAGATATATAAGACTATTATACGCCCATTAACTGTTTAGTACTGAACTGTGGACTTCGACAATAAGAACTAAAAATAAGTTAATAACTTTAGAAAATGGAATCCTCAGACATATATTTGGCCCATCTAAAGAGGGAGAAGAATAAAACATAGAGAGAGAGCTAAATGTTGTTTCTTCCACGATTCGTACACGTCATTGCGGAAAATAATAGAAAGATTCATTTGTTTGCGAACTAAAGGCATTTCCCCCGAGCTGTTTATCTCATAAGCTGAGTTTCTCGGCATTTATCTTCATTCTATGCCGATCAGTCCCTTAGTTGGCTGCAGGGTGATCTGGACAGGATATCTAGTTGGGTTGGTAAACATGGGATGAAGATAAATGCAAAGAGTCAGCTTATTAGAGGCACAAATAAAAAACAAAAGGTTAATAATGAATATAAGGTGGGGAAAGAATTGCTTGCTGAAGACTTAAAATGTAAATATCTTGGCATTACTTTTGATAACAAGCTTAACTGGGCAGGACACATTGGACAGGTGGTAGGAAAAGGTTTCAAAATCCTGCACTTGTTGGAGAGAGTGATGACAGGATGTACCAGAGAAGTTAGGGGGTTGGGTTACAATACTTTGGTCAGAAGATTGATCCAATTGTGGCGGTATAGGTTGAGACTCAAATTTTTTTTGGCTATCAAATACAGGAGTTGGAGCGTGTGCAAAGAAGAGGAGATAGATTTGTTTGTGTAAATAATAGCAGGACCCAGATGAATTAGGAGTAGGCATGGAAGGGGAAAGATGACCATGACTACAAGCTGGCACTCGATTTCATGCATAATGGAGCTGGAAAGTTGTCTTTTGTTGGTTAGGGTGTCAGGGATTGAAAAATTACCAAGTGATGAGTAATTCACCAAAAACGCTGAAGAAATTTAAAATTCATTAGTTGTAAAAAGTAGCTAGGGAAGGAATTTAACACGCAAATTATATAAGATAGTTACAAAATAAAATAAAAAAGGGATAATTAGATGACAGGGAATTGCCACCCGGAGCGTGTGTTCCATCGCAATTATATTAATAATAATAATTAATAACATATATACAGTGCAGGAATCCCTGACAGCAGAAACAAGAGAATTAGCACTACGATACTAAGGTAGTTGAAGCTTCTAGACCATGTGCTTGGAAAGAAAAAAAACGTGGTAAAGAATTTTTTAAGCTGAGCCCTAAAAAACGAATTATCTGTCCCTTCAAAAAAAGACTCATTCATGGTAATTTAAAACATATACAGAGCGTCCACCACAAAATAAAAAAAAACACACACACACACACAAAAGACATTTAAAAACAAATTAAGGGATGGATTTAACGTTATGGAACTACTGTTTCTTGGATGCGTTTTTACTTTTCCAAAGATTCTGATAAATGTAATAACACACCTATTAAAAGACCGCATTCTTCAAAGTAAATAGTCGAAATTGGGACAGGTAAAACTGTCTACTTTGCTATCAACAAAAAGTGAGAAAAGAAAAATATTTCTTTATCTCATGCTGCACAAAAATAATAATCCCATTCTTGTGTTTCCCATTTCGAATTTCGCTTTTGAAATAGCTGAATTATTAGGATGTTTGTTTATTATGAAGTTCAATAAAATGGCAGTAGTATTCTCTTAAGCATACATACTAACTTAATAAATAGGAAATTTTAATCAAAATTGGGTAAGTTGATATAATCCCCGAATCAATAATATTGGAATTATAACAGTTGGGACACGAGAAACATTATACATGAAGTATGTTTTCGACATATGCATGGCCTTCACTTACAAATTACTACGTTCTCTTTGTCCACTTGTATATCCGTTGAAAAAAAATAGTTCCGAATTTCCGGAAGTGGTACATCTATCATACAGTCGACATTTCACTGTATTAAGATAGCTAACATCAATATATGTGTCATCGCACTTTTAATCGCGCTGCAAAGAAAGTCACATATCTGATTAAAAAAAGTCACCCTTGGAGCTTGTTTTATTTCTGTTAAACTCTCATATGATGAATATCTTCTATGTAAAGATCTTTGGTCAACCGTTGTTGTTCTCCGAACTGCAGCAACTCAGTATTTTCAGTAATGTCTCTCGCATTAATATTTGTATTCATAACACATCAATTTCACATTTCATTTTGGCGGTAGATGAAATTATACAAGACTATGTATAAAGAAAACATCACGAGGTATAACTTCGAAGTAATACAACTAGAATAAGGAAGAGGAAGAAGATTTGTGATAACATGTCTCGCTTTTGTCGACGATGATGTAGTAATTTCCAAAAAGTAAATAGATGCTTCAATAACTCTCCAGGAAATTGCAGATGAAATAGGATTAAAAATCACACACGACAAAACTAAATACGTTGCGGATAGACACAGTGCAGAAAAATTAATAGAAATACAACAGGGAAAGATCGGACAGTTTGATAAATTTAAATATTTGGGAGAAATGGAATGAAATAAATCAATCAGGAATTGACCCAAAAACCGATGCATAAAAATATCATTCGTCAACAAAAATCAAACATTATGCAACAGTAACAAGATTGGACCATAAAGCCGGACACTGAATAAAAGAGGGGAACAAGAAAAACCAGAGAAGAAAGAAAGATAAATTTTTGGTTCACAAAACAGCAAAGATAACTTCCTATGAAGATAACGAGGAAAATGAAGATTTACCTAATAATATAGAAGTAATTATAGACACAAAGAAGTCTAATTTTTTATCGACAGCTATACAGAAGAACAGACTGAAAATCTTAAGAAGTTAATGAATATCAAAATGTTAAGGCAGGATTTTGGGCTAAATATGAACCAAACCAAGACAAAAGTGATGAAATGTAGCAAAAATTATAATAATCACATAAATCTAGGGTGGGAGTCAATAGAAGAAATAAATGAATTCTGTTAGTTAGAAAGTAAATTTACAACTGGTGGCAGAAGTGGGAATGATGCTAAAAACATAATAGCAATAGCAAAAAGAGTCGTCATGGAATAGAGAAATATTTTAGTTTCGAATATTAATGTAGGTCTCAGAAAGAATTTTTTAAAACTCGTTCTGTGGAGCACAGCACATTATGGTAGCGAAGCATTGACTTTAGAAATAGTATAAAAAGAAATTGAACTTTCTGAAATGTGTTATAGAAGGAATATTAAGTGGACAGATGAAGTACGAAATGTGTTTTAGAAATGATGAGTCAGGAAAACAGTATGTGGAAGAGTCTTAGATGAAGAAGAGACAGGATGGTACGTCATGTTTTGAGATATGCTAGATTGGTTAATTTGTTACTGGAGGGAACAGTCAAAGATAACAATAGTAAAGGAAGACAGAAGCAGGTAACTGAAGGCGTATGTTGTAAGGTATATGAATAGATTAGAGTAAGATAGGAAGCGATGGAGGATCGCATCAAACCATTCGGTCACAGAAAAAAAAAAAAACAAGAGTGATCAGCTGACTTACAAAATTTTATTTCACTTCATGTCTAAATTAAAAAACACAACATGATGTCTGAAACGAACAAGAAGGGACCTGTTAAGACTTAACCTCACGGAAAACAACATGAACAACTGAGAAGATTCACGGACGCGACAACATTTCCGGTCCTCCAATCAAAACCATAACTCAGGAGACTGAAGTAAGATGAACAGAGGTCGGCTACGATCCATCGCATCGGGAATGGCTGGGGATAAAATAAATAAAGCACCTTACTATAGCCTCAGGTTGGAAGTAGAATGTATGTGGGCAAAATGTAAATAATTTAAGATCCATTCAGTCGTAATAAACGTAGCAGGCAGTATGACTGATGGAGAGTGGAGATGTGTGTTATTACTTACCTGCACCCCGCGTGTATCACTCATAACTGACTGCTGACCCACTTCCCGGGGTGAGGGGAGACCACCCCGCATTGTCCAGCATCCCCTCCGACCGACAAGTGACTGACGTGGTCACCCCGTTCCCACCCCTCATTTTAATATCCATTACCAGCCGCAAACAGCATTCAAGTCGACGAGGGAGCAAAACTACACGTCTGACTGATTACAACAAAATAAAAACTGCTGCCTGTATTAGTGTTTACACGCGCAACAAGTGAAACTTCAATTCTGGTACGCAAATAAAAATTAGATTATAGAGTGTTGCATGGAACCTTGGTCTTTAGTTTGTGTTTACTGTACACCAGAACAACTTGAACAAAATTATCAGATAATCTTCTAATAGGATGCGAGAGACATGAGCAAAATAGATTTTTTATTTGGATCAAACAAAAATTATTTTATTATACACACTGATCAGCACAAACATTATAACCAACTGCTTATTAGTGTCTTGGTCTTTATTCGAAGCGCAAAAACAGCAGCGATTCGGGATGGTATTTATTTATTTTCCATATGCAACATAGCCCAGCACCTAGTATCTAATCTGGGCCCTTATTTCCATTGTTTAACATGTACATATATTTTATCATATATTTTACCATATATATATAACGTATTAACATATAAACAATGAATCCAAGAAAATTTTGATTAAATTTCCAATATCTATTACATCTACTGTTATTAAACAGAATGGGTACCACACCACTACTACATCTACTACTACTGCTATTGTCCCTAATATTACTACTAACATTACTACTACTAATACTACTATTACCACCACCAATCATCACAGCCGCACTTCGGTCCACTAATGTTCATTTTTCTTGGTGTTGAGTGCGCTCCAAAGGTAGAGTCTCCTGGAACCAGGAACAAAGTCAGCCGCCCAGGCCATCAAGAATTGGGATGGAATGGATTCGTAAAGCCCTTGTTGTGTTTCCGGAGTTGTCTGGAACTATATGTCTACGCACAGGTAACGCAATTCCCTTAAGTTACGGGCCGGTGGTTTGTGGGTGCGGCACCTGTGAACGAGCATCTCGTAAACGGCGAGGCTGGTCGGCTGTTCGCGCGGTACTGTAGTGAGCGTCTATGCAGAGTGGTTGAAGGACGGTGAAACCACGACTGGGCGACAAGGTGGTGGACGTCCACGCCTCATCACAGAACGTGGAGGTCGGAGGCTTGCCCGCTCTGTAAAGTGGGATAGGTGGTAATCTGTAGCAGATCTGACAGTAGAGTACTATGCTGGTGCAGGCACAAGTGTTTCAGAGCACACTCTGCTGTCAGATCTGCCACAGATCACCCCCTATCCCGCTTTACAGAGCGGGCAAGCCTCCGACCTCCACGTTCTGTGATGAGGCGTGGACGCCTCATCAGTAGTCTACTTTTTTTTTAAATGTTGCTTTAATTAAAAAAATAAATATAATTTACGGGAAATGGCTTCCAAAGTTTGCCAGTACATTCCCACATTATAGAATTACGCATATAAAAATAATAACAACTCCACTACTAGGTCGAATTTAAAGCTAAATCAAAGTTTTCCTTGGAGAGGAAGGTTCAAACTATTTTTTAAGGGGGTCATCAGTCTCTCGACTGATTTCAAGCAATCGTCCATCCCTTACTATCCTGCGCCAGCCTGTGTTTGGAACCAAAAAACTTTTTTTTGGGACTTGACCACCTCCGACTCCCCTTAAATAACAATTTCTTATTTTGAGAAGCAACTGTAGAAGAAATAGCACGCGATGATTACGGATTAAATGTTAATTTCTCCCGGCAGTTGGAAAGTGTATTTACGATTGCAAAACAGAATAATGCCAATCGTTCACCGTGGTCGACATTGTATGTCGAGGGTTGCTTCGTCGGGGGTTGAAGGCGCAGGGGCTGGTACGCAACCAGCAGCCCAGAGCCACCCGCACCCCCGCTGTCGGGAGTGTTGGCGCATGCGCAGTGGAGCCGAGAACGACCGTGCCTCAAAATCCTTAGTTGCGGCAGGTTCTACGCAGACGAGCACTTTCCATCTTAGCGGAAATGTTTAAATTGTACCTCATGACAAAAAATAAATAGTGACTCGTTTAATTCGTAAACGAATGGACGTAGTTTTTAAGAAAAGTCGACTAAAATAGTTCTAATTAATAGTTCTTGTGGTTAAACCCAACCCAACCCGGTCCCAATGTATTGTTGTGTTGTTAACCTTCCATTAAAATTGTGAAAAAAAAATAATAATTTCTTCGTAAAGCCACAAAAATAATATCACCCGTTTCATCTCATTTCGCTGGTGTTTAATTTCACAATTTTAATAGCTTTATAATCACTGGTACCCCTTCCTTGATTCCAGTCACCGAGCGTCGTGGGTAAGTGGTTAACGCTCTGGCTTCGGGGGGACGCGGGTTCGAATCCCCGTCCGGGCTTCCAGATTTGGGTTTTCCATGGCTTCCACAAATCACTCCAGGTGAATGCCGGGATGCTTCCTTCAAAAGGCCATCGCCGAATTCCTTCCCGTTCCTTGTTCCCAGTACCAACCGCTTCTAATGATTTCGACGTTGATGATGTGTAAAGCCACAAGTAAAAAAAGTTGATTCCAATCATCGTATAAAACAAAAACTAATGACATACAAAAACTAATGAAATACAAAATCAAGTGATCGATCGCAATCAGATTAAATTTTCATTAACACAGGACAGATACAATGGGGAATTCTGGTAGGTACCGTGATTCGTCCATAAACGGCATTGCCGATTACTTCACTGTGAAATGATAATTGATAAAATTCTGCAAGAAACTTAAATTTGTTGCTAGGTGGTTTAGATGAGAACTTTTCAGGCCTCGCATCTGATGCGAAACAGCTGCGACTTTCAGCCAACTTAGTTTCGTTAGAAAGACTTTGGGAAGCACTTCAATTTAAGTCGGCACTATACCTCATCTCTAGATATTATGTGATCGCACAAAGATTTATTAAAAAAAAAAAAAAAAAAAAGAAAGTTAATACTGGGATTCATTTTTTTTTTAAATTTAATTTCATTGCGATGGAGTGCACGCTCTGGTGGCAGTTCCCTAAACCTTCACTTTCTCCTTTCCTGCACCCACCTAATATTTTACTCTACGAATATCAACTTTAAACTTTTACAAATCTTTTGGTAAATTATTCCAACGTAAGTTATTCCAATCCCTGACCCCTTACCTACGAACGAAAATCTTCCTATACCCTTGTGCCTGAAATAGAGTGCCAGCTTGTGGTCATGGCCACCTCTTCCCTGCCATGCATTACTCCTAATTGTTACACCAGTATCTTTCCATGCCTCATCACCAATATACGCCTTGTACACTCCCATGTCCCTCATCACCCTCCTCCTGTCTTCCATTCCAGGTATTTTATCATATCTGTTAGGTACTGATTGTTTTCTAAGGTAATTTACAGAAACCGATCTAGGAGATTTTCTTTGCACCCTCTCCAACTTCCGTATTTGATATTCAAAATGTGGGTCCCATACTACACTAACATATTCGAGCAATGGTCTCGCCAAAGATTTGTACCATAACCCAATTCCTTTACTTTTCTCGTATATCCCCTCATCACTCTCTCCAACAAGTGCAGGATTTTGAAACCTTTTCCTACCACCTGTCCAATGTGCTGTGCCCAGTTAAGCTTGTTATCAAATGTAATGACAAGAATGCAATGTTGTTGTAGGCCATTTTTCCGCAGTTGCTCAGTAAATTAATTAATAAAATGACGCCAATGCAACTGTATTATGTAGGTTTATTGTCGTACGCGTTCCGCCTCTCCTCGAGGCATCATCAGCGACGAATCTATTTTAAAATTTACATTAAGTTTACAAACTTATTTGACATAACGCTAAATTGATAAATTTTTATTATTTACACTTACTATTTACATTAGTGGATTTCATGGTAGTAACCACACATCTTTGCTTTCTCTCCAAAGCATGTTTCCATTACAGCCATTTGTCTTTGCTGTTGTGTACAGGATATAAACATTGCGTCTTCTAAAATTCGCTTGTTTTCGGTGGCCATCTTATTTTCTTACTGTCAAAGGTGGTGATGCGCTGACGGCAATTTCAAATCTGGCGCCGTCAGCGCATATAACAGTTGCATTGGCGTCATTTTATTAATTAATGTAATGACAAGATGTTCACATTTCAGATCTGCAACAAGTAATTCCTTCCCCATCTTATAATCAACCTTTAGTTTTTTTGTATGTGTATCTAATAAGTTGACTTTTCTTTGCATTTATCATCGTCCCATAGAACTATAAAAAAAGTGCAACCAACATCTGACGATTTATGAATGTGAAAGCTGTCTTCGACAAGACAACTGCGATGATTTCGTCGGCTATGTTGTTCTGTGAAAAGATGTACGAAAACGGGAATTGAGAACTTAGCAACAGGTTAAGGAGACAAGTAGTAGAGCGTTAGCTGCCAGAGAGACTCGCCCAAAGCGTTCTGCCCGGAGGAGACTGTCCAAGCTGTGCGTGGGGTCATGACTCTAGCAGGCTGCGTGCTGATGATGGCTATCGACTTTGAGTCCCAGTGGTCGCCACTAAAGTGAAAACTCTCGACTGATTCAGAGAGGGCTCTGCCGTCGACCGGTTTCGGCGGAAGTTGCGTCACGCTGTAGATGTCCTTGCTGCGCCAATACCATTCACTCACCATAACAACACAACAGCGAAAAGAAGAAATGTTGAAGTTTATTTTGAATGTAGAACCGCAATCGTAATCGGAAACTATTTTCAAGGGTACAATTCAGATGTCACATTACGAAGCGTAAGACGTTATAAGAATCTAAAGCTGGCGGACCAGTAGCACCAGGGTAGAATTTAAAAAAGGTTTTTTTTTTTTTTTAGTATGGCATTACGCCTCGTCGAAGTCGGAGACATAAGAGACGAGAAAACACTACGGACAAGATATGGAAAGGAATTCTGCCATGGCCTTTCTGATGGAAGCATCCCAGCATTCGCCTGGAGGGATTTTGGGAAACCATTGAAAACCCAAATCTGGATGCCCGGACGAGGATTCGAACCGCCGTCCTCCCGAATGAGAGGTCTTTCTTGGCGTTTTGTATATTTACCAATGTTTCTCGGGAAGCCAACGGAGTAAGTCTATTTTTTAAACACTATATTTCGGCAACGTAAAACTCCGTCGCCATCTTCAGTAAGATTTGAAATATTGTGTTTAAATAAGACTGTTACTCCGTTGGCTTCCCGAGAAACATTAATAAATGTTTAAAAAATGCGTATAACTACATTAATGTTAGAAATACAGAATCTCCGTCACCCTCAACACTTCCAGCCTGGGACTTTCTACCACTTTCACTTTTCCTTGATCCGCTCTAATCGATTTTCAAAAGTATAGTGACGCATGTGTTTCGTCATCGCATATATATATATATATATATATATATATATATACGAGCGTATATCTCACTGAGCTGGGACGTATCCTCAATACAACAGGAAACAGGTACATTCCAGAATGCTCCAGAAGATTCTGGACTACCGCATCCGGTTTCTAGAACATTATAGTAACTTCCTGGCCCATTCAGGAACATTTTGGTTGCTTTGGCCTTCGATTCCCAGCTGTTTCAACGACTACACTTTATTTGTAAGGATCTGCAAAAAATTTCTTTTGTAGGAATGAGAGAGTGATTGTAATAAATTACGTAGGGGAGTATTACATGACTTATTAAATACGCTGAAAAATTTAAAACTGAAAACAATAAAGGGAAAACGTAGTGAGTATCGAAATTGTATTTCAAGAATTCTATCGTGATGAGTACAAGCAATATAATTCTTTTTCTCTTTTTTTTTTTTGCAGTCGTCAATTTTTCGAATGGTTTGATCCAATCCTCCATCCTTTCCTATCCTGTACTAACCTCTTCATTTCTACATACCCCTTACAACCCACGTCCTCAATTATCTGCTTCATATATTTTAATCTCTGTCTTCCTCTACAGTTCTTACCTTCGACTGTTCCCTCCACTAACAAATTAGCCAATCCAGCATGTCTCAAAATATGACCTACCAGCCTGTCTCTTCTTCCTGTAAGCTTCTTCCATAAACTTCTTTTCTCACCCATCATTTCCAAAACTCGCTCATTTCTTACTTTGTCTGTCCACTTAATTTTCAGCATTCTTCTCTAGCACCACATTTCAAATGCTTCAATTTTCTTTCTTTCCGGTACGCCTAAAGTACATGTTTCGCTACCGTAAAGTGCTGTGCTCCACACATAGAGTTTTAAAAATTCTTTCTAGTTCCTAGATCAATATATGAAACTAAAAGATTTCTCTTTTTTATGAAGGCTCTTTTTGCTAGTGCTATTCTGCTTTTAACATCATTCCTGCTTCGGCCATCGGTTGTGATTTTGCTTCCCAAGTAACAGAACTCACTTACTTCACTTGTTGCATCCGATCCTATTTTTATGTTTAATCTACTAGTATTGGTATCATTTCTGCTACATTTCATCACTTTTGTTTTCCTTTGATTTATATTCAGTCCAAAATCTTCCTTCAGTATTTTGTTCATGCCATTCAGTAACTTATTATTGTATAACTTCAATTGTTCTCCTTTTACAGAACGTATAAAATGCGAATTGATTTGTAGTAATAGGTTCAATGTTTAATTGTTAAGAAAAAATACTCAGCACTGACTTGTACTGTTAATACATATATTCAGACGATAGACATGAATTTACAGTAAAAAGAAATTGATAGCAAGATATTGTGGCTTAAATTCTTTGAACTTATCATGCTAGAATTTTAGGTTGAAAAATGGAAAATCCGGTGTTTGGGGAAAGTAGCAAACGGTTGTATGCTGCGTTGCATTAAAATTAAGCTGTTTCTGTTCTGATTTGCTAGAGTGTTTGGTCCCGCCACCTGCCGCTGCAGTCCTACCAGGCCGTTTTTTATCGGCGCAAGACACAGTACAGACTTTGTACCCGGTGAACTTTGGTTATTGTGATAGTTGACAGACGCAAGCCAAGCAAATCTCCTGGACGCGGTGGAGGGGTCTGGAGCAGGCGGGAAGGAGGAAAAAAAGGCAGCGATAAAAACGACGACGACTCCGCGGGTGGGGCCAGGCGTAACTCACACATCAGCAGTCACACAACTCCAGCCACAGGTCACAAACTACTCTCTCTACGCGTCAGGGGCACCTCAACATACACAAACCAAAGTCGAATCGATTCATAAGCTCAGTTAAACATGGTGTCCCTCAAGGATCATTTCTTGGTCCTCTTCTGTTACCAATTCACATCAATAATCTCCCACCTATATCAGATTATGGTGAAAATACAATCAGATGATGTGGGAATTAAGTTTTTCCCGGCGTATTGATGAAATGAAAATTTCCCGGGTTTTCTGCCGGATAATATTATTATTTAACTCATCATACAACTCAACATACAACGTTTCGGCAGCAAGCTCCACTGCCTTCATCAAGTACTGTGTCATACCGAAGCTAAGACAGTAGCTTCGGTATGACACAGTAAGACTTCAATCTGGTTTATTTTCGACTTTTATTTTCGCCATTTTAAGGGTACCTCACTGGTTAATATAAATAAGACACAGTCATTTTAATTTGTAAACTCTAATGTGGAAAAGTTAAACATGGTGTCCCTCACGGATCATTTCTTGGTCCTCTTCTGTTCCTAATTTACATCAATAATCTCCCACGTGTAAGAGATGACAGCCAATATATATGTAGACGATACTAGCATATCATCAAAAGAGCCGTCAGTAAGAAATATATTGAAAATATTGCAAACGATACTCTAATCAAACATCAGCAGCCACACATTTATGACAGCAAACATTTCAGTGTGGTTTATTTTCTATAGTTTTCTAACTTCTGTCTTAGCCTATTGAAGGATACCTCACGGCTTAATATAAATAAGACACAGTGGAAGACGGCCTTGTAGCATTCGCCTGGAGTGACTGAGTCGGGATGGCCGGACGGGATTTGACCCCCATCCTGCCGAATGTCAGGTAGGCTGAGTATGGTGCCCTCAGAGGCCGATTCAGGGATTTCTGCTGTTCCTAATATACGTCACACCACATACTTTACAGTGATTACAATTTATATCCTCACAGTGGGGAATATTTGAAGGTGGTGTTGCGTTCTTAATTCTATCTGGTTCTTAATATCTATGATATTCCATATAAAAGGGTTCCAAAAGTTTCTTTTATTACGACCGCCTTCAGTCAAAAAATAGTTCCCGCACTATCCCCTTTAAAATTTTATAATTGAAGAAGTAAAAAAAAAAAGTATTAAATCGGATATATTCGTTTTTTATAGTTTATAAGATTATAGATTTTAAGTCTTCCCCGGAATGTTATCTCTCAGGCAGCAGGCGTGGTGCAAGCAACTGGAAGCGTCGATTCTGCGGAAGACGGCAGGGGCTGTCGTGAGGTGGTTATCTGTGAGGCATGGTTCCCGGAAGTGGTGCCGCGTTCGCAAAGGGCAGCGGAAAGCGCGCGCCCAATCTGCGAGTTCCACGTAAAACACTGTGCATTTTTGATGGCGGCCGGGACAAAATACACTTCCCGGAACCGTCAATACGCTGACACGCGACCGGGGTCCTTCTTCGCGTGAGCGCCAAGACGGCACGTGCGGACGCTCCGGCAAATAGCGGCGAAACTATTCCGGGAAACTGCAGCCCGCCGGCCACTGTAAATAGTGATGCGACAGTGCCAGTCATCCCGTCTTCCTGATCTGATTGGCTGGTCAGAATTTTTACCACGCCCATATCAATTTCATGTCTCCGTTTAATGTTGAAAATCATGCAATCGAAGTTTGGCCAAGTTACCACTCTCTCATTGACCTATAACTTTTCATTCCAAGTTACAATACAATATTAAATCGTTATAATAACTCAGTTTTACTAACTGATCATTTGATTAGTGAAAATTACGTAAATTTAATTATTTCTCGCAGTTAAAAAGTTTGCTGGTATAACATACAACAAAATCCAATCCTGTAAGTTATCGATACCAAGTTAAAAGGAGAGCAAATTGGCCCATCCCGTCCGGCCATCGCGACTGGGGTTTTCCGTGATTTTCCTCAGTCACTCCAGGCGAATGCCGGGATAGTTACTTTGAAAGGCCACGGCCAACATCCATCCCCCCTCCCTCCCTATATGTTAAGTAGGCTGAAAAAGGTCCTCGAGACCCTCCAGCAGCACGCCTCCTGTAAGCTCTCGGCAGGGAGTCAGGTAGGGATGGGCAAATGAAAAAATATTTAGATAAATATCGTATCGATATTTTCAAACAGTATCGATATATAACGGGAAAAAGTATCGATATGTTGATATATCGATATTTTTTTAATAAAGCCAGTAATTACCTTAAAATATTCCCAAAATATATAAAAAATTTTAAGACAATTAAAGACACTTGCAGAAATTATTGAAAATTTTACTAATTTATCTAGTTTTACAATCTATCAAACCACCATTCCTCTGATGTAGACATCAAAAGAACTCTCTGTTGTATATGTCCTCCCTTAATCTACCCCTGTTGTCTGGTGCCTCCTAGTTAACTGCAGAAGCCACTCTTTAGGACGACACAGAAGAGGCTTGGCATATCAGATATTTCGTCAACGTATTAACTTCTATTCATCAATGAAAAAAAAATTGATAACAGAAGCTGTAAATTTATGTTAACCCTCAACTTCGCAACACGAATGCTTAATCAATATTCTTCAACTGTAAAAATAACCTAATCGTTAATATTCAGACATATTGAGCAAAAAAACGTTAATGTAAACCTGTTAAGATTTAACAGCTTTTTTTAAACCTGTTAAGGCTGTTAAATTACCACGAATACACTTTTTAAAGACGCTTTCACAAGATCGGATATGTACAAATTGTAGTGCGGTGGTTGGTTGGGGAAAGATTTATTGGTTTCCTTTCATAATTTAAGTTCACCACTTTTCACTACTTTCTGGAAAACATGTACATTAGTTTCGGGATAATTGTTTATTTGCTATTTCGCAACTGCCGGACGAGGTATTGAGTTGATTTTATTTTGAACAGACAGGTAAATATACTCCTGTCTGTAAGCATTCACAGGTACTGAGTAAATCACAATTTCAGGATCATTTTCAATTGCTAAAAAAGAAGTAACGATTTTTTCTCCTCTGTTTCCAGAAATTAATATATATATGTGTTTCAGATGGTAGTGGAACGTGGTGATTTTAAACTATGCGATAAATCTTTCCCCAACCGACCACCGCACAATAGTACATATATTCAATATATGAGTAACGTATTAAATTCGATACCGAATTCCGAAAATATCGAATTGGTATTTAAAATTGATGCTTAAAATATCGATTTTTGATATATTGAGAATAAAAATATCGACTATAAGTATTGATTGTTTTATGAAAAAATATAGATAGTTCGATGCATCGATATATTTCACCCAGAGTCAGGGGAGAGCGATAGCATTCGCATTGATCCTGACGAGCGTTTTCCATGGTTCCTTTCAAAGGCAATGGTAGAATTACTTCCTGTTCCCGCCCCTTAGGTTAGTTTGGCTGAAAAGTGTATTCCAGACCCTGTAGCAGCCAGCCTCCCAAGCTTCATCTCAGATGAACGAAACGTAAAAAAAAAAAAAAGAAACAGGTAGGTTTTCTGACGTAGCCGTAGGTGAGCGCTATCTCCCTGACTTATTATTAGGGAGGACGTGGCTTCAAATCCCGCCCGGTCATCCATATTTTGGTTTTCCATGGTTTCTCGAAACAGCTCAAGGTGACTGCCGGGATGATTCCTTAACAACGCCATGGTCGAACTCCTTCCCGTTCCTTGTCTCCTTAGGTTAGCTTGGCAGACCCTACACTGGCCGGCCATTATTGTATACTGGAATTTTTTTATTTTTTTTTTACTGCTTAACGTCTCCTATAACAACTAGGTCTTTAGAGACGGGAAGGGATGGGGGGCAAGGAATGGGAAGGAATTCGGCCATGGCCTTTTGAAGGAAGCATATCGGCATTCACCTGGAGTGATTTGGGGAAACCATGGAAAACCCAAATCTGGATGCCCGGACGGGGATTCGAACCGCCGTCCTCCAGAATGCGAGGCCAGAACGCTAGCCGTTACACCACCACGCTCGGTATATACTGGACTTCTCTTACAGCAGTTTCAATGATCAATTTGCAAATATTGATTCGATTGCACTTCCAACGGAGTATTTTACCAATGTTGGTTCTTAAAGGACAATAACCACATTCTTGCATCGAACATTCCGAACCGAATCGTCGTTCCTGAAAAATTTGTTGTCTATTATTCCGGAACGCTTCATTTCCGTGACGGAATATAGCAGCGGCGCCTGAAATTTATATAAGAACGGAAAAGGAGAGAGTGGCGAATAGAGAGAAGTGAACCATCTAACTCATCTCTAAACAGATCCGCAGACACAAAGAGATTTTGCTTGACAAATGTTGATACGAAATTTACCAAGTTTAGTGACATGACAATTTAGAGAAACAAACAAATAATGCGTTAAAATTAGCTCTGGCTGATGTAATATGGAGCGTGGTGAGTGAGCGGGAAAGCCTTGTATTCGGAAGGACGCTGGTTCGAATCCCCTTCTGGCCACCCATATATCATTTTCGCGTGGTTTCGCCAAACCAATCCAGGCGTAAGCCAGGATGGTTGCTTCAAAGAGCCATGGAAAAATTCCTTCCCGTTCCTCACCTCCAGTCTTTTCCGACCTCTCATGACCTAGCGTCAACCAAGCGAAAAACCATAAGCATAAAATAAGTAAAAATAAACAATCAGATGCAGATATCTAAATACGTATTTACAAAATTGCAGGTGGCAGCCCCAAAGTTAATCTCTACTCTGTGCATTTCAATTCTGAATGGCAAAAGGGAAGAAAGAGTTGATCAGGGGCGTAGCTGCTATAGGGCTAGGCTGTGCAGTGCACCGGGGCCCTCACGCTCAGGGGGCCCCCAAGCATACCTCAAGGGGCCCTAAGCGCAGTTCAGAGGGCCCACTGGCCTTCAGGGCAAATAGGCGACCCTTTTTTTTTAGCTCTGAGGGCCTTGTGAACCTAGATACGCTACTGCTCAAGGGGCCCCGAATCACAGCTCAGGGTCCCCCAAGCTCTGCTCTGGGGGCCCCTACCAGCAACTTGGCAGAGCTAAAAGAAGAAAAAGGTCGCCTATCTGGCCTGGGGGCCTAAAATAATTTTAATTTGCACGGGGCCCCTTGTTGAGCTTGCTACGCCACTGGAGTTGATGTAAGCATCAGAGCGGCTTCTTATTTGTCTAATGTTATCTCTCTTTTCATGTCGACCGAAATAGGTTGGTGGATAAAGTATTTCATTGCACTGGTAAGTCAAAGTGGGTGTACGCATGTTTACCAATAGGTTCAAACAAAACGTGCGTCGTCTGTCCACCAGAGACTCCCAGCCCAATCTACGTCAGCGGAGAACGTAAAACAATAATTTCAGTGAAACACAGTGTGTTTGTCGATTGCGCTGTTGTCTGTGAACACCGAAACAATAGAGCGGCGAGGACTTGGCGACTACGTGCGAGGCCTTGAGGACTCGGCAGGAAGACCATTAGTAATATTCCTCGACCTTCCCGAAGGAAGGTCGTTTCTCGCAAACACATTTCTACACCATTATTTTTGCTCGTAGTGAACGGTGCTCCGTGTTGCCGTTACTTCCCTTCCGTGAAATGCGCGGCGATTAAGCGCGGCTGGTCCACACACGCCATATCCGACAGTCCCAAACGGTGCCTCGCCTCGGCTCAGGATATAATGTAAGGGACATGCATAAAGGCGGGTACACACGAGCCAATTGCGGTCCCAATCTGCATGGGCAATCAGCAGGGCAATCATATGGGGCTTCCCTCCACACATCACAATTTCGCTCCCAATTTCAGTTTACATTGTGATCGCATGGCTGCTAGTTGCAAGCCCTTAACAATAGCTCCTTTTATGCCAAAGCAGCAAAAAGTAGACATATTTTAACAATAACCTGTACTACAGTTTGTACTGAGAGAAAAAGAAGATATTCGCTGAAGAAAAGAATTTTATCAAGAAAATAGGTATCTTACACGAACATTTTTGAGAAGCCTAGAGCCAGAAATTTTCTGAGATTCTGAAAGTTTTGCAGAGATACTCCTCTTAGTGACTCTTAATATCTATAAATACCCTAATGCGTGAAAGTATAAGGGGCAGAGAACAGTTAGTAGTTACTTTGCAATTTTTGGCAAGTAGACAAATCTATGAAGATATGAAATTTAGTTCGCCGATTTCACAAAAACGCTTTGAGACATCATTCCTGAAAAATGTTGTGCTATCTAAAAATGTGTAAAACACTACATTAAAGAAGAAAGAACACTGCAAGTGTTACTTCCTGGTCCAATTCCTTGTAAATTTCGAGCAAAACATGAAATCCTTCTTTCGCATTTTGCGGTTATGTAGTTTTTGTTGTGTTTGTCCCACAATTGGGGTATATTATTATAAATTTCGAAAATATTCGTCCGCACCGCTTTCTCTTTTCTTAGCAACACACATGACTAATGGCACGAAACGCAGTCGCTCTCTGCTCCAAGCCACTCAGCCGAAATTGTCTCAATCGTTGCAATCTCGCTACGCACGTCTCAATTTGCTCCCTGACTGTAGGGACAATCTATAATTGTTTGTCGGGCTCTGCCAATCTCCCGATATCGGGAGTAGCAAGCACAATTTGCCTACTAACATAGCAACCTGCAGGGCCCCAGCCAGATTGCCCCTGAAGATTGGTACCGACATTGGGTCATCTGTAGCCCGTTTAACGCGACCATAAGTCCTGCTTTCAGGCTGTCTGTCCCTCTTTCCCCAAAAAACGATAACTTAATATATCTACCTAATAACGTCTGAAACAGGCGATGCTGTTTTTGCCACGCGGCGGTCGAGTCAACGCATGGACCATTGCTGATCACTAAGCCCCGGATTTTTAGGTTCTAAAAAAACAAATTTAGGTTTATTCAACTCACGTTTTAGGCTTTTATAGGTTTTTAAAATTCTGATTTAGGAACTTACACGTTTTTAAGGGAAATAAAATTTAAAACACGCAATATATACTGCCATAGTGTTAAAAATATTGTTGACTTTACAATACAATGTCAAGTACTCCTTAAAACTTCCAACATGTCATTGGTCGATCACATTAAAATATGCAAAATAAACCACTATTATGTTCAAAATACTTCGTCTGTATTGTGTATGGTAAACAACTCATTTAAAACTTCTAATATGACACTGAACAATGAAATATTTTCACAGATTTTCAGGAGTAAATCCTCCTCTTTTTTCCGTTCAAATTCTCTTGAATGCGGAAAAACTACGCTTTACGTCACATGTGGTCAGAGGTGTGAACTTTGTATCAGCGATTTCCTTAGGATTCCAAGGCAATATTCTTGTTTCTTTAGACCACAGTGGACACGGCCTATGTATTCCATCCTCTTGAAATCTGGACTGCGGGCTAAAACAGACTCCTGCTTCTGAGCTATAGACACCCCAACTGGTCCAGGAGCCACTTTGGCCCTCACTTCTTGGATGATTTGAAGTGCTTTCGTCAACGGTAGAGTACCTCCTTCCAAATTCTTGATTGAAAATTCTGGGTTGTAAAAATTTGCCTTTATATATTTCAACTCTGTACAGCTGGTACTGAGTGCAACACTTTCTTTGCATTTACTATAGCAATAGCTTCGCTTTCATCTAATGATTCGATGACCTCCGTGATGCTCTCATAGTTTTCTGCATAATATACTGCGGCTGAGAGCCAGGTCCCCATCGTGTCACTACTGGCTCAGGAAGGAGGGGTATCGATGAAAGTAACTACTCGACTTGGCGCTTTCAGGAATATTTTCTTCACTGAAGGAATTATCTCTTTAACTACAGGGTGCTGTTCCCGAATTTTTTCAGCAGCTACCTGGTGCAGCCCATGAGCTAGACAGGTAAAAAATTACAGTCGAACTGGATCAGTACATCGAATTAGGTCATTTTAGGTTCTAAAAACCGAATTAGGTCATTTTAGGTCCTATTAAATTTATGAATATTATTAGTTTTTACACTAGACGTAAGAGAAAGTTAAAATTTCGAGGATATTAGGTTGGGAACAAATAGGTTGGAACCTAAGAATCCGGGCTTACTGATCACACAAGGATCTATTATCAGCAGCCAAGATGTGGAAATGTTGGACCAGTTTTCGCTTATTCCCAACTACATCACAGACCTATACAATCACCAGCTGGGACGCTGAGAATGTTGCTACTGAAGACCGTTGGGCAGAATTACTTCAACACTTCTGTAGTAACACTCTCACTGTACGAACTTTCGTGTAACCAATGAGTATATAAAATTTCACGCTTTTCGCTGGCGTCATTACTGAAAAAATTGCACTTACTTGTCTTTCTTTCGGGGTTTGCGCTGCGTTCTTTTTTTTTTTTCCTGATATTGCTTACGTTTCGACACCAACCTGCGGCCTTCGTCAGGGCTCCTCTCTATCTATCCGCCTGGTTTCTGGATAATCTTGATCACTGTTTATTTCTCTGCTGGTTAAAAATAAACAGAGATCAAGGTTATCCATAAACTAGGCGCATAGATAGAGAGGAGCAATGACGAAGGCCCCAGGTTTATGCCGAAACGTAGGCAATATCAAAAAAAAAAAAACGCAGCTCAAACCCCGATAAAAAGACAAGTAAGTGCATTTTTTTTTCAACTATTGATTATGTTAAGTGTCTGTGGAAGTAACGCAACTGTCGAAAGAGTTTTCTTCTCTAATAAATAAAATATGGACAAGAGACAAAACACAGTTAAGTGTCGCAGTATTCAAAGCCATGACTAACGTCAACAAATCACTTAATGAGCTCCATTCCTACTTGAAAACTAGATCCGAGATTTTGATTTTACATGATTTCCTGAAATCATTCCAGGCGAATGCCTGGACAGTTCCTTCAAAAGACCATGGCCGAATTCCTTCCCGTTCCTTGTCTCGAGATTTATGATATAGCTGCTGGTAAAGTGTTTCATACTCTCTGAAGGCAGTAACGTTTCTGCTGTCAGTTCATTATTTTTAGGGAACCTTTCTAACGTCGTCTACATTTTTTTACAATTAATGTAATTCACATACATTACTACTCCAGACTCGCCTTTCCGTACATTTACAGTTATTTCACATTACTCCTTATCGCTTTTTCTGTATCCTCTTACCAAAGATAATACCCTTCACCGTCTGTTATTCTTTATCCAATTTCTGACATGGAAACTTCAGTCTATATTCGACCGATAGTATTTCCCTTTACCTCAAAGGAAATAATCATACTGCACTCTTGTTTTTCTTGTTTACTGAGAGAGATTCAGCCATTTGCTCACCAACTTCGATTTTCACTAAACTTCACATTTGTTCAACTACTTATTACACAATTATACTGCACCCAATTTATTCCTCAGTACAATTGTACTTCTCGCTACTGAAAGTCCGTTTATTTAACATTCAGCTACAGGGGCCGTCTCCGAAAATGCATTTCTCGCATCATTACGTTTCCGGCCGTGCTTTTCTTCTTACCGTGTAACCTCCTAACGTTTGTTTTACTGCCTGCTGCCAAGGATGCTCCCATAACAGTAGTATAACTACAGTCATTCGTACAAAATAATGCGCCTAATAAAAACACTTTCATCTTCTTGTTTTCGTTATGGCCAGCTAGGGACCACGTGCCAGTTTCAATTCCTCTCCTGTTCTTTCTTCCTTTCTAGTACTCCTTCATTATCGCACTGTGCTTTCTCTCTTCAGATATTTTGCAGCCATTTCCTTCTCCTACCTTGGAATCCTGCTTTCGAAAATTTTCTCTTTCCATAGCGTCCTTGTTCACTGATATTATTTCGTTTCAAATCTTTCTTAATCTCTGGAATCCAGGTTATAGTTGATTTTTTCTCCCAAAAATATTTGAATACCATTCTTTTAGCCTGGTATCATCCATGCGATAGATGTGTCCAAAAAATATCATTCTCCTTTTTCTGATTAATTCTGGTATTTTTTCGTGTTATGATATATTTCCTCATTATTTCTCAACTTCAATTGTACTGTATTTTTCAGTGGACCAAAATTTTCCTTATAATTCTCCTTTCCAATACTTCAAGCTTATCCGGTTTATAATTTAATACCAGGCATTCATTTTCATAGAGACATTCCAGTTACACCACTGTATTATAGTGTCTTATTTTAAGGCTTTAAGACATGCACATTTTGCTGTTATAAAAAAAAATACTTTAATATTTACGTATACACTTGTTTTGGTGTGCTGTTATGTGTGTCACAGTGCACATGTTACTACTAGTTTGTTTTGATTTTGGCTTCGTGCTTCAGACGCCGTTGCTATTCCGCTGGGCTCAGCGAGTGCGAATTCCCAAAGGTCGCCTCGGCTGAAGGTTCTGTTTGTCGGTCAGTGAATGTTGTTTATGAGAGACGGAGGCTGGTAATGAAGGACGACTGCTTTCTGATGTGTGCGCCACACATAGAAGTGAGAGCGCGACAGTGTTACCAAGTGCATTCAGAAATTACTACGTGATTCAAGATGGCTGACACACTGCTAGAAATTGACGCAATCTTTGCTCGTCGCTTGTAATAGTAGCCTAGGTAACTATCCAACACAGCGAAACCTCAAAGGAAACAGTTAAGCAGTGAAATATTATCGGACGCTAAGAATATGATAGCAAGGCGTTCTGTGGCATACAGAGGCTATCACCGTATTATTCTGCAGTAATATCGTCTGCTCGTATTTCTCCTTGTATACATTTTTGGTTAGTGGATATGCCGTTCCAATTTCCTCGTCCGTGATATAAGCCTTCTTTCTAAAAGGAATTGTAATCTATTCACTCTAAATTTCTACGTTCGTTTACTTTTCTTCTCCTACATCTAGCATTCTCCGGTGCTGACTTAATATTTGTTATTAATAATCTTTCCTCGAGGGAGATCTGGATTCCTGCCTATTAAATTTGTTTCTTTTTTAATTTAATTTAATTGCGATGAGGTGCACGCTCCGCTGACATTTTCCCTCCAACACCCATTTTTCCCTTTCTTTTTCCCACTACTTCTGCCCTCTAGTAATTTTGAACTTTAAATTGTTTCACTGTTTTTGGTAAATTATTCATCAGTTCTCTTGGTAACTGATTCCAATCCATAACACGTTTACCTAAAAAAGAGGATCTTCCTACACCTTCGCACCTGAAATTGAGTGCCAGCTTGCTGGTCATGGTCATCTTTTCCCTTCCATGCATTACTTTCAATTCTTACGCAAATATTTTTCCACGCCCCATCACCACTATACGCCTTGTTACACTCCCATGACCTCTTCACCCTCCTTTTATCTCTATGAATCCCATTCCAGTTCTTTTATCATACCTCTTAATGATTGCGTTCTGTGGTAATTTCCAGAAACAAATCTAGCAGCCCTTTTTTTGCACTCTCTCCGACTCCTGTATTGATACACAAAATGTGGGTCCCATACTCCACCACCATATCCAAGCAATGGTCTACCAAAGTTTTGTAACCCAATTCCTTTACTTATGTCGTACATCCCCTTATCACTTTCTCCAACAAGTGAAGGTCTTTGAAAACCTTTTCCTGTTGCCTGTCCCAATGTGTCCTGCCCAGTTAAGTTTGTTATAAAAAGTTATGCCAGGGTATTTACGTTTCAATTCTTTGACAAGCAATTCTGTACAATCTTAATGAGCCTTTAGTTTCTTTTTTATCTGTTAGCTAATTAGCTAACTCTTCTTTGCATCTATCTTCATCCCATATTGACTCACGCGGCTAGGTATGTTGTCCAGATCACCCTGCAGCTGTTTACAGTCCTCTACCGTTTTGATCCTATTATATATCATTATTTCATCTGCAAAACATTTTTTTTTTTAACTGCTTAACGTCTCTTAACAGCGAGGTCTTTAGAGACGGATCTACAAACAATCTAACTACCGATAGAAATCCACCAACACAATTACTCATTAGAATAATGAATACCAGTGGTGCCAATACGCTACCCCGAGGAACTCCCATTTTCACTTCTTCAGTTCATTGATTTGTTCTGCGATTGTCTCCAGCGAGTTGCAAGTCATAAGGAAGGGCCAAGCATTCAACTGTCAGATTGGTATTTCTATAGCCAGGTCTGACCTCTCTTTCAATATTGTGCTGCTGATTCCCTTCCGCCATTGACGGATGACTTTATCGAGCAGGTAATTAAAAAGTAAAGGCGAGAAGCCATCTCCTTGCCCGACTGGCGCTGTTGGTTTTTATGCTATACGTACTGTTCCGCATCTTTCAGACTATTCTCACTGGGAACCAAAGTGAACCTATCTAAAATCTCAGTTCAATTAATTTGTATAGTTTTCTTGAGAAGTTGTAGTTAACTTCACGCTATCAAGTAGCACTGTAGTAAACATTTTCGAATGCTCCATTTTTTGCGTTACCGGAATTGGACGGCAGTAGGTGGACGTTCTCCCCGGATCATTACGAGGGCATAACACATTTCACGAGACTCATCGTAGACCTCTGTCGACATTAAGAATGGAGAGCGGCGAGCGAAAGACGGGACGAGGAATTCCTTACGTACGCAACGCGTCACGTGTTCTGCCGTCTGAAATATTGACGGCCTCTGAATTTCGGCGCCATCCGAATTCGCCGCCGAGAAATCTGGCGACGCGACCCGGCACGAATAATTCACGTCGCTGCGGGGACAGTGGACGGCGTCTGGGTTATTAGGCCTCATCCGCGGGCAGCTGCACTGTCACAGGTCGCCAAATACCACCGAGGAATATCTTCAAGGAGAACCCGCCTCTACACAGCCAAATATTACGACCACCTGTTATCTTGGTTGTCAGGGTTGAACAGCGTCAATTTATAGAAACCTAACGTTTCGGCCATCATTTTGTGGCATTCTTCAGAGGACTGTCACGGCTGTAACTGCTGCCGGCTATATATAGCTCCCGAAGAGAGGCGGCAGCAGTTCCAGCCGCGACAGTCTTCTGAAGAAGGCGACAAAATGATGGCCGAAACGTTAGGTTTCGATAAATTGCCGAGGTTCAAACCCGGACAGCCAAGATTACATTGACGACGACCGCGGAAGTCTGCGCACCCACAGTATGGCCGCCTACTTACTAGCATATTGGTCCACCTATCGAACGCAGTACAGCAGCGATTTGGCGTGGCATGGATTCTACAAGTCCATAGTAGGTTTAAACAGGTATCTGGCACCAGATTTATACGCACAGGTCACGAAATTCTCTTAAATTACGGGCCAGCGGTTTGTGGGTGCGGCATCTGGGAACGAGCATCTCGGAAACGGAAAAGCTGGTTGGCTGTTCGCGTGCTACTGTAGTATTCTATAATTATAGAGTGGGTGAAATATGATTCGGCATTTTTTTTTCTATTTTTTTTTACTGTGGTTGTCAATAATAGACAACACCCACAATTCGTGAATTTGGAGTGAAATGTGACACAGTTTTCAAAAGAAAAATTTGTGGTACTAATCTCAAAACCTATCAAGATAAATACAGGTATGCGGCAAGGTTATGGTCTGTCATCCATTCTGTTCAATTGTGTCTTAGAGAAAATTGTAAGAATTTGGAATGATAAATTGCAGGAACACAAAATTTCACTAATAATTTTGGGAAGAAAAAACAAAGGTGTTGAAATTAATTGCCTGGTATTTGCTAACGATTTCTCTATACTTTCAGAGAACATTACAAGTGTGAAAACACAAATCAGTCTCTTGGAAGCAATAGGCAACAAAACAGGTTTGAGAATTTCGGTAGAAAAAAAAATTTATTACAAATATTAAAAGAGCTCCAAAATTTTTAACGACAGATATTGGACGAATAGAGAAAGTAAACAAATTTAAATATCTGGGTGAAATAATTAAGGAAAATGGATTATACAAATCCGCCATAGAAGAAAGGATACACAGGATGGAAAGAGGGTATGGGATCACTTTAAAAAAAGTGCTTGTCAAAAAATCTTAAAATAAGTCACTACAACTCGGTCATGAAACCAGAATGCCTATGTGCTGGTGAACGCCTAGTGTTGAACTATAGATCGGATAAACTGGAATTACTAGAAAGAAGAATCATGAGAAATCTTTTGGGTCCAGTTTGAACAACAAAACAGTGGAAATTAAGAAGTAATTAGGAAATATACCAGAACATAGAAAATATAACAGAATCAATAAGGAAAAGGATATTGCTGTTTTTTGGACATATATATGGAATGAATGATAACAGACTAACGAAAAAGATATTCACTTACCTTTGGGTGGGGGGGGAGGGGGGAATCAACAACCAGCTGGATTCAAGAGGGTAAGAAAGATTTGGAAAGAAATAAGATAAGAGAAGAGCAAATTGTGGAAAGAGAGCTCTTTAGAAAGAAGGTATTATGTGTGAAAGGATTCCAAGGCAGAGGGGGAAAGAAATCTGCTACGAAGTTGTCTAAGGAGAGAAGGAAGAAAACGTAGTGAAAAGATGAAAGAATATTGGATTGGAAGACTAATATTGTTCTTTGTACTCCAATCCTGAATGGCACAGAGAAGATAGAAGTCATTTATTTGAACACTATACGTATAAATATGGAAGAATTGTGACTGTTATATAGGGACGCACGGACATGTGAAATTACGAGGATTTCGTTTTACAGAACACTGAAAAATGTTCTCTCTGGAAAGTGTTCGTGGAGTGCTCCAAATAACAACTCTCTGATCCTTGCAAACTGTGGTTCCAGGTGAAAGATTTCACCTCCTCACAGAGTAATAGACGTTATGATCACTGTTTTATTTAATTTAATTGTAATGGAGCACAGGCTCCGGTGGCAATTTCCCTACACACCCATCTTTCCCCTTTCCTGCACCCGCCTACATTTACCCTATACAAATTTTAACTTTAAATTCTTTCAACGTTTTTGGTAAATTATTCATCATTTCCCTTGGTAACTCATTCCAATCCCTGACACCGTTACCTAAAACAGAGAATCTTCCCACACCCTTGTGCCTGAAATCCAGTGCCTGCTTGTGGTCAGGGTCATATTTTCCATGCACTACTTTTCATACCTACTCCAATATCTTCCCATGCCTCATCGCCAGTATACGCCCTGTACACTCCCATGACCCTCCTCATCCTCCTCCTGTCTTGCAATGAATCCCATTCCAGCTCCTTTATCATATCCGTCACTGTTTGCATTCTGCAGTAACTTCCAGAAACAAATCTAGCAGCCCTTCTTTGCACCTTCTCCAACTCCTGTATTTGATACTCAAAATGTGGGTCCCATATTACACTACCATATTCGAGCAATGGTCTACCAAAGTTTCGTAACCCAATTCCTTTACTTCTCTCGTACATCCCCTCATCACTCTCTCCAACAAGTGCAGAATTTTGAATCCTATTCCTAACACCTGTGCAATGTGTCCTGCCCAGTTAAGCTTGTTATCAAATATAATTCCAAAATATTGTCCAGGATAGGACACGGTGACAGTTCGATAAACACTTAAACCGATGATATTTCTTAAAAGTGAACGTGTATTCAGCTGGAATCAGCGAAGATCCGTGTAATCTCTGGCTTTCGTTTGCTTCCAAGCAAGTTAGAGAAACTATACGTTTTAATTCAATAATGTGGTAGTCAAATTTTTCTCCGCATTTTGTTAGTTAATTGGTTGTTACTGAATACTGCCAAATGAAACTGGTTTTAATGCATGTATTGCCGTACGTGGTTAGCCTGTCGTCGAGGTATAATTAACGACGTATGGTTTATTAACGCCGATGTTATTAATTCATACCTCGGTGAGAGGGTAATCGCGTGCAACAATAAAATCAGTATAAATAGTTGCAATCTGCATTTTAAGTAGTAATCAATTAAACTATTTCAGCCTAAATAAGGCACCGCAAAACGATGTGCTTTCGAATGTAAACACACGTTGTTGTAAAATATTTCGCCTCTGTTGTTAAAAGCGAATTTTCTTCCTACAGAAAGTGGAAATAACCTTAAATTTATCAGGGATTTGTTTTTAAGGAGACAGGGATAATGCGTCAGAAATTACAGTATTACTGAGCGGTTACTAATTCAGGATCACTTAGCCTGCCCTTATTACGCATAATTAACACAAAAGAGTTCTTGAAAAATTAACCGCTAGGAACAAGGTAGTATTCGAGTGCATGTTACAGCCACATGTTTCCAGCTCTATCGGCGTTTGTAAAAAATTCGTCGTTAATGATACCTCGACGAGAGGCTAGCTGCGTACGGCAATAAATGCATTAAAACCAGTTTCATTTGGTATTATTCAGTAACAACCGATAAACTAATAAAATGCTGAGAAAAAACAACTATCAATTTCAAGATCATTAAGATATATATATATATATCTTCTTCATATATAAGATTTATTAGCTGTAAAAGATTTTATAATTGATCCGATCGTTTAATGTACTTTTTCACTGAATTAATAACAGAAAAATCATATTCCAAAACCAATAATATCCAATCATTCATTCAAGAAGATATTGCATGCGATTTACATTACATCGTTATGAGTCCTAAACTGTGCAAAATCGTGTCACTGCAATTTGAAGGCGGATTCCGATGTAATTCGACGAGGCAAATCGATAGAGAAGAACATTTTATTTATATATATATTCGCTTAGTTTTCGAGACATCAGAAGTAAAATTTTTCTAATAATAGAGATTTTAAGTAGCACTATTAATTTCAAGTGCCTTTGTCAACGATTTTCTTCTTGTCCAGACCACGTTTCAACATAACCGCAACCGCTAGGTAGAAAACAAAATACCCATTGTGCATATTCGACGTATAGCTTTCTTTAAATGTATTTTTTACTTTTATTTTTGTACTTATGGCTTCGAGTCCCGTCGACGTCGAGGTCATTAGAGGCCGGATGGGCCTGCGGACGAGGAACGGGAAGGAATTCGGCCATGACCTTTTGAAGGAAGCATCCCGGCATTCGCCTGGAGTGATTTGAGAAAACCATGGAAGTACCAAATCTGGATGCCCGGGGATTCGAACCGGCGTCCTCCCGAAGGCGTATAGCTCGTTGTGGTTTTGGCGAAATATTTCTTCTGGTCGGGAGCGCATTTAAATCTAAATATTATTTGAGATACAATATCTGAAGAACTAAGCAAGATAAAGAAAAAAAAATTTACTTCTCATTTTCGATTTACATAACGATTCACCATTAAATTGCGGCACCACGGTAATGATAGAATCCCCAGGTTTCTTAATTATTTCGATCGTATGTGAATCAGTAAGAGAATAATTAAATTACAGATTAAATTTGCCGTTTTCGTAACATCCAATACTAAAATCCAAAAAATATTTCATGCGATTATCTTTTTCAGAGTATGGAGTCATGAGTTCCAAATTGTACAAAAAGTTCAATTTTAAGATATCTTTCCACGTGAATAGTAATTTAGTTTCATTTTTAATTGCTACGGAACGCGTGTTCCGGTAACATTTTCCATACACGGTCATTCACCCTTGTAGAGGATGTAACTATGGTTTAACGTAAAATGCGAACCACGGAATTGCAAATTGTTCCTGGCTTTCTTTAGATCGAACTCGCGACCGCTGACTTACCAGACCGTTCGTACAATTCCCTGTGATGCATGTATGAGACAAATCACAAGTCACACACAGACCCTATTCACGAAAAATCTATTCGGGAGGACGGCGGTTGGAATCCCCGTCCGGGCATCCAGATTTGGGTTTTCCATGTTTTACCCGAATCACTCCAGGCGAATGCCGGGATCTTTCCTTCAAAAAGGCCATGGCGGAATTCCTTCCCGTTCCTTGTCCCCAGTCCCATTCCGCCTCTAGTGACCTTAGCCGTCGACGAGGCGTAAAGCCATAACTAAAAAAAAATCGCACACTTCGATTAGGTTTGTAACGGATGTCATCTATGCAGATGCGGATACTGATGGGTATGTTCAGTGATCGACATTCGCGGATGCGTATTTTTGCGGAAGCGGATGTGGAGGTTGAAAAATAAATGTGTAAAAATTTAGGTATTGATATTTTATCACAAATAAATTTAAAATCGAAATAAGTATATATTTTACGCCAAATTCTATCTTTATTCATAAGTATATTTCCATATAATACTGCCACATTGATTTAGTCCATTTTATGGGGGTATTCAGTCGAAAAGTGGGGGTGTCACCGGCTTTGGAAGGGTGAGACCAAAAAAAAAGGTCTCAACAAGTTGCAATGGCGATTTCTAGGGGACTTTATTCACCAGAAAAGGGGGGGGTCTGGAAATCCGGAAAAACACCTCACGTAATTACGGATGCCCCATAACTTAACTATGCACGCGTCTAAAAATCAATTTTTGTCGTATGAACTTGGCTCGACTACTTCAAACTTTTTTTTTTTTTTTTTTTTTTAATACTATTTGCCTCATCGACGTTGCAGTTATGAATGAGAAGTAATCCGGTCATGGCCTTTTAAAGGAAGCATTCGCCTGGAGTGATTTGCGGAAAGCCATGGAAAACCCAAATTTGGAAATTAGACATTAAAATCGCGAACTGAATTTTTCAAAAGTCTTATTAGATACAATTTAATAGATTTATACAAATTCCTAGATGAAGATAATAAGTTGTATGGATTCTTCGCTAGTAATTTCTTTATTAGTTCTGCCTCACCCTTCGAAAACTATCCTACCATTCTTTTTCCCTCCTAGCGGTATTGAAGACTGTACGGAAACTGCTGGTGTGAAGTCGATGTCTCGAAGTTGTCGTTTCGATAGTCGCAGCGTCGCGATAGCCGCTTCCTCCCCTCTCCTTTGCCGCGAAGATAGCGCGAGCCACAAAAGACTCGGAAAAATCTTATCAGCCCCCGACAACACGAGAGCAAATACCTCGCTATCGCCGGAATGCCCGCTCTCTCGCCTTGCCCACTGTGCAGACCATATTACCACCCAGCAGCTTACGGGGCTCGATCTTACCACAGAAAAATAAAGACCTGACACCTCTACTAATAACATTAACCAGTATACTACCCAAATTAGTAACATTGACCAATAGATTTTTTAATTAAAAAAAAAAGTTTCATTCGTCCAAGGTAAAGCCTGGTAAGCGGACTGGTGGAGGGTATCAGCATAGGTTTGCTACGATATATCGGTCAACCCATAATATCTGACCAAAAATATCGATATTTATATCGATATTTTTACATGATCGATACCATAATATCGATATGACGCACTGTAGTATCGAAAACTACAAAAACCTTTAGAACTAAAAAATGCTGCAAATGAATGTATGTGTACCAGGGACCAAACTTGACTTATTTAGCTCGATAGCAAATTTTTTTCTTTTTATGACATTGTACATTTCACGTAAGGAGGGGTGCTGTTATAAAAGTGGGTTTCAAACCAAAAAATTAGAACGCTATGGGTTACATTTGTTTACAAGAAGGGGAGTTGGTGTAATTTATTTTTCCTGAACAGTGGGCAGTGAGAAATTTTTTGTTGGAAAAAGGGGGTGATGAAAAGGGGGAGGTAGGCCATTTGCAGATTAAGGTAGACTTTTTGCTGTAAAATTAATTAAAATTATCATGTTTGGTGTACGAGTATAAGATAAGTTCAAAATTGCAATTAATAATTTACTCAAAGCAGCCTCATCAGTACCATCAGAACGCATCTTCTCACAGGCAAGAACCAATGTCACTCAAACAAGGAATACACTTCATGGGAAAAGGTTAAGCAAACCACTGTTTTCAGGATCTGTTGTTGTTGAACATTTGCAGACCTATATTTTTCAATGAACTACCTCAAATTTATTATTTGATTTTGATTTACATACTTATTTCTAATTTCTAGTATAATATATGCAAATATCGGCTTAATTTGGCCGATATCCTAGAATATCGATATCTGCCTGGTGTCGATATAAATATCGATAAATGTATCGATATTGATTTGCATCCCTATAGTCGGGGACCCTTTTCAGCCGATTTAATTTAAAGCGGAGGGAAGGAGGATGGAAGGAGGATGGAAGGATAGAGGAACCATCCCAGCATTCACATTGACAGACAGGAAAACTACGGAAAACCACAGACAGCATGGCCGGACGGGATTTGACCCCCATGCTTCCGAATGGTAGGTAGGAGGGCAAACTTGCTTTCGTCCAATATCGGTGTGAAACTGGATTTTTTTTTTTTACATTTCATGGTGGCCTTGTAGGGAACCATCCCAGCATTCACCTAGAGTGGTTGAGGAAACCACGGAAAACCTCAACCAGGATGGCCGAACGAGGTTTGACCCTCGTCCTCCCGAAAGATAGGTCTCGGTGTGAAACTGGTATATATATAAATATTTATTGTCATTTCATTCATCCCCCTTAATGGAGGGGACTGTGTAACTGGTAGGTACTTGGCTTTATATAAAATAGGCCGTAAAAATTTCAGCTTCGAGAAGCAAGGCAAATTACCACTGGAGCATATGCTCCATCGTAAATAAATAATTCAGCAGAGACCGGAATTGGAAATAATACAAAAAGCGGTAGTACCTTTTATAAGCATAAGAAACAGAGTAGGAAAGTTTCTTGGATATACTTCCCAGAGTTTAAGTGCCGGTGTGGGCAGGAAAACATCAAAACCAAAGACCTGTGACACGCGAGTACAGTGTGCAGGGCATAGCACAACGAGACTACCAAACGTCGCTCCATTTTACGCTAAACACTACTGGGAGCTGTATGCAGGTAAGAGGTACCAACTTCAACAAAATACATATAGTATTCAGCTCCTCTGATTTATCCCCTACCAATAAAAATAGAGCTATTTCATAATTATTGGGATATGTAAGAAAGAACTCTGTCGAATGCTGTAGATACTTCCTAAATTACTAATAAATGATCGTTACTTACAAATAAAGCAGATGCCTTAAAGAAGATTGTCAGCACATATACAGCAACTAACTTTAATCTTCATTAGCCGATGGCTGACTACAGTATTCACGACACGTGTGTCCCTGGTGTAAAACCATAGCTGAAGGTCACTGGGACACACCTTGTAAGACTTCGGGGCCTCCCTTAGTCATACGGGGTGAGTTGGTGGTGTGTGCGGGGGATTGCTTACCAGCCACCCTCCATCCACCGACAGATCGTTAGATATTAATCCTGTATTCAGTACCTTAGTACTCTGTGAACAAAACAAGACCGGTTCAGCTCTATTGGAACAAACATTCGAACCTTTTATCATTACTAGCTTTGCCCGCCATGCTTTGCAGTGCCTACTTTTTTTGTTAAATGGGTGCGCATATGTAAAATAGACACATTAACATGTACAAAATAGGACCGTAATTTTTCACGGCGTTGAATATTAATATATTTTTCTCGGGCTTCCCGCAAATATGACATCTTAACACGGCTGGAAGCCCGAGAAAAATATATTAATGTACAAAATAGCTGAAAGACAATGAAAAGAGAAACGACCGAGCGTGGTGGGTTAACGGTTAACATTCTGGCCTCGCATTCGGGAGGACGCCGTCCGGGCATCCAGATTTTGGTTTTCCATGGTTTCCCCAAATCACTCCAGGCGAATGCCGGGATGCTTCTTTCAAAACGTCATGGCCGAATTCCTTCCCGTTCCTTGTCTCCAGTCCCATCCCGCCTCTAATGACCTCGACGTCGACGAGGCGTAAATCCATAAAAAAACTGAATGGTTTCATGTGTAAATTTTATTTAAGAAGCGTGATGGATGAGAGTAGGTTGGTTTGTGTAAAACTTCTCTTTGTTTTAAAGTATACATGTGTTCAAAAATCTGATAAAAACTGTGAGTTTTTATAAACAACTTTTGAAATTAAGAAGTGTGGAAGTAAAGGGGGAGATGGGTTGGACTTTTGTAAACCAAATGTAGACAGTACTTTTCTGTTTGCTATAAAGTATACGTGTGCGAAGTTCCTTCAAAATCGGATAGAAACTGTAGCTTTTTATAAAGATCATTGACAAAAATTAATGGGGTGCAAATAGTGAGAGGGGTTGGATTCATTAAAAACAAATTTACACTATTTCTCTGTTTGTTTTAATGTATATGTGTGCAAGGGAACATTCAAATCGGATGAAATCTGTGGGTATGTATAAAGAACGTTTACGAAAATAAGGGGATGGAAAGGAGGGAAGGGGTAGGTTTTCTGAAAACCAAATGTAGACAGTATTTTTCTGTTTGTTTTAAAGTATACGTGTGAAAAGTTCCGTCGATATTGGATAAAAACTCTGGATGTGTGTAAAGAACAATGACAAAAATTAGGGGGGTGAAAACGAAGGGAGGGTCTGCGTTTTCACAAATCAAGTGTATACAGTATTTTTCTGTTTGTTTTAAAGTATATGTGTGAAACGTTCCGTCGATATCGGATAAAAATTGTGGGTTGTATAAAATTAACGATTATAAAAGGGGAGAGAGGGTAATTTTTTTTTTATTTTTTTTCAGAAACCTTCGCACGCTGCACACAGTAACTCGTCAAAGTTTCACCGTAATCGGATGAATGCCGCAGGAACGCATAGAAGACGAACATATAAACAAACATTCATTTTTTTTATATAAGATTCTTTGAGACCAACTAGGAGCACGTTAAACCTTCTCTCAATTAGCAGCGAGTTTCATCATTTTTAGGGCCCAGAAGTTCTTCATTCGTTGTGAGTGGTCCTTTTTGCGATCATCTGTCCAAGGGGTGCAGCATCTTCTTTCACAGTGTTCGTCCCGATTTGTCTCACTTGCCAATACCTTCTTCCGAATTAGATCTCTATAATAAGCATCTTCAGGTTTTAATACCAACAGATGTAGGTCGTCTTTAATACATAAAAGTCACAGCATTACAGTTTTGGGTTTTGAAACAAATAAATTAAATAGTTTTTTAGTCAGTCCGTTCTCCTCCATTAGTTTGATGAGACCATAGAATCGTTCTCTTCTTTTGCGGATTGTTTCGGAACTTTTCCCTATTTTGCTGTAGACTTCTTTGTTGGATCTCTTTTGATGGAAGCGTTTCTCGAAGTTGGAACCCAGAATTCCTCTAATAACGTTTCGCTCTTTTTTCTCCAATTATCCCAAAAGTCCTTAATGAGCATTCAGGAACGAGGTTTTGACTGCTTACAGAACTACTGGTTTCAGAACTGTTTCATAAGGATGTACCGTAGTATTTTGTAAAGGTTATTGTTAATATTATGATTGTTTTCGTCAGTCTTTCGACTGGTTTAGTGCAATCCTCCATCCCTTCCTATCTTGTGCTAACCTCTTCTTCTGAGTATACCCCTCCCCCCCCCCCACCTCAATTATCTGTTTCGTGTATTTTAATCTTCCTCTTTTGTCCGTTGGTCTTTCGTAGATCACATAACGATTGAACAATTAAATGAAGCTTTAAGCAAAACAGAAAAGCGACTGGGTTGGAAGGAGTGGTTGCAGGGGGAATGCTAGTCAAGTATGACGTCTAATAGACACGTCTTGGTTCAAAGGTAAAATAACTGAACAATGGCGAAAGCAACTATAATCTTGATTTTCAAGAAAGGAAACAGAAGCGACACAAATAATTACAGAGCAATACGTGTTTTGAATGCTGGATATAACGTCTATGCCAAGGTAATCAATGTTAAATTACACAATGGATTCAGCCTAGGAAGTTATTGTTCGGATAGTGTGCATATTATAAACAGAATTATAGAGAAAATGAGGGAATAGAACTTACCGACGTTCATTGCATTCGTGGACTTCGAGAAGGTTTTCGACATGGTAGACAGAAAATTGTTGTGGGAAATCCCTCAAACGAATGATTATCCAAAACATATTATTGAAACATTAAAGGGTTTATATTTTAATGCAAAGGTATCACTCGGAAAAAAGAACGAATAGTAAACATTAACAATTAACCAAGGTATGAGGCAAGGCTGTAGTCTTTCCTCGACACTTTTTAACACATATCTGAACGATGTCATTAATATGTGGCAGAATGAGTATTCAATGAGGGATTAGCTTTAGGACAAGACATGTCCCTAAATACACTTTTATTCGCTGACACCCTACTGGTGATACAGGATACTGAAAATGGATAAGAAAGATCCCTCCGCAAATTAAAAATATGTTCAGAGCACTATAACCTGAAGATATCCACTAGCAAAACAAAAATAATGGCTTTCTTCGGTCGACACCATAGTAGAGCAAAAATAATTGTAAATGTTGAACAAGTTTGGTGGTGATGTTGGGATGGGATACTCTGGGAGACCGGCAACTTGGAATCCGATCAAATTTATTAACAAACCTGGCAACAGGTACTTGTACCTTCAGTTAGGACTGTGGAGACACATTTCGGCCATCAAGAGATATGGGTCACTGCGACAGCAACGATAAAATGAGGGAAATCTGATTCCGCATTGATGTTTGTATATCTACATCTACATAAACACTCCGCAATTAACGCATACTGTGGGTGGCAGAGGCTACTAACCACCAATCCTAATTCTGTGCATTCCAATCCCGAACAGAACTAGGAAACAAAGAATACATAAAAGCATTACTACGGCATATTACAGGGTGTTTCAAAAAGGACTTTACAACTTTGAAAATTCATATAAATTTTATGAAACAAGGTACAGAGCTGGTTTTGCTGTTGTTTTAAAGGAAAACACTTCAAGTTTTGATTGGCGTAGTCCGCTAGTGCCTAATCGCGCCGCACAAGCGCTAGCGGCAGTTACATTAAAGATGGCTGCCTTCACTGGACCCGAGCGTGCTAGCTGTGTGTTTTGGTTTGAAGAATCGAAGTCTGCGACAACAGTTCAGCGTAATTTTCGTACCAAGTACGCTAAAGATCCTCCTAGTAGGCCTACAATTTATGAGTGGCATAGATGTTTTGTAGAAACAGGGTGCTCAGTAAAACGTAAAAAATCCTCAGGTCGTCCAAGCACATCTGACGAGGTCGTTGAGCAAGTGAGAAAAAGTTTTGTCAACAGCCCTACGAAATCGACCCGGCGTGCATCTCGCGAGCTGCAAGTCCCACATACGACGGTTTGGCGTGTGTTGAGAAAACGTTTGCATTTGAAACTATACCGATATTCGCTTTTACAAGCAAATAAAGACACTGATAAGACTGCACGTAGTGCGAGTCTGGGAAGAAATCGACTACCGATGGGATATCTGCAGAATAACCAACGGAAGCCACATAGAACATCTTTAGCTTAAGGTAAAAAAAACTTGAAGTGTTTTCCTTCAAAACAACACCAAAACCAGCTCTGTACCTTGTTTCATAAAATTTATATGAATTTTCAAAGTTGTAAAGTCCTTTTTGAAACACCCTGTATTTCTCTCATCTTATCCCTCCTGTCGTTGCGACCTAAGTATGTTGCCGGAAGAAGTATTTCACTGCACTCGTAAATTAAAGAATTTCGCATATTCTCCAATAAATAAAAACGAAAACGAAGTCGTCTGTCCGCCAAACAATCGCAGCCCAACCTATGTCTAAATTCTGTGACACTTGCGTAAGGACTGTAACTAGCAGTCACGAATCGAGTGGCTCTCCTCTGTACTTTCTCTAACATGTCAATCAATCCCTTGCGATGCGGATCCCAAATTCCACAGCAGTAATCTAGATGCGGACGAACTAGTGTTTTGTACGCTATTTCCTTTGCATGAGCATTACAACTTCTCAAAATAAGACGTATGAATCGTAGTCTCGAATTAGCTAGTTCCCGCGTGCCGTTGTTAGTTTGTTGCAAAGCACCCGCGGTGCTCGGAGGCGGTGACACCCGACACTACACCACCCCCGGCGTCCTTGGCGTCTCGCCGCTTTCCCCGCCTCGCTTCCGCCTTCCCCCCCCCCCCCCTCGCAGGGTGAAGCCGTACGCCAGACACCTCGTCCAAAACAACGACCGACCATCGTCCTGCATACTGGTCGCCAACTGTCTATTCCCCACTGTCTTCTACTGTCCCGCGCCAAATGGAGATGGGAAATTCTCAAATGTAGCTAAGGGAACCAGATTGAGGATATTGAAAATTTTGGACTAAATATAAACCAAAGCAAGACAGCAGAAATGATACCAATACTACTAGATTAAATGTAATAATAGGGTCAGATGCGATAGAAGAGGTTAGTGAATTTGTCTGAGAAGGAAGTAAAATTTTAACCGGTGTCCGAAACAGGGATGATGTTAAAAGCTGAATAGCAGTAGCGAAAAGAGCCTTCTTGAAAAACAGAAACCTTTTAGTTTCAAATAATGATCTAGGACTCAGAAACAACTTATGTGTGGAGCACAGCACTTTATGGTAGCGAAGCATGGACTTTAGGAATTCCAGAAAGAAAGGAAATTGAAGCATTTGAAATGTGGTGCTACAGAAGAATGCTGAAAATTAAATCGACAGACAAAGTAAGAAATGAACGAGCGTTGGAAATGATGGCTGAGGAAAGAAGTTTGGAAGTGGAAGAAGCTTACAGAAAGAAGAGACAGGCTGGTAGGACATATTTTGAGACATGCTGGATTGGTTAATTTGTTAGTGGAGGGAACAGTCGAAGGTAAGAACTGTAGAGGAAGACAGAGATTAGAATATATGAAGCAGATAATTGAGGAAGTGGGTTGTAAGGGGTATGTAGAAATGAAGAGGTTAGCACAAGATAGGAAGGGATCGAGGATTGCATCAAGCCATTCAAGAAATTCATGGCAAAAAAACAGGAACTGGAATAAATGACTAAGGGTAATAATGGATAGTTTACAAGCAATAATGAAGCAGTTTAAAGTTGCAATTCGAAAATGGTATGCGTAGGTAGGTGGTGAGTACATGGGTAGGTGGGAGAGTAGTGTGTGTTCCATCGCAAGTAAAATTAAATTAAAGGTTAAATCACTTGCTGTCTTTTTTCTTCGACGAAGTCTGTTGATCTTTGACAGTTACATGTTGGCTTATTCGCCCCACTTGAAGCATATCTTTATTGATTGCTGGCTTTTTTCTTTCTTTGGAGCTTGGTGGGTGAGCGGCTAACACTGTCGACTCGCTTTCGGGAGGACGCCGGTTCGAATCCCCGTCCGGGCATCCAGATTTGGGCTTTGTATGGTTTCTCCAAGTCACTACAGGTGAAACCTGGGATGCTTCCTTCAAAAGGCGATGGCTGAATTGCTTCCCGTTCTTTGCTTCTAGTCCTTTACCGCCTCTAATGACGTCGACGTAGACAAGGCGTAAAGCCATAGTAAAAAAATCTTTCGTTAGATGTTATCTCTTGTTAGATTTAACGGTCGCATATGGACGTCAGAGATGCTGTTATATCTCCCAATGATGCGTCTGGTGATCCTTAGACTCGTGTTTCCGTCTTGCTGATTGCTGATAAGTAACAGAACCCAGTTTGTTTGGTGACTGAATTTGGAACTATGCGCTCGTGCCTGTGCAGTTTCTCGAGTCATTTCAGTGTTGTAGCAACAGACCTGCCTTCCCTACCAGGTGCTGGTATATACGCTTATAACCGATCTGCCATAGACTTGCTTCTTATTCCTTTTTCGTTAGGACCTTACGATTAGTTGTCGATGACGTCATTAAAGCTCTCGCGAAGGAATCATAAGGAAATCGACTGCTCCATTTTGAAAGAACCAAGGATTCCGGAAACCATGAAAAACTGAAACTGGATGGCGGGGTGGTATTCGAACCTACGTCCTCCCCGAGCGTCACCAATCAGGCGCCTTCTGAAAAGCTTTGTTTCCATACGTTTGAACACAGTCTGTGCTATCCTTTTTCATAAGTCTCTGAATTTTTTTTTATGTTATTCTTATTTATTTCAGTGTTCTGGCAATTAATTTCTTTATGGCTGCTTAGCTAAACACAGTTGTTATTAAATGGCGTCCACAACCTCGATTTTGCAGTAATATCTCTGGGTGCAGTTAGTCCGGTGACGAAAGCCGGGAGCGTTGCGTCAGCGTTACGGGCACGACGACACGGTGACCAAAGTAGCCTTTTATTAGTACTGATTTTAGTGACTTCTGCTCTTGTGACCAATGGGGGATTCTACTACAAACGTGGCGCCGCAATTTGATTATGGGTTCTTATGTAACTCGACGAGAGATATTGAAAGTAAAGGATATTTTTATATATACATATATATATATATATATATATATATATTATATATATCGCTTAATTCTCGAGATATTGTGTCTCAAAATATACGTGGTTAGGTTGAAATGCTGCCTGGACCAGAAGAAAAATTACGCCATAGCCAAATTTGATGATAAATTTATATTTAACTTGACGAAACAAATCGAAAATAAATAATAAATTCTTTCCATATCTCGCTTAGTTCTCCAGATATTGCATAAAAAGTGAGGAGGTTGGGGTGAAATCTGGCTTAGACCTGAAATTTTTTATTCACAAAAACCACCGTATCTACACGGTGGAAATGCACTATAGGTGTTTTATTTTGTTCCTGCTGGTTGTTGTTAGGTTGAAATACGATCTGGACCAGAATTAACGTCAACAATAGCACAAGGAAGTGTACCTACAACTGATTTTTAACATGCTATGTCTCGAAAATTAAGCGAGATATCAAAATAATTTATTCCTTATTTCGATTTGTTTCGTCGATTTCTACAAGAATTCACCATGGATTGTGGCGCCACGGTAATGATAGAGCTGAATGTACTGAATTATAATACCGGTGAGAGCCCTAAGCCGTTGGCATTTATCACACGGTCGCCATGAGACAGAATAAACATGTCCTCCTCCCTCGCTGTTCTGCCGAGCGAATCTTCTACCGTTGTGTTGCTCTCTGGAGTGTTTACTCTGCTGGCTCGATGCGGAAGAGCCCTCGACGTATTATCGCCGCCAGAGACGAGGTCGGCAGAATTTCCAGACGCCTCACCTTGTGGCGCCCAATTCCCGAAGACAACACAGCGGTTAGGCAACGAAGCAAGTCTCACCTCGGAAAGCACAGTGACATAAACCTCTCTCCCATAATTTTCAGGCTATGATTTCAGTCAAAAAAGCTTTAAGCCTATTCTGCATTTACATAATCTCTAGGTATCAAAGCACGGTAGCGAAGCATCGACTATAGAGATACCAGAAAGAAGGAAAATTGAAGCATTTGAAAAGTGGTGCTACAGAAGAATGCTGAAAATTAAGTGGACAGACAAAGTAAGAAATGAACCAGTTATGGAAATGATGGGTGAGGAAAGAAGTTTTGTGGAAGAAGCTTACAGAAAGAAGACAGGCTGGTAGGTCATATTTTGAGACATGCTGGATTGGTTAATTTGTTAATGGAGTGATCAGTCGAAAGTAAGAACTGTAGAGGAAGACAGAAATTAGAATAAATGAAGCAAAAAATTGGGAGCGAAGGGTGTAAGGGGTATGTAGAAATGAAGAGGTTAGCACAAGATATGAAGGGGTGGAGGATTGCATCAAACCAGTTGCAAGATTGATCACAGAAAAAAAAAAAATTGAGAAGTGATCAGCTAACAGAAATTCTAAAATTGTTCCGCACATTTCTCTAGACAGTAACATCAACCAATACATTGGCATTAATTGCTTTGTCATCATTCTTTCGACTTGTTTAATGTAATCCTCCATCCCTTCCTATCTTGCGTTTAGCTCTTTAACTACACATACACCTTACGTTCTCCTTCACTTTTTCTCTTTATTATCTTCCTCTACACTTCCTTCCTTCTAATAACAAATTAGCCAATCCCGCGTGTCTCACCATCCTGTCTCTTCTTTCTGTGTCACTGTTCCACAAACTTCCTCCCTTCCCAAGCTTCAAAAAAAAAAAAAAAAAAAAAAAAAAAAAAAAAAAAAAAAAAAGAGAGAGAGATTCCATAAAAACTATTCTTGTAAAAAGGGGTCAACTATCGTAGTTGTTTCGTAACGAAAAGTTATGAAATTCGTCTTTTGAGATAATCGTAGACTTCATAGTGCATTTTGACCGAGCGTGGTGAGTGAGCAGTTAACGCTCTGGCCTCGCATTCGGGAGGACCGCGGTTCGAATTCCCGTCCGGGCATCCAGATTTGGGGTTTCCATTGTTTCCCCAAATCACTCCAGGCGAATGCCGGGATGCTTCCTTCAGAAGGCCATGGCCGAATTCCTTGCCGTTCCTTGTCTCCAGTCCCATCCCGCCTCTAATGACCTCGACGTCGACGAGGCGTAAAGCCATAAGTAAAAAAAAAAAAATAGTGCTTTTCAATTTCTTTTTCTGATTCCGAATCGTTGCTTTTGGAGTTTTTTTTAAAAAAAAAAAAGAAAGAAGTAATCTGGTGACTTGGCAGTTATGGATGTCATGTTTTAGTTAACGTGTATAAATACTTTAGACTTGTTGCCTTATCAAACTTAAAAAAAAAAAAGGTGAGATTTTTCTAGATCATCTTTCGAGTTTGACAATTTTTACAATAAATTATATATACTATGTGTTTCATTTCAGTAAAAATTATGACATGCATAATAGCGAAGTCCCCAGATTCTTTTATTATTTTAAACTAAGATCTGTGACACTAAGAGACCAATTCCGTTTCAAAAATTGAACTGAATGCACTCTGTAAAGTGTAGACTCGGCTCAGGATGATATCTCATAACTTCTTGTCACGTAACAACCACGAGAATTGGCCCATTCTTCCAAGAACTGTTTTTGTGGAATCTGAAACCCGCCTTGTTCGTCCTGAACCTTTGTTATTGATTTCCTGTGTTGGTGAGTTCTGTTGAATTGAGTATCTCGTGCAAACACTATAGCTCGATAATAGCAACATGTTCCTCTTATAAGAGGAAGCATAAGTTTTTCCAACATGAAGCAGATGAAAATAAGAGACTCCTTTTGCTAGGGATATATAAAATTATAATGTACTTAATGTAATTTTAAAAGCAAAAAATTATTATTCTCGTATCACAAACATCAAAATACACAGTTAAAACACATTGTTCAAATCAACAACCTTAAACACACTTAGCCCAGTACTTATAATATTTTTTCAATGGCTTTCGGCATCTTAGGCCACACAGCCAGCCTGATGAATTTTTCCAGATAATTAGACACACCACAGGACGGACATGACATTCACAGACACACAGTTAAACACCCATGCCCGCGGCCGGACTCGAACCGGCGACCTTCGGCACGCGGAGCTAGCACTCTAGCGGCTAGCCCCTACGCTACCGAGGCCGGCTAGCCCAGTACTTCGCAACCTCAATTGCGTTGTGTGTTGCTTCAAAGAGGTCATCTATGTTGCAGGATGATGGGCACATAGGGCACTCGAGCATATGATTCATAGTTTGGTCTTCACCACATTCGCACTTAATACAGGGCGTTCGCCGGGAAACGCTACCCTCCCAGTCTGTTGCCGTCGGCAACTTGCTGGGACAGTGGAGCCAGCAACTCCCACCACACGGCGCCGTGAATCACCGCACTGTTTAACACCTCCGCTGCCCCAACAGTGTTGTGAATAAACGTTTCTTTGCGGTTTGCCTGGTTTGGGGCTTCAAACTCTTACTAATCTGTACCGTGTTTGAGTGTGAGTAAAATTATGGTTCCTTACAGTTTGCAACAAAGAATATTTCTCTACGATACATATGTGAAGAAGAAGTCGTTTAAAAAGTGTCGCAGTAAATTTCGTCGCGAATATCCTGGCGCTTTACTGCCAGCTAAATCAACAATTCTGCGTCTGGTTAAAAAAGTAAGAGAAACGGGTTCATTTTTTAACAAAAAAGAGACTGTAGTCAACCGTATTCTCACAGAGGAGAAAATTGACGATATCGCTTTTCGACTAGAACAGTCACCCAAAAAATCATTGAGTCAGTTAGGGCAGCAGGCAGGCGTATCTAAGACGTCAGCTTGGAAAGTAACATGCTAGTTCACTTAAAGCCGTACAAAACAATTATGGTGCATAAAATTACAGAAATAGACCAGGGGCCTAGGATTAGATTTTGCAACTGGTACCTGCAGGGTGTCCACGATGGCACTGTTGATCCGCAACTGACGTCACATTTAAATGCTTAGCACATACAAGTTTATGAAGCGTAATTATTATGAAATAGTCCGCGGCCGACGGTCGAACAATGCCGGAGCTGACCGCTCGCTCGCCGGGAGCAGTTTTTTCCTTGTAGCGCTAATAGTGGGTAGCGTTTCCCGGCGAACGCCCTCTACTATATAAACCTAAATCACAATGAAACAAGATGAAAAAGACCTCCAGACAAACCTCCAACCTCTACAACAAAAATAACATAGGAATCAATAAAAAAAAATAGGTATTACAATACAGTTATTAAACCCAACGCTCTCTACGCCACAGAAACACTCACACTAAACTCTAAGAGGGACATCGAGAACACCCAGAAAGAAGAACGAAGAATAATCAGGAAAATTATTGGACAAACCAAAACAGAAGAAGGCTACAGACTAAAGTCAAAACCGAGCGTGGTGGTGTAACGGTTAGCGTTCTGGCCTCACATTCGGGAGGACGGCGGTTCGAATCCCCGTCCGGGCATCCAGATTTGGGTTTTCCATGGTTTCCCAAATCACTCCAGGCAAATGCCGGGATGCTTCCTTCAAAAGACCATGGCCGAATTCCTTCCCATTCCTTGCCCCCCCCCCCCCAATTCTTTCCCGTATCTGAAGACCTCGCTGTTAGAGAGACGTTAAGCAGATAAAAAAAACTGAAGTCAAACATAACGGTAAAGTCCCACTCAAACATACCCAACGACATCAGAATACGCAGACTAAAACTCTACGGTCACATCTACAGGATGCCAGATCACAGATTAGCTAAGCAGATATTCGACCTCACGCAACCATCAGAAATGCCTAACAGTTGGTTAGATCAAGTAAGACAAGACCTGGAAAAAGCAAACATCAAGAAATCAGAAATCCTGGATCGCAAAATGTTCAAACAAAAAATACACAACTGGGTAGGGACGCCAGAAACCAAAGGCAACAAGACCGGCACAACTTGGACAGAAGAGACAAAACTTGCCTCCAGTAAACGGATGCGAGAATACTGGAATGGAAAAAGAAACTCAGGCAGAAAATGACTAAGGTTTGCGTGATCTTTATACGTCTATTTGCGTAAAATAATATATATATATATAACCGAAACCATACAAATCGAAAATCCGAACAAATCGATAATTCCGAACCACCATCGATCCGAAATAGTTCCGATTATCAACGGTGTAGTGTAATGCGTTTATTGCTAAATCCCATGGGGAGCGTCCATAAACTAAGTAGCACCGTCTAGTGGGGGGGAGGTTAGCTGAAAAGATACGCTGAGCTACATGGGGGGGGGGAGGGGGGAGTATCCAATCCAAGCAACGTAGCACCTTAGGGGTTAATAACGTGAGGTGTTTTTCCGTAATTCCGTAGTCTCCCCCCCACCCCCCCGGTGAGACTTTGTGAGATCTGGTCCGACCCTCCACCCTCTAAAATGACTGAGCCCCCCCCCCCCCCCCGTACTAATCGACCTCGTATTTTTTAGCTCTATCATCCTACAAGAATTTCAAAAGCTCTCGTGCGATTTCCGTTGATCCACCCTTTCTCCCCCTTGGTGAGATTCTGTGAGATTTCGCCCCCCCATCCCCCCCCATTTCACCTCACGTCATTAATGGTCGCCCCATTATTTAAATAAATTTCACAGTTAAAATAAGGTACAGAACACACAAGAGCAAGGGAATATTTATTTCTGTCATTTAACTACCTCCGTATGTTATTTACGATAGTCTGACGAGAGATAGCAGTACAAAATACCTTCTGGAATCGATAGGGAATGAAGCTACGTGACAGAGGGGGGGGGGAGGGGGGAGGGGTAGAGGCAAAAGCCAAGTCGGGCTAGTGATGATTCAATACAAGTAAATACGACTAAGTACTCGATACTTTGTTTCCATACGGAGTACTTTTCGTATTCGATTTACTTTATTCGATACTTACTCGGTATCGGAAGAAAAGTACTTCTATCGAATCGAAAATATCGAAAACCACACACTGTTAAATTCTAAACGCATCAACCCTTCTACGTCACTCAGCCGCGCCAACCAAATTAATTTCCCTCTGACGTCAAGTTGGTAGCATTGAAAATCAAAAAAATCCGTCTTACAATAGCCAACTGCCACAGACAAACTAATCTCAAAGTTTGTTTTAGGTCCCTATTTCATTGTAATAAAGTCGTACTTCGCTATACCTGGCCTATGGTCGCTCCCGCGCAGCCCCACACAAAAACTAAAAAAGATATGGTTCAGAGCAACTAAGAAGCCCATGTGAATCGGAAGAAGAAGCTGTTTCAGCTATCTTTTTACACGAATATGACTTCTGGAAAAATCACGGCCACAAAAAGAAAACGCACCCTAGTGACAAAGTATCCCTCTACTTGGGGAGCGTTCATAAACCACGTAGCTCCATTTTGGCCTCTTTAAACTACCCCTCCCCTCACGTAGCTCGACGTGGCTTTTGTCTGTACCCCCCACCCCTTCCTCCCTACGTAGCACGTAGCTTTTTTCCCTTTTGATTCCAGAAGACATTTTGTACTGTTTTCTCTTGTCAGACTATCGTAAATTACATATGGAGGTAATTAAATGACGGAAATAAATATTCACATGCTGTTGTGTGTTCTGTTCCTCATTTTAACTGTGACAAATAATATGAATGAGAAGCTTCGTGGCCTGGCTCGGAACTGCCCCCCCCCACCGCCCCCCACGTAGTTCACCAACAAACCTCTCTCCCTTCCCCCTAGACCGAGCTACGTAGTTTATGGACATTCCTTTGTCAAACACTGTAACGTCTCTAAAAAGCAATTCGTTTACAGACTGGTAAGAAATGAAACTTATATTTCCTTGTCTGTACAAATACGCAAAACAGTATCTCATTGTTGAATCAACGTCAGTACCGAGTGAATGTTTGTTTTCTAAGGCGGGTGATAGGGAAATAAGGAATTTGGCAGATTGCTTAGAAATTCAGCGTGATCTGGATATTATTTTGGCATGGTGCGCTGAGTGGCAACTTACGCTAAATTGTAAAAAGTGCAAGACAATGAGCATAACTAACAAAAAGAATCCAATTGTTCAGAAATACGAGTTAAACAATTCAGTTATTGATATGGTCGATTCTATGAAATATTTGGGAGTAACAGTACAAAGGAACATGAAATGGGACTTACACATTAATTCGTTGGTAGGTAGAGCTAATTCTAGGCTGCGATTCATAGGTCGAATCTTGAAAAATTGTAATGAACAAACAAAGGAGATAGCGTACAAATCTCTTGTGCGTCCACATTTGGACTATTGTTGTGCCATTTGGGATCCGTTTCGTAAGGGGTTGATCGAAAGTATAGAGAAAGTACAGAGAAGAGCCGCTCGATTCGTGACCGCTTGCTACAGTCCTTATGAAAGCGTCACAGAACTGATTAGTAGACTAGGCTGGGAGTCTCTGGTAGATAGACGACGCACGTTTTGTTTAAACTTATTGGTAAACATGCGTACTCCCACTTTCACTTTTGAGTGTAGTGAAATACTTCGTCCACCAACCTATTTGAGCCGGAATGACAGGATAGATAAGATTAGATAAATAAGGTGCCGCAATGATTCTTATATGAATTCCTTTTTCCCTCGTACCATTAGGGATTGGAATGCACAACAAAGAGATTAGCTTTGGTGCTGAGCACCCTCTGCCACCCACAATTTAGTGAATTGCAGAGTATATATGTAGATGTAGAAACAATGACAAACACAAAAAAACAAGCTGTCCCCAAAATATTTGGAACAATTGTTTTTAGCAACCCGAACTTTTTTGTTTAAATGTGTTAAAATTATAATAAATAAATATTTAAAGATAAGACAAAACCTTCAAAGTTTGATTACTATGTGCGCTTTATTATAGTTTATTTGATTTTATTACACTAGGCAAATAAAATAAATAATTTAACAAAATGTCACGTATATTCTTACATTTCGACATTAATCTAAAAAAGTATCGATATGAGTAAGTATCGATACTTTTGCAGTACTCATATGAGTAAGTATCGTAAAACCATTTGAGTAGGTATCGATACTTTGATGGTATCGGAACATCACTATTCGGCTACGTGGGGACAGTGGGGTTCACAGGAGGCCAAAATAGATCCACGTGGTTTATGGACGCTCCCTGGTTCGTATGGCAGTAGTTTGTTCGCAGGTTTAGTTTTCGGGGTTGGCCTACGTGTGTCCGCCGCGATGCGTGACGCGTGCATCACGCAGTTGGCGATACTCGTCGCGAGATCAATGCAGCTCGGCCGAGTTGCGTGCGTGAGAGAAAACCGCAAACAGTCGGACACGTGTGTTGACATGCAAACATTGCCAATGGCAGCGAGTCAGCGAAATACCGATTTTTGCGGCATGCGAGGGAAATCGCGCGCCCGGCGGCCGCTTTCTGCCGCTTGCCCAACCGCGGACGGCCTTCCGTCGCTCCTACCAAGAGTCGCCACTTCTTCTTCTTCGGCGGTTTTCCATCAACTCTATTCTCTACCCACATCTATATTTTCTGCAGCCAACTTATCTGCTGGATTTATTTTACCCGTTGTCTTTATCGTGGTAGGGTTGGTCTACATCTACATCCATACTCTGCAAAACACAAACATTCCAATCCCGAATAGTGCGAGGAAAGAAGGAATACATAGAAGCGTCAGTAAGGCATCTTATTTCTCTAATCTTATCCCTCCGGTCATTGCGACCTAAATAGGTCGGCGGAAGAAGTATTTCATTGCACTCGAAATTTAAATTTTTTCGAATATTCTCCAATAAATTCGAAGGCAAGCTACGTCGTCTGTCTTCCAAAATATCCCAGCCCATTCTATATAGGCATCAATTCAGTGACGCTTTCATAAGGGCTGTAACAACAAGTCACGAATCGAGCGGCTCTCCTCTGTACCCTCTCCACTGATTCAATCAGAACCTTGCGATACGGATCCCAAACCCCACAACAGTAATCCATATGAGGACGCACTAGTGTTTTATACGCTATTTCCTTTGTATGAGAATTACAATCCCTCAAAATACGACCTATGAATCGTAATTTAGAATTAGCCTTGCCTACGACGGAAGTTATGAGCATGTCCCATTTCATGTTGCTTTGTACTATCACCCCCAGATACCTCAGGGAATCAACCGTGTCAACAGCTGAATTGCTTAATTTGTACTCGTGAACAAACTAATTCCTTTTGTTACTTATCCGCATTGCCTTGCACTTTTTGCAATTAATGTGCGCGTATCGACAGTAAAAATACGTAGACAACTAACCACGCAGTCTCCAGCAGATACGAGTCTGTAGCAGATTCGGAAGATGGCCCCTGAAGAAGACGTAAGCCTTGGTCGAAACGTTGGGAAGACGAAGAAGAAGGAGTATTTCAACGCAGTGTTAATCCCGTAAGTCGCTTTATATATTATTATGACGGCTGCGAAAACAACACAAGCTTTTATAACCATAAAACTTGTTAGGTGACCTTTTTTAATTTAATTTTGTGCGTGTAGGTCGGTGATACAGTGCAGAATCCAAGGCGCAGTAACAATGGTTAGTGTTAAGCATTAAGAGTCTCCACAATACGTAATTAAGTTGTAGCAAATTTTCAGTTTCGTAACAGAGTTTCGGTGGGGATTCAAAACATGATTTTACATTTATTACACAATAATTTTCCAATACAATATGTCCCACATACTAATCTACTATATAATTTCCTATTAGCTGACTCACTCACTCACCTCTACAGCTATTGGCTGAAGAAAGGTGACGTCACGCGCCAGCAGTCACAGCGGCCAGAGATGTCATTAGAAGAAGTTCGAGGTTGTATCCACAAGTTAATAGGCAAGCAACTGCTACAAAATTCATTGCCATAATACATTCATTAAATTTTCTTTTAGTAGCGTTTCATATTTGAAAAAATATCGATAAACTTTAGTGCAAAAAAAAACCATACATGTAACTGCTTTTCAATAACATGTCGCTAATGAAAGAAACATGATTTTTTTTTTTTAAAAAAAACCTTAAATTACACATGGTCTCTATTGAAATCACAAATGCCAACTGTCTTTCCGACCTAGCAAAATTTCAATTATATTAAAAATTTCGGTAATTTTGCTGTTATTGCGGTTTATTTGCTTTTTACGTATTTTACTGACCACTTTCTTTAATGGTATTTATTTACGTTTGCTGTACGTGGGTTAAGAGGTTGATTAAAGTGGACTTCAGACCAAATATGTAACCGAGTCGAGTATCGAGTATTCTGGCAATTCATTTCTTCAGAGTTGCTCAACTATTTAATAATCTGGATTCTGTATTAAATTCTCTGGCCGTTACAGGCACTATGACCAAAGATTACATTATGAATGTTTGCCCTGCCTCAATAAAAAACAATGTGATTCTTCATATGTTTCAGGGTGAACTTTAAGGGAGAAATACAAGTCAGGTTTGTATTTCAGCTCAATCGAGTCTACCAACTACGACCTTTGAAACAATTACACGACAGCGCGATCGTCTCTCTCAGTATTTAATACGTTTGTTATTACTTCTGAATTCGTCAAGCTCGAGAGACGTTACTCGCGCTGAGAGTGAACTTTAGGTCAAGTTCGTAATTCGACAGATCACGTCAATCTGACATTATCTTTAACCTTAAAAACTGGAACTATCCTAGAGCCATGACGACACGGGAAAAACGGTCACGGTCTTACACTAAAAATATATAAATTCGTAAAAAAATTCGGCCCACATAAGTAAGCAGTCATCAGTCTTATTTTTGTTAGTTTACTGTGCCTCGGGTAGAACAAGGTTGAGAAACAATGAACTAAAGGAATAGAGGAACTAGTGGTAAGGAAATGAATGAAAAAATTTTAAAACAAGATTTTATTTTTTATTATAGCGTTGAAGAAGAATATGCTGTTTGAACGTAAGGTGTAAATACCTAGCCATAACACTTGATAGACCCCTGTTTTGGGCAGGAGACATTTGACATGTGATAGGTAGATTTTCGAGAGGGTGGTGAGGGGATGCACCAGTCAAGTGAAGGAATTGGGTTATAAAACTAACATCAGAACAATCATTCCTCTCCGGTATTCTGCCGGGTAAGTTATTCTGTCCACGTCGTTTCGGCAGCAACCCCCGCTGCCTTCATCAGGTAGCGAAGTATGATGGTGTAGTATGGAGCCCATATTTTGGGTATCAAGTACAGGAGTTTGAGCAGGTACACAAAAAGTCTGCTAGATTTGTCTATGTTAATTACTGCACAACAGAATCAGTAACTGATATGATAAAGGAGCTGGAAAGGGAGTTATTGATAGACAGGAGGAGGGTGAAGAGAGAGCTGGGAGTGTACAGGGCGAGCGATTATGCCCATATTGGGAATGAGCTCTGTAGCGATATTGGTGGAAAAATTAGGACCAGTGCATGAAAGGAAAGAGATGACCATGACCACAAGCTGGCACTCGATTTCAGGCACAAGGGTGTGGGATAATTTTCTTTTGTGGGTAAGGGTGTCAGGGATCGGAATGAATTACCACGAATAATGTTGATCGAATTTACTGAAAGAATCCTCGTCCGGGCATCCAGATTTCGGTGTTCCATGGTTTCCCCAAATAACTACAGGTGAATGCCGCGATGCTTCCTTCAAGAATACCATGGCCAAATTGCTTCCCGTTCCTTGTTCCCAATCCTATCCCGCCTCCAATGATATTGACGTCGACGAGGCGTAAAGCCATAAGTAAATAAAAAAGTAGGACTAAAAAAAAGAACATGATTAATTGCTGGAAATTTCATCATCATACAATATACTAGACAATTCAGATACAAAGCGGTTAAAATTTTAAGTTGGCGCGTAGATGCAGGTCTTTAACCTTAAAATAAAATATTAAATAAAAGAAAATCTCATCCCCAATGAATGATTTGAAACATATCGTGTTATCGATACTTTACCTTCGATAGCTCAAGGTATCGATACTTTTTCTTTCGGATACTACTCATGAGTAGAGTATCGATACTTTTATTCGATTCCGTGCCCCTCGCCACGGGTACATTCCCTCCACCGTGGGTGAAGTAGATTTTACCGTTGTGTTGGTAGCACTGTTGGCGAGTTCTTTCACGCCAGTGTCGGCGCATCCGAGCACTGTTGTGATCGGCGTGTTGCAGTGTTGGTACACCGCTCCCTGAACCGCGGGGATTGAGTTTCAGACGCGTTACAGCGGTGTAGAATTTCGCCGGACAACGAGCTTCCTTGTAGCACGTTGGTTAAACAACTTCTGGGTCGATACAACCTAAAATTTACCTCTTGTAAGTAATGTTCGTTGTTCACACGACTCGTCCCATTTTTTAATATATTTTAGCGTTTTGGTGCAGAATAATACCTGACAGGGGAATTTTTCTGATGGCAAGCCAAGACTATTTGAGCTACAAATGTCGGCCACGCTATTAGTGTTGAATAAAGCTGTTTGGAGGAATACGACCCTGCAAGCGCCGTTGCCTGTAGAGAGGCACCGTCCAAAGAGCCTTGACAGAACCACAGTGGCTAGCAAGAGTTACTAACTCGCAGTCAAAAGCTCCCACGATAGCAATAAAATTATTTCCATGCTCTTTCTATATCATTACCGAGGCCCCGAGGCTTAAGCAGTGCTATTTCGCACTGCTAACTGCCATTCGGGAGGGCTGGGGTCAAACCTGGTTCGGCCATCCTGCCTGAGGTTTTCCGTGGTTTTCATCAGTCACTCCAGGCGAATGCTGGGATGGTTCCCTACTAGGCCACGGCCGGCCTTCCATCCCCCTTCCCTCCTCGTAGTGTAGATAGGCTGAAAAGGATTTCCGTGATCTTGCAGCAGCCCGCCTCCCAGTCTTCTGCTGGGAGGAATGAAATAAATATATATAATATATATATAAAAAATCTATATCATAGAGTTTCGCCCTCCTGCCTAACATTCAGGGGGTTGGGTGTCAAAGCCCGTCAGGCCATCCAGACCGTGGTTTTTTCGTAGTTTCACACAGTTCTTTCAGACAAATTTTTTTCATTCTTATGAACTATTGTGAATCTCCTGATTCGACTAAGAATCGACCATTAATATTTGTAAAAGGAATAACAAAGTGATTTGCTACAAAGTACAAGGCAATAATTAGACATTATACAACCATTGTCAGGGCACAACCAATGTGCAGCTCAGAATACCTAGTACTGGATAAGCTCCCTATCATCTCTTCAATGCTCTTGTGATCTCCTCAACGCTCCCTACAATCTCTTCAACTTCTCCTATGATCTCTTCAATGCTCCCTATGATCTCTTCAACGCCCGTGTGATTTCTTCAAGATCACCAATGATATCTTCAATGCTACCTATGATCTCTTCAACATGGTTTCTTCAACGTCACCTATGATCTCTTCAACATACCCTATAATCTCTTCAACGCCCCTTATGATCTCTTCAATGTCCCCTATGGTCTCTTCAACATCCCCTATGATCTCTTGAATGTCTCTATGATCACTTCAACGTCCCCTATAATCTCTTCAATGTTCCCTATGGGCTCTTCAATGTCCCTTATGATATCTTCAGTGTCCCTATGAGCTCTTCAATATCCTCTATGATCTCTTCAACGCTCCCTATGATCTCTTCAACGTCCTCTATGATCCCTTCAGTGTCCCCTATGATCTCTTAAACGCCCCCTATGAGCTCTTCAATGTCCCTTATCATCTCTTCAATGTCCCCTATGAGCTCTTCAATATCCTCTATGATCTCTTCAATAATCCCTATGATATCTTCAACGTCCCCTATAATCTCTTGAGCGGCCCCAATGATCTCTTCAACGCCCCTATGATCTCTACAACGCAAACCGGTGGTTGGCACGGCTTCTGTTGGGAACCACTGATCTAATGTGTTGGCACTTGTGTACAATTACTGCATTATATTTGTTCTAAATCACTAGCGCGGAAGTAAATCGAGCGCTACCGTAGCATAGTTCATCATAGTTTCAAACGGTGAATCGAGTCTCGGTCTTGGTCGAGCTCGTGTCGAAGGTTCGAGGCTCGTATCTGATGGCGGGGGCGCCTGTAACGAGTGTCGCGATAAGGCGGAGAGACAGGCAGTTGTGTCGGCGGCCATTACACGCGCGGGCGGGCGGGCGACGCGCGGTGCGTGGACGCCGTGCGTGCACGCATTTCGCGTGTCCGCCGCCGCGCCCATCCGTCAAGACAGTGCTGCCGACTGGAGGGCGGGCCCGATAACACCCAACACCGCCCTCCAAACAGGAAAAGTGAATTTGCGGCGGCGGGTAATTAAAACCAAGGCGACGGCGCGATGATTAAACCGCGAGCCCGCTGTCAAGGAACGATCCAAACGACTCCGCTTCTAATTACACAGACGCGCGCTGAAAAAGACTGTTGCTGGCATCACACTCACCACTAAGGAGACGTCCATAAACTAAGTGGCTCCATTTTGGCCTACTGCGAATCCGCCCTTCCCCTCCACGTAGCCCAACGGTATGCGTTGAAGATATCATAGGGGACGTTGAAGAGATCGTAGTGATGTTGAAAAGATCACAGGGTCATTGAAGAGATCGTAGGGGGTGTTGAAGACATCGCAGGGAGCGTTGAGGAGATCATATGGGACATTGAAGAGATCGAAGAGATCATATGAGACGTTGAAGAGATCATAGGAGACGTTTAAGAGATTATAGGGAGACGTTAAACAGCCCAACGTGGGTTTTGCCCCTACCCACCTCCCCCTCCGACCGTGGCACGCAGCTTTTTACTCTTATCAATTGTTTTCTCTTGTCAGATTACCATAAATTACGTACGGGGATAGTTAAATGACGGAAATAAATATTCACATGCTGCAACGTAAGCTTTACTGGTGATCAGCAAGATGGCGTCATAAAAACACTATGTTTCGATAGCTGCTTCTGCTATCTTCTTCAGGTATGGAAAGCTTCAGGTGTTGAAAGCTAGAAGTCTGTTACGTACTTCTATTAAGTCAGTCTAGGCGGTGACTTCTGGCTTTCAACACCTGAAGCTTTCCGTACCTGAAAAAGACAGCAGAGCCAGCTGTCGAAACGTTGTGTTTTTATGACGCTATCCGGCTGAACACGCCTGAAGCTTACATATTTTTTTTATTTTTTTTTATTTATTTTTTTACTAATTTCATTCCTCCCAGGTAAATCTTGGGAGGCGGGCTGCTGGAGGATCTCAAGTATCCTTTTCAGTCGACTAGCCTAAAGGGAGGGAGGGGGATGGAAGTCGACCGTGGCCTTGTAGGGAACGACCCCAGCATTCACCTAAATTGACTGAGGAAAACCACGGAAAACCCCAGTCAGGATGGCCGAACCGGGTTTAATCCCGGTCCTCCGGAATGATAGGTGGAACGGTGAATTCGCCGCCCTCCTATCTCGGTGAAGCTTACATTGAATCAGTACGCAGGAGAATTTTTTTTTTCACATGTTGTTTTGTGTTTTGTATTTTATTTTAACTGTGACAAATAATATGAATTGAAAGCTATGAGACCTGGCTCGGAGACACCCCCCCCCCTCCCTCCCACTTAGCGCACCGTAGCTTTCTACCGAACCTCTCCCTTACCCCCCTTAAACCGAAATCACGTAGTTTATGGACGCTCCCTTACGACAGGTGTGGGTTTCGCTGCCGGTAAGAAACCCCGCACCAGGTGATTACGATCGTACGAGATTACATTGCATACTACACCAGGCAATGTAGATTCCTTGAAGCTGATGGAGCGGACATTAGTGAGAGCCTGCGAATGCAGCCGTCCTTGACCGGAGGCTTGGTGCGTGCGGTGGTTTTGTTGATTGAAGGCAGGCGTCGATACTATCGACCGGGGATTCGCGTGCGAGGCGGCCGAGGCGCCGCTCCGTCTATCCCAGCACAGCCGCTTATTTAATTCACTGTCCACCACACACAGTGGCGTCGCAAACTGATTCCACTCAGGCACCACCACTAGGACGCTACTTTGTCTGCCTCAGGTTCTGTCCTGCTCCTCGGGACACTAGACTGAGACAGACGATCACTGCTCACTGTGGAATCAATGTCTGCACACAGGTCACAATGAGGAACTGAGTTTATTCAGGTGGGACCACAACATGGACACCGTGAAAAGGAAACCAACTTCAGATTCTCTACAGGTAGACCACAACATGGCGACCGTGAAAAGGAAACCAACTTCAGATTCTCTACAGGTGGAACCACAACATGGCGACCGTGAAAATGAAACCAACTTCAGATTCTCTACAGGTGGAACCAAAACATGGCGACCGTGAAAAGGAAACCAACTTCAGATTCTCTACAGGTGGAACCACAACATGGCGACCGTGAAAAGGAAACCAACTTCAGATTCTCTACAGGTGGAACCACAACATGGCGACCGTGAAAAGGAAACCAACTTCAGATTCTCTACAGGTGGAACCACAACATGGCGACCGTGAAAAGGAAACCAACTTCAGATTCTCTACAGGTGGAACCACAACATGGCGACCGTGAAAAGGAAACCAACTTCTGATTCTCTACAGGTGGAACCACAACATGGCGACCGTGAAAATGAAACCAACTTCAGATTCTCTACAGGTGGAACCACAACATGGCGACCGTGAAAATGAAACCAACTTCAGATTCTCTACAGGTGGAACCACAACATGGCGACCGTGAAAAGGAAACCAACTTCAGATTCTCTGCAGGTGGAACCACAACATGGCGACCGTGAAAAGGAAACCAACTTCAGATTCTCTACAGGTGGACCACAACATGGCGACCGTGAAAAGGAAACCAACTTCAGATTCTCTACAGGTGGACCACAACATGGCGACCGTGAAAAGGAAACCAACTTCAGATTCTCTACAGGTGGAACCACAACATGGCGACCGTGAAAAGGAAACCAACTTCTTCCACCAAATCACTCCAGGCGAATGTCGGCATGCTTCTACAGCTACATCCATACTCTGCAATTCACAAACATTGTGGGTGGCAGAGGGTGCTAAGCATCAATGTTGATTCCACGTATTCCAATCCTGAATAGCACGAGGGAAGAATGAATACATAGAAGCGTCAGTATGGCATCTTATTTCTCGAATCTTATCCCTCCGGTCATTGCGACCTAAATAGATTGGCGGAAGAAGTATTTCATTGCACTTCGCATATTCTCCAATAAATTCAAACGCAAACGATGTCGTCTGTCTTCCAAATGATTCTAGCCAAATCTAAGTGTCAATTCTGTGACGCTTTCATAAGGGCTGTAGCAACCAGTCACGAATCGAGCGGCTCTCCTCTGCACTTTCTCCATTGTGTCTATCAATCTCTTGCGATACGGATCCCAAACTACACAACAGTAATCCAGATGCGGACGCATTAGTGTTTTATACGCTATTTCCTTTGTATGAGCATTACAATTCCTCAGAATTCGACCTATCAATCGTAATTTAGAATTAACTTTGCCTACGAAGGATGATATGTGCAAGTCCCATTTCATGTTCCTTTGTACTGTTACCCCCCAGATACCTAAGGGAATCAACCGTGTCAACAACTCAATTGTTTATTTTGTACTCGTGAACAAACTGACAGAAATAGAAAAAAAAGTAAGTTTCTGAGGAAGATCTTGGACCAAAAAAAGTGGCAGGAAGCGAATTTAATTTCCTCTTGCGAACGAACCAAGAATTATATGACAAGTTTGAAAAGGTATCAAACACAATTAAGAAAAAGAGATTAGCTTTCTATGGACACATCACGAGAATGGAACCAGAAGGAATGGCAAAGAAAATACTCAACTTTCAAGAGAACAGGAAGACTCAAGTTCCGAGAGTGGAGGAGGTCAATGAGGATCAGAATGTGAAGACATCGAAGTTGGGAATTATTCAGTGGAAAAATTGCGGAGGTAAAGAATCTTACTGAAGAAAAATCAATCAGGGAATGGAGGGTATTCTCAGAAGACGAAAAAGCAAGAGTGAGCCAGAGAATGAAAGAGTACTGGCGACGGAGGAAGGAAACTCAGAAGAGGAAATGAAATTACGTATTTGTAGTCCATAGGTTGATGAAAGGAAAAGGGAAAATAAACATCGAAATCTTTTAGCAGCAGCTCTTTGCGTTTGTGTTAAGATGTGTGCTATTTCACCAGTACTTGATCGCGTTAGCCACCACGTTGCAGGGTTGTTCGAACACTGCACTACTGCTCGTTCAACTCAGGTGGATTTTTCTCTCTGTCGCACACCGGAATCGTGCAGGTGGACGCGGTGACTCAGCACGCCATTATCCTGGTCTGCATTTCGCGTTATAACTGTGAGGTGAAATGATATTTATGGAAAAGCTCGGAGAGATTAAAATGTCAGTCGCCGGGTATGATAGGGCGCGCCACCCCTGTTCGTGCCGGCGACTCCGGCGGGGGAGGGGGTGGCCAGATTAAAACGTCGATAAGCACCCTCGGACTGCCTTAAGCCACCACTAATAAATTTAGCCATATTAAAATATGTTTCACCAACCCCAAACAACGGACCATTAAATGAGGAAGTCAATCGATTCTTATTCCAGAGTTGCACAGAGAATTTCCATTTACAAACGTTTCAGCTCGAAACAATATATCAACTGACTTAAACCATGGCGCATTATTCACTTATTTTAATAGACTGATATCGCCATCTGGTTCTTTAGTTGTAGACATGTCAGTGGAAGCTACCACCGAGAACAATAAGTAACTGATAATGATAAGGAGCTGGACTGGGATTAGTTAGAAGACAGGAGGAGGGTGAAGAGGGTGCTGGGAATGAACAAGGCGTATATTGGTGATGAGTAGGGTTCGGATCTCCATAACCAAAAAAAATTGAGAAGTATCCATGCAAATATGACCTTAAAAACGGGTAAATATGACCTAAAAATGACAAAATATGACCAAAAATTTAAATTTACTATACATCAAAACGTGATTTATCATTTATTTTATGTTGTAGTGTCGCTTTCATGTAGACAGCATAATTTGCTTCCGTGCATTCACTGCACCATTGGGACCGAGCGTGGTGGTTGAGTGATTAACGCTCTAGCCTCGCATTCGGGAGGACGCGGTTTTTTTTTTTTATTTATTTATTTGTGTTGGCTTTCGGCCTGGTCGGCCATACTGCCAGGTTCTTTACATTTAATTTTACAATGGCTTATATTTAATGTTTAGTTAAATTACAATTTCTTATCCTTTATTTTACAATGGTTCATAAGTCCCATGAGAGATGGGTTACAATTTCTTTATAAAAAAAATAATCACGACATTACCTTTTCAATTGCACAGCGTGAGTCGTAGCCAAAAGGACAGGGGCAGCTTTTTGTATATTTCCACCACAATTGAGAGTTCATGAAATAGTTCCTGTGGTTGCCTGATCTATTTGGATCCTTTGGTGAGAATAATGTTGCGTACTTATATTTGTAACTATTCTCATTGGGTGTTGCTTTATTGTGTATGTTGACGTGGGTTCGAATCCCCGTCCGAGCATCCATATTTGGGTTTTCCATGGTTTCGCCAAATCACTCCAGGCGAATACCGGGATGCTTCCTTCAAAAAGGCCATGGCCGAATTCCTTCCCATTCCTTGTCCCCGGTCCCATCCCGCCTCTAAAGACCTTAGCCGTCGACGACGCGTAAAACAATAAGTAATAAAAAATGCACCATTGGGGAATTAAATTTTAAATAGCTTCGTTGAAGTCACTTTAACTTCACATAATTTACAGAAGGGTACTAAAACAATCCTCTCCAAATTCCTTTAGGTAACTTCGCACTTCCAGAAAAATTTTGTTTTCGGCACTGGTCCACTGCAGATTTAGCACTGATTCAGGATTATTTTCTAAAAATCTAAAGCATTGGTGACAGTGAGACATTGATTGACGCGGCTCGACACAGGCATGCTGCTGCTGCATCGTCGAGATTAAAAGGCGGGCGGAACATTACGTTTAAAGCAGGGGTGGCCAACCCAAATGATATTGCGGGCCACTTTGGAAATGCGTCATAACTCCGCGGGCCACATATAAAATTATATGTCCCCATAAGAGACATGTTTTTGGAGTGAAACATGAGTTATTATTGTGTTTACTATTATTCTTACATGTAAACATAGATAATATAGTAATAATGATACTAAGCGCACATTGTTAAGAAATATATAACACTAAAAATGAAATATAAAAAATATTTTGTAAAAGTGTGATGAATCTCGGGGGCCAGAAAAATGTTCAAGTCGGGCCGCGGGTTGGTCACCCCTGGTTTAGACAGTGACAATAATGCTTAACTTTAATTTTTGACTTGAGAATTCTGACCAGTACCGTGACAATTAGTTTTGTTTTTTCTCCAATCTATAGCAGGAGTACAGTTCTATGATAATTACCTCAATTTCTTCGCATCTATTGCTTCTAGTCAATTTTTGGTACTATAAAAAGAATTACCTGATTTTTTTTTTCTCAAAATATGACCATGTAACCATAAATACTACTGTGATCTGATCAAAACAAGGATAATGGTTTGAATATGCATTTATATGCTATGTAAAATACATTTAAATACAATCAGAAATATCAAATCCGTGTTTACTTCAGCATTATAGCTCAAAAAGAAGGCAGGAAAAAATATGACTTGTCGTAAAGATCCAAACCCTAGTGATGAGCTTGGAAAAATTAAGAGGTGGTCATGAAAGGGAAAAGATGGCGATGACCACAAGCTGGCATTCGATTTCAGGCTTAACTGATTGGAAGAGTATTCTTTTTTTTTACCTATGGCTTTACGCCTCGTCGACGTCGAGGTCATTAGGGACGTGATGGGACTGGGGACAAGGAACGGGAAGGAATTCGGCCATGGTCTCTCTGAAGGAAGCATCCCGGCATTCGCCTGGAGTGATTTGGGGAAACCATGGAAAACCCAAATCTGGATGCGCGGACGGGGATTCGAACCGCCGTCCTCCCAAATGCGAGAGCAGAGTGTTAACCACTCACCCACCACGTTCGGTCAAAGAGTATTCACTGCTCCAGAGAGGTTTCTTCATTGTGCAGCGATCTTGTAGTGTTTACAAACCTGTCATTTGCTAGTACACACTTCCACATTTGGCTCAAATCATAGCCGCCGTCTTTGTTGAAATTATTAGGATCTTCTGCCGGTGAAAAATAAATAGTGTATCAAGTGATCAAGTCTATCCGTAAACCAGGCGGATATATAAAGAGAAGTCCTGACGATAGCCCTAGGTTGGTGCTGAAACGAAGGCAAAAAAAAAAAAACACACACACACAACGAAAATGACAATTAGTGCATTTTTTCATTTACAGAACAGATAAATTACAAGTTTATCGCATGTATCAGAGGTCTGTGGCAGATAAAGAAACACACGTACGTTTCATTTTATTTCCTTTTGGGCGCTGTATCTGTTCATTTTTTTGCATTTCTTTTGACTCCAGATTTATTGCAATTTGCGTTTTCTAAAATTTCGTACATATTTACGACTCATACGAGATGACATCTTTTTTGTTGTTATTTTCAATTTAATGTTTATCTTTACTTTATTCCGACGATAATCTGGTTATCTCACTTTGGCTGTTAGTATTGCTTCGCGAGCTGTCTACTATGACACTTGAATCTTTACGCAAAGTTAACTACAAACAAATGCCAACAAGCACTCGCACTAGTCCGGTGACGTCACAGGCAAAAAAAAAACAAATGCTGCACGACGAAATCGCACGGACATGCTCTACCCGTTACGGGCTCAACCGACATCAACGCATTATTAGTCTCGTAGCTATTATCTATTCTTAACGAGCAAGTAAACATTTAAACGTATATATAAAAAAAAAAAAAAAAAAAAAAAAAAAAAAACAGTTCGAATTAATCAAATATTCCACTTACTTTTTTCGGGAATCGCACTGCTTTAATTGATGGATTAGATTAGTACCAACGTTTCGGCGCCCAACCTGGTGCCTTCATCAGGGTTTCCAGAATCGAAATGGTGTGGTTTTCACACAACTCCATCGCTGAGCTAACTGTTTTGGTTAACGGCAGCGGATGTCAACTGTTCCAGAGATCTTGTCGTTGGATCTGCGATCCCCGAAAAAAGTAAGTGGAATATTTGATTGAAATGACGCCTGCTAATAGCGTAAAATGTTGTACAGTTCGAATTAAATTTTGAGAATCGCTGAAATCGAGTATTTTTTTTCTATCAAATATATGATACGCTGTACGATTAATACTTTTGATATGTTGGCGGGGGTAATGGTTGTTTGTCTAATTAGGCGTTAGTCTTAAGCCATATCCCGTACTCTATGTACTACAATTTGAAAAGCCCAGTATTTCTTCCGTTACGTTGTGAAGTACACGCCCCGAACCAATCAACAATTTATTAAAACGCGCTAATGCATCTTCTGAGGCACAGTAACAGCTCTTTAAAAAGCACGTTACGGAGCACTAATTGCGGCAAATAACCGGTTATCAGTTATTTAAGGCGCTTTGAGGTTTCAGTTAAATAAATGAAGTTCGCATTTTGCTGCGCTGTCTTTGTGGACACTCGGGAGTTTTAAAGAAAATGAGAGAAAATTGCCAACGCCATTACAGGCGGGAATTACGGAGGGACTACTTTTTCCGTGCGCCGTCGCTACAGATCGTTAATCAGGTATTCCGTTTTAAAAATTCCAGTATTTACTGTTCGTAATTAGAGCCACAAGCGGCGATAGTGTAATTTAATCCAAATTAAGGTCTGTGGATGAATGGGAGGAACCGAATCAAATCCTATAAATAGATTATGAACAAAATAAATATCCCTTACATTTTTGTTGTTTTGTTTGCAGATAGATATCTCCCCACATTTGAATGTGGCATAAGTGTTCAAGGAGAAAAAAATCAGTATGCTACGACTTGCATAGAGGGCTGAGGATATTGAGAAGTTGCTGAATATCATGAAGAAAATACTGAGACGATTTTGGACTAAACATAGATCAAAGCAAGACAAAAGTGATGAACTGTAGCTAAAAAAAAAAAAAAAAAAGTAGATTAAATATAAAAGTAGGGTCGGATGCGATAGAAGAAGTTACGTGGGAAGTTAAATTTCAACCGATGGCCGAAGCAGGAATGATGTTAAAAGTAGAATAGCACTAGCAAAAAGATCGTTCATGAAAAGGAGAAATCTTTTAGTTTCAAATATTGATCTAGGACTGAGAAAAAAAACTTTTTAAGACCCTTCGGGTGGAGCACAGCACTTTATGGTAGTGAAACATGGACTTTAGGAATACCGGAAAGAAGAAAAATTGAAGCATTTGAAATGTGGTGCTATAGAAAAATGCTGAAAATTAAGTGGACAGACAAAGTAAGAAATGAACGAGCTCCAGCTCCTGTATTTGGTACCCAGAATGTAGGTTCAATACTATTGAAGCTATGATCTCAGGAACAAATCAGAGATTATAGAATTGTTTGTGTGTGAACTGACTTTTTTCCCCATATCGCTGTCTGGAGTTCGGGAGGATTGCTGTTCAAATCCCTATCCGACCATTTTAAATGTGGTATCACGTGGTTTTCCTCGGTCACCCCGGCCAAATACCGGGATGTTTCTTCTCGAATTCGCTCCCCGAGCGTGGTGGTGTAACGGTTAGCGTTCTGGCCTCGCATTCGGGAGGACGGCGGTTCGAATCCCCATCCGGGCATCCAGATTTGGGTTTTCCATGGTTTCCCAAATAACTCCAGGCAAATGCCGGGATGCTTCCTTAAAAAGGCCATGGCCGAATTCCTTCCCATTCCTTGTCCCCCATCCTTTCCCGCAGGGCCGGTTTATGGCTACCCGCAAGAACCGCAGTCGCGGGGGGCCCCAAGCTTCAGGGGGCCCCAAGCTTGAGGGGGTCCCGCCACGATTCCTTTCAAAATTTGTCTTTACTTAACGAACAATTTTCCTGAAAAAAATAAATAATCTACAAATTTAGAATGTTAATAAGCTGCTTTCACAATAGACGTTTCCGAGGCTTGGAGTTCCACGAGAAGTCCTTCATCAGATTCAGTTTTGAGAAAGTCGTATCTTATGTAATTACAATATGCCTATAAATTTAAAGGTGTATTGCTCTGAACCTGTTTCAGCAATTTATGTAATTTCGTTCAAATAAACTCATTCATCTTTTCACGTTTCATGTAAAAAGTTATTGAATTCAAATGTGTATGCCTGCTCACGAGTCTCCAGCCCCAAAAACTTATATGTACTAGCAAAGAAAGGCAAGAAAAGAAACGTCGTATACAAAAAGAGTATTATAAATATAATAGCTATAAAATTAAGTACAAAAATAATTTCATTTGACACAATGGGCAGCAGGACTTAGTCAGAAATGAAAATGACAGTAGTTAGGAGATCCATATGAGATGCATTGATAAAACACCAAAGACTCGGCGAAGTTTTCCCGTTCAGCTAATACTCAATAAACTGCTGGCCCATCTGAACACACTATATATATATATATTATTATTATTATTATCTGCAATTGGACGCTGTCGGAGTTTCCACATAGCTTTCATTTTTTTCTCCATGGATTTTCTTCCTTTCTTCAGTCCACTTCGTCCCCGGTCTCTTAATGACTTCATTCTCTGGCGGTACTTCCCAATTGTTAATTTTTTCCCTGTATGTTTGTCTGTCTACGATTTTTGATGAGTTTATGTGGGTTTTTTTCCATGTCTTTTTGATCTCCTTGACCCAGGGCATAGTTTTTAGCTGTTCTATATACGTCACAATTTTATGAATCAGTCTTGTTGCTGGGAGTCTGTGGATATGTCCATAAAATCTTAATCTTCGTTTCCTGATGTCTGCCGCGAGGTTTGACAGTGTTTCTGTTGTCTTTCGAGATTTTAGTCTATATCCGTCAACTGTTTTTTCTGGGCCAAGAATCTTTCTTATAATTTTGCGTTCTTCTTTCAAAATGCTTTCTAGGTCACCTTTCCTGTGTAGTGTTAAAGTTTCGCTGGCGTACAGGGCTTCAGGTTTGATAACTGTGTTGTAATGTCTGACTTTTGTGTATATATATATATATATATATATGTGTGTGTGTCTATATATGTATACATAAATTCATGAAAATTATTAAAAGTGTAGGCAAAAGTACATCTAGAAAAGAAGTAGGGGGCCCCGAAATCAAACTTCGCAGGGGGCCCCCAAATTCCTTAAGCCGACCCTGCTTTCCCGTCTCTAAAGACCTCGCTGTTGAGAGACGTAAAGCAGAAAGCAGTTTAAAAAAAAAAGAAAGATTAGTTCTGTTGAAAAGTATCCCCAAGTTCTTCCAGCAGCCCGCCTTCCAAGCTTGCTTTACCTCGGAAAAAAAAAATTGTAAAAAAATAAAATAAAATAAAAATTTCTATGAGTATACCTGGATGGTTCCCTTAATAGGCCATTGTCTAACTCCTTTCCCTTGGGGCTATCTATTAATTACGTGAGGTGTTTTCCCGGAATCTCCCCCCATAAGGTAACGTGATATTTTGACGTCTCCCCCCCCCTCCTCCTGATAATAATCGACCTCGTAGTTTTTTAAAGTTTTTTTTTTTAGTTCTGCTGCTTCCGACGGCGGTTATATCCCCACTAAAGTCGGCATCTCCCCCCCCCCCTCCCCTAGAGCCGACTTCTCTGTCATTTGTAGAAACCTTTTTTTTTTTAGCTCTACTATCCTTCAAGAGTTTCAAAACATCACGTGAGATTTCCGTCGAGTCCCCCCTCTCCCCCATGTTGAGATTTGGTGAGATTTCCCCGGCCCCCTCCCCTCCCCTATATCAACCTCACGTAATTAATGGACGCTCCTTGCTCGTGCTCTCAGGTTAGGTTGCTTGAAAACGCACCCTGAGATCCTACCAGAGCTCGGTTCGTGAGCTAGGAAGGAATAAAACTGAAGGAGAAAGTTTTCCCTAGCTTTTACTATCTGGACTCACAGCTGTAAGCGGCATATTGATCCCGTAGTTGGACTGTCTGATGGTGATGTTAACTTTTAACCTCTTAGCCTTCTCCGGAGTTTAAGGTTTCATTTTTCTGATTTTGACCTATTTTTATTCGAGTCGACTGGGGAGGCTGCGTGGCCGTTGGAATTTGCGCGCCTCCTCCCGTCGCTGGTGTCCTGCATTACTCGGTCGTTGGCGCCGCGTCAAGTATTCATCAGTGTCGTGCAGAAACTCCAATTAGATCAGCCCCGAGCGGCGACCCCCATGAATTGTGGAGGAGCCGCCTCGCGACGGCGAATTTCCGCCGATTTTTCCTCCGCTCCTCGGCCGCAATATTCCGTTTGTTCCTCTGCACGCAACCGACCCGGCCACCTGACCCAGGTCTGCTGATCCACTTATCAACAGACCATTACTTTATCTATGCCGTCATTGCACACGAAATATTAAATTGGCTAGTTGACTAAATTTCAAAAATTGGTTAATAGTTTACCTTATTACCTACTTTACTCAAGAAACACATTATTTTTCCGAAAAATCGAACATTACGTATTTTTTGCATTTTTAAAAACCAGTTTAAATTTACCGCGCAAACGCTTAGGACTGTCATGCAGTCTTGAATGATGTCACGACACCCTAAACAATACTCTACGATCGTGTCTGTACCTGGCAGTTAGTTTCCTTTTCGTTTTCTTTAAATAAAAATGAATTCCTCGTATTATAAGTACAGTACAATACCCAAATGTAAAAGCACAACCATAAAAACTCCAGGCAAGTTATTTATATACGTTTCAAACAATAAACAAATACGGAAAAAGTGGCTAAATCTTGCAAGACGGAAAGATGTTCATAGTTTATCTGAAGATTCAAGAATTTATTTTAGTGAAGATCATTTTTATGTAAGTGTTTGCACACAATATATTTCCAAGTTTAAAGCAAAACTGATGAATTTTACTGAATCACTATTTCTCAAGTATTAGTAAAATAATAATTTATAAATTGAGGTTGTTTTGGTTTTATCATTTAAAAACTTTTTCTAGTGTTAAGTTTAATGTAATAAACACACTCTGGCAGAACTATTATTACCGTGGCGTGACAGCTTGATAATAGATTTATATACAGCTCGACGAAATAAATCGAAAATAAAGAACAATATTGTTTGATATCTCGTTTGTTTCTCAAGATATATTAACTGACAGTGATGTTGTTAGGCTCATATGCAGCCAGGATCAGAAGGAAAATTGGCTGCGATATAGCTTTAAAACTTGCCCCACCTCTTTTTAAGATATACTTTTCTAGGAAAAGTATATATGAAAGCGAAACGAAATGTACCATAAATGCGATGTAACAGAGAAGTTACGATACGGCACAGAATTAATAGTACCGAACAACAACCATACTCTATGACATTGTTCACACCAAAGATAGTATCGAAGTGAAGAAAAAATCTTTTGATATCTCACTTAGATCTCCCTTCCAGAGCAGGATTGCACATCAGGTTAACCAAATCACCTTTTATTCGAGGATATCTCGAGAACCAAGCGAGATATCAAAAAAAAAAAAAAAATCTTTATTTTCGAACAATAGGTTATTGTTTGCGAGACTGAAATAATACAGTTTAAGTAGATAAAATATTTTTTACACTTGTCTATATTTACACCGAAATTTTAATATTGTGGAATTTCAGATAAGCAAAAGTCACTGCCAACCGTCACGGGGTCAATTTTGGGTAAATTACTACTGTTTGCGTTGCTAAATCCTGATTCCATATCGAATTATATTTATCTTTGAACAAATAATTGAGAACAACCGTATTAACTTGACATAAATTAATCAATCAACCTGTTCTGTACTACAAAAATGTCAACAACTAGTATGAAGTTTCGCAGGGCGTGACGTAATGCTTTCTGATTGGCGTTCGCGGTCACGTGATTGAATGCCCGATTTTGCCGAATTTTTTCGTTTATGTTATCTCCTTAGCATGATTAATCATAAAAAAACTGCAATTCACGCGATTTATTGTTAGTGGACACAATCCTGTTGTGTCAATACTAATTGCTCGCAACTTCTATCACGTGGGCCGTTGGTATACGGACCTCTCTGTTAAGCCAATCAGCTTTCAGTGGTTAAGGCGTCTGACTGGAGGTCGAAAGGTCCTCGGTTCGAATCCCTGTCTCAGCTACGATTTTCAAAGGACCTGAACCCGACCATCACCTCTGCGAAGTACTCCAGAACGCTTCCGTGGTTCGTATCCCATGCCACACTGCAGGTATCATTTACCCGGTACGATTAAGGGTAAAGTTAGCTAAGGCGAAAAGGAACTGGCCGTCCTACAAGAATTAGTGGACCTACTTCGGGATGGTTGCAAGAGTACCGATACTTTTAGAATTATTCGCATTTAACTTTGATAAACCTTTGCTACTTGTAACGCCCTCTGACTGACATAAGCAGTGGCGTAGCTAGGTCAACAAGGACCACGGGGCAAAAAATTTATTTAGGCTCGTGGGCCCTCTAAACTGCACTTGAGAGCCCCTAGAGGTGCGCTCAGGGGCCCCTTGAGGTATGCTTGGGGGGCCCCTGAGCGTGAGGGCCCCGGTGCACTGCACCGCCTAGCCCCATAGTAGCTACGCCCCTGAGCATAAGTAACAAAATGAATCCGTTTGTTCACGAGTACAAAGTAAAAAATTCAGTTGTTGACACGGTTGATTCCCTGAAGTATCTGGGTGTAATGGTACGAAGCAACATGAAATTGGACTTGCACGTCGTAGGTAAAGCTAATTCTAAATTACGATTCGTAGGTCGCATTTTGAGGAATTGTAATGCACATACAAAGGAAATAGCGTACAAAACACTAGTGCGTCCGCATTTGGATTACTGTTGTGGAGTTTGGGATCCGTATCGCAAGGGATTGATTGACACGTTAGAGAAAGTACAGAAGAGAGCCGCTCGATTCGTGGCTGCTAGTTACAGTCCTTACGAAAGTGTTACAGAATTTAGACATAGGTTGGGCTGGGATTGTTTGGCAGACAGCCGACGTAGTTTTCGTTTGATTTTATTGGAGAATATGCGAAATTCTTTGACTTACGAATGCAATGAAATACTTCTTCCGCCAACCTATTTAGGTCGCAATGACCGGAGGGATAAGATTCGAGAAACAAGATGCCGTAATGATGCTTTTGCCCTTTGTGTGTTTTTAATTTTATGTCATTATACGGTGTAATATTACTTGTAATAATGTAGGATGAAGCTTTGTTTACTTGAAAACTGCAGAATGAACAATCTCAAAGAGAGTTATTGTCTCTCTCAACTGTGATGACAAGGGAACATCAAAATGAAATTAATCGTATATGCATAGAGAAAACTGCTGTGCTTCAAACATATAGCACTGTAAAATTATCATGTGAGACCTATTTTACTTACAATAGCTGCAAGGTTTCTGTTACCAAAAGACAGTAAATAATATATTTCTTTGAAGAAAAATAATACACCGTATTTGTGCTGTTTACCTTGTGATAAAGTCACACTAATGCATCGGCAATTTCAGAAAAAAAAACTTAATCTGCGGTAAAGAGGCAACAATAGAGGCCAGAGCACTTCCGGGGGCACGGAAGATCGATTTTAGCAGTTGCACGTGGTCGGATTAACACGCGAATATCGCAGGTCGATAGTGCGGGGCGCAGTTTATGAAGAATTGATTTGCAATTATGTCCATTGTTAGCGGGGATAAAAGAAAATACAAAGAGGCCCTTACTGATGCTCTCTACTCCTTTGTGTCCTTTGTTGAAGTCCGTAATTTGATGTCTTACGCTATAATTAAAAATCACTTTTCCCTGATAACAGTTGGCGCCGTTATCAGTTTACTTCGTCCGGCTCAATTCATGTGTACAGTCGATGTTTGTTAAAAAAAAATGGGTAGCATTACGCAGAAAAAATGTTATTAATTACTTCTCAATCTTATTAAGTAACTCTGGTGTCAAAAGTCAAATCAATATCCAATAAATTGCGTAAGAATTCGGAAATACAAAACAATCCGCCATATTACAATATTCAGCGAGCAGTAACACAAATTGTTATGAGCGATCAACGAGCCTCAAATGGTCCCCGGTTCGATTCCTGTTATCGGATTGCAACATAGCAAGCCCTTAAAATAGAATGAGAAAGAGGTTGTTGAAATTGATTCACACATCTAGATGGAAATATAATTATTTTATTATTAATTTAATTTAATTAACTCCGGTGGCAACTCCCCATTTCATCTAATTACCCCAGTTTATTACTATTTTTTTAAAAAATGTCACTTGGTAATTTGTTCCAATCCCTGACACGCATCAAAAGAAAATTTTCCCACTCCCTTATGCATGAAATCGAGCGCCAGCTTGTGGTCATGGTCGTCTTTCCCCTTCCATGCACCATTCCTAATTCTTCGACCAATATCCCTCCAAGCCACATCAACATATGTCCTGTACAATCCCAGCACTCTCTTCACCTTCCTTCTTTTCCTCCAGTAACTCCTAATCCAGCTCCTTTATCATATCAGTTACTGAGTGGGTCCTGTCTTAATTTGCACAAACAACTATAGCTGCTCTTCTTTGCACCTTCTCCAACTCCTGTATTTGATACCCAAAATGTGGGTCCCATGCTACACCTCCATATTCCAGCAGTAGTCTGACAAAATTTTTGTACCCCAATAATTCCCCTACTTCTCTAGTGCATAACCTCATCGCTCTTTCCAAGGGAGCGTCCATAAGCTACATAACTCCATTTTAGCCTCCTGTGAATTCGCCTCTCCTCCTCCCCCCCCCCCCCCCCCTCACGTAGCCTAAACTAATTCTTCCCTTCCTTCCCTCCTCCATTTATTTCAGAAACTAGAGGTTTGAAAATTCTGTAAAAATCATTGATTTGCAGGCTCGAAAAGGTTACATGAAAATTATAGCGATGTGTCTAAAAATTATAGTTTCCTAAAAAAAAACTAGTAGTATTATCAAATTTGATCCCCTAATTGATATTTCCTTTCGACAGAATGTCACATATATCATTCGGTTGAGAATTTAACGAATCGATTAATAAATACAGGGTAAAAGTACTTTTTTACGAAAAGTTATTGAAAATCCGTTTTTAAAAGTAATTTATGACCATCTAAAAACATACTGCTAATTTTGAGAATTCTGGGTAAAACAAGATGTAAATTGAATGTCTATACCATTTTCATGTACTTTAATATTACTTATAATATAAGTCTTCCATGAAATTATTATAAATATGAAACTAAAATAAGATAAAATTATTAATGAGAAGTGTGAAGCCTTTTCCTGGTAACTAAAGACTTCATATTTCGGGGAAAACACTATAACATAATTCTTAGGTCCGGTTCGACTTGTATCTGCTACTGTATTCATTTCTTTTAGGAAAAGCAATGTTAAAAATTCGCCTTCTGTCTTATTGTTCATGACGAAAGCCTCCAGAAATTTTATCGTTTTTTTTGCTGAAACTGATTATTCCGTACGACACAACAGCCAAAAATGCATCAGAAATGTTCTGTCGTATATATCTTCCAGTCATGTGGCAAACCACAATTTAATTATAGAGTCAATGGAACGTTCATAAACAACGTAGCTCACTTTGGCCTTCTGTGAACCCCCCTCCTCCCCCCCCCCCCCACGACGTAGCCTGACGTGGCTTTTGTCTCTAACCCTCCCCCCACCCCCTGTTTTTCGCGTGCCAAGTAGCTATTTCCCTATTGATTCCAGAAGACATTTTGTACTGTTTTCTCTTGTAAATTACATACGGAGGTAATTAAATTACGGTGATACAAGTTATATATATATATATATGTGTGTGTGTGTGAATAACACGAAAATGCAATTGAATTTTGTTTTATTTTTGTGTCGTACGCGTTTCCACTCTATTTCCAGCATCATCAGTGACATGTGTTTGATATTTGTACATTTAGTTAGTTACATTCCATTTAAAAACAATATAAAGTTGAGGTGAAATTAAATTTACTTACATGTTACTTTTTTCTCATGATCAGGGTTTTGTAGAATCAAAACCTACACAGAGAAGCTAACCCTGATCATGAGAAAAAAGTAAAAAAGTAACATATAAGTAAATTTAATTTCTCCTGAACTTTATATTATTTTTAAATGGAATGTAAGTAACTAAATGTACAAATACCAGATGTCGCTGATGATGCCCTGGAAATAGAGTGGAAACGCGTACGATACAAAAATAAAACAAAATTCAATTGCATTGGCGTGTTATTCACCTTTATAAAAATTGATTAACTCGCAATTGAGGAAATGGCCCACAGTATCCAGTTATTACGGAGATACATATCCAAATGCTGTTGTGTGTTCTGTGCCTCATTTTAACTGTGACAAATAATATGAATGATAAATCACGTGACCTGGCTCGGAACATCTACATCTCCCCCAACCACGGAAACCAGCCCAGATTTCTACCCAATTCCCCCCCCCCCCCCATTCCAGTTTGCGACTGACAGGGGCAAATCCAGGAAGCTAGGGAGCTCAAGCGCCCCCCCCCCCCCCTCAAAGTATCTAGGTCCATCCCGACATTTTAATTTTGTAGAATTTATTTTTTATATCTATACGGATTCCAGGCCCGGGGAGACTATAAAAACTACATCTTTCCCGACTAAACCTCCCCCCCCCAAAAAAAAAAAAAAAAATCCACTGAAGGCATGCCTCCCCAACCAAAATCCACTCAAGCCAAGCCCCCTCCAAACCAAAGTCGGCTCAAGCCCGTCCCAAACCAAAATCCTGGATCCTCCCTTGCCGAGACACGTAGTTTGTGAACGCTGCCCAACAGGTGAAGGTTTTCGAACCGTTTCCCTATTACGTGTCCAGTGTGTGCTGGCCACTTTAGTCTGCTATGAGATGAGGTATTGTGAGACTTGCTGGTGGGTTGAGGGCGGGAGCAGCCCAGGGCCCTGAAGGGCGCACCCAGGAAGCAAACCAGTTCCTAGGAGCCCTGCGCCCGCCGCGATTACGAAACTCGCTGGCCTTGGGCGACAGACTTTCGTCAGCTTGCACGCAACGCCCCACCTGCATTCGGAAACGTTTCCCCACCGCCTAATCACACCAAAGGTTAACACTCGGCTGGTAGAGAACGGGTCATACCGTACACTCCATCAGGGCTCAGCCCACTACTCCACCATAACAAATCGCCGCACTAAATAGTCCGCTCCCCGCATCTTACACTTCACCTTCCACTGTTTACTTTCGCATCACGTGTCCTCTGCAAGTAAGACAAAAGTAACGTGTTCTCCATATTGGTTCTTACAAAAACAGACTCAAGTCCATCTTGATTGCATCTAGAGAAAAACGAAAAAAAATCTGACAAGAGGTAGAATGAGAAACAGCCTTCAGTCACTAGAATACAACTTTTATTGTATTACACAATGCATTTCGGACCCTGTGGATCCATCTTCAAGTTTCTATGGTATTTACAATGGTTTTAAAAATTTTTAAAGCAATATTAGTGCCTGGTAATGTTTGTTCCTGTGCTGAAAAACGATTATCGCACGACGCAGACAGTACCTGATATGATAAAGGAGCTGGGTTGGGAGTCATTGGAGGAAAAGAGGAGGGTGAAGAGAGTGCTGGGAATGTACAGGGCATATGTTCGTGATGGGGCTTGGAGGGATATTGGTCAAAGAATTAGGAATAGTGTATGGAAGGGAAAAGATGACCATGACCACAAGCTGGCGCTCGATTTCATGCATAAGGGAATGGGAAAATTTCATTTTGTTGGTAAGGGTGTCAGGTATTGGAACAAATTACCAAGTGAATTTATGAATAATTTACCAAAAACACTTAATAAATTTGAAATTAAAATTTGAAAATCGGAAAAGTAAATGAAGAAAGAATTTAACACTCCAATTGTGAAATAAATTTTTTTAAAAAATAAAAAGAGGTAATTAGAAGACTAGGGATATTGCCACCGGAGCGTTAGCTCCATTTTAATTTAATTAATAGTAATAATAGTGAAGAAACTGGTTTATTTTGCTTATTTTCACTCCTTAATGCCGAATAAACTAATATACTAGGACAAATCATTTCATATGGATAAAGTATTCAGAGCTCATAAGCGAGTAGTAAGTATGCAAAGAGCTGTTCAAGAAGTTAGGAATTTTGATATTGGTATTCGAGTATATGTACACATCATACCCTTTTTGAAATAAATAATAAAATACACAATTATGACACTAAAAGTAACATTGATCTTCACAAGGATTGCAAGTCATGTTTGTTCAAAAAGGGGTCTGATATTCAGAGATTCATATCTTCAACAGATCTTAAATACCTGGTCGCTGATGAAGTCCGATTTGCAGGGACAAATACCTTCAACAATTTTGCAACACATTTTTAACATCTGGCAGCAGATAAGTTTAAACCCAGTAAAAAGAATTTTTAATTACAACTGATTCTACTACACAGAATTTATGTTTTATAGTTATCTGCAAAATAGTTGCCAGCATCTTGTACGAAAGCAGTTGATATAGTTAATGTACTAAATATTATTTACAGTAATGTACATATCATTTTGTGACACTGCATCTCTTTTGTTATGTAATAATTTCACTGTAAATTTAATCGTTTTCACACCATATATTAGAGTCATTTTCATATACTGATATCTATGGGAAATGAATGTATTGTATTTTTGCATCATAGTCGTGGTGGAGGTTATTCCTCACATGGAGTCTACATAAATGTTTAGGTAAAGATAATTGTTTGAATCTTAAACATATTATGATGAGGTGAACCAAAACATGGTAAGCATAAATGGTTGGATTCTTTCTGCCATTGTTGCTGCATTTGTTCTCTCACAATTTTCTGTATCTCTGATGTCAATAGTTATATCTTTTTCACCGCACCATCCAGAGAGGTTTCTTTGTAACGAAGTGCATATGTAGCATCAGTGGCTCCAAGACTTGATAGGCGAAACTGTCGTAAATTTTAGTTCAGGACAATTGTTCAGGCGTTTCCAATTTGGAGGATGCGTTGCTAATTTGGCGCAGTAAAAAAAAAAACAGCGAACGGTAATGCTGAAGAAGGGAATATGCTGTTGAGTCGAAATTCCAGAGAATTGTGTAAGCTATCTCACCTCGCATCTCAGCCTTGACGCGGAGAAAACATATCGCAATTCACCGCAGCTTGCTTCGGACTCATCGGAGAAGCACTTCCACCGTGGAACCAAGTTGCTTGTATCCTTTGGCTGTCTACATGGCTTGAGAACAGAATAATGCATGGCAATAGCGCCACTGTTATAAAGTTGGTAATGTTTTCCTGATACAAATTCTGTATATTTATGTCTGTACCTTCACCTCACATTATTACAGACGTTCAAAACGAAGTTAATGTCAAAATAAATGCTGACGTCGGTAGATTTCATAAGCAGATGGTCACTTCAGACACGACAACTGCTCGAGAAACCTGCCACAGACTTGTGTTGGTAGCAGTGGCTCTGATTCTCCTTGTAGCCTGGTAGCCTGGTAGCCCACACTGGGCCTGATTGGTGACCGGTTACAATTGAGGCCTGTCAGTAAGGACAAGTGTTCGATCAGCGATTCGACAATCTACATTCCGGTTCATTTAATTTAATTTAATTGCAATGGAGCACAGGCTCCGGTGGCAATTTCCCTACACAGCTATCTTCCCCCTATCCTGCACCCACCTACATTTGCCCTCTACAAATTTTTTCTTTAAATTCCTTCAAAGTTTTCGGTAAATTATTCATCGTTTCTCTTGGTAACTCATTCCAATCCCTGACACCCTTACCTAAAAAAGAGAATCTTCCTACACCCTTGTGCCTGAAATCGAGTGCCAGCTTGTGGTCATGGTCATCTTTTCCCTTCCATGCACTACTTTTCATACCTACTGCAATATCTTTCCATGCCTCATCACCAGTATATGCCCTGTACACTCCCATGACCCTCCTCATCCTCCTCCTGTCTTGCAATGAATCCCATTCCAGCTCCTTTATCATATCCGTCACTGATTGCATTCTGCGATAATTTCCAGAAACAAATCTAGCAGCCCTTCTTTGCACCCTCTCCAACTCCTGTATTTGATACGTAAAATGAGGGTCCCATACTACACTACCATATTCGAGCAATGGTCTGACCAAAGTTTTGTAACCCAATTCCTTGACTTCTCTCGTACATCCCCTCATAACTCTCTCCAACAAGTGCAGAACTCTGAAACCTTTTCCTACCACCTGTCCTATGTGTCCTGCCCAGTTAAGTTTGTTATCAAAAGTAATTCCAAGATATTTGCATTTCAAGTCTTCAGCAAGCAATTCTTTCCCCACCTTATATTCATAATTAACCTTTTGTTTTTTATTTGTGTATCTAATAAGCTGACTCTTCTTTGCATTTATCTTCATTCCATGTTTACTAACCCAATTAGATATCCTGTCCAGATCACCCTGCAACTGTTTACAATCCTCTATCGTTTTGATTCTTTTATACAGCATTATGTCATCTGCAAACAATCTAATTTCAGATAGTAAACAGGCAACACAATTATTCATTAGAATAATGAATAGCAATGGTCCCAATACGCTACCTTGTGGCACACCCATTTTTACTTCCACTTCTTTTGATACTACATTTCCTACCCTAACTTTCTGTTTTCTACCTTTTAAAAATTCTTCTAACCAGCAAATCACTTTCTTATCCACTCCAATGGTTTTTACCTTATTTACTACCATTTTATGGCTTACTCTGTCAAACGCCTTAGACAGATCTAGTGCTACACTATCAATTTGGCCTCCCTTGTCCATTTCATCTGAAATATCTTGCATATATCCCACCAACTGAGATTCGCATGAATATCCTTGCCTGAAACCATGTTGCCTGCTTGAAAACCAATTACGTTCCTCACATATATTTCTGATGTGGTTGCATATCAATCTTTCCATTAATTTACCTACCACTGATGTCAAACTGATTGGCCTGTAATTCTCAACTCTATTTCTCACCCCTCCCTTATGTACCGGTACTACTATTGCACTTTTCCAGTCCTGTGGTAAGCAGCAAGTGTCTAGACTCAATTTAAATAATATTTCAAGATAAGGTACAATGTCACATCCGGCTATCTTTAAGATATCTGTAGTAATATTATCTTCACCAGCCCCTTTATGTTTTTTCAGCTTTCTTATTTCCTTCATGATTTCCTCAGGATGGATATCAAATTTTTTACTATCGTCATTTCTAATTGTGTTGTTAAGCTCGTTCTCCGAATTAGACCCTCCTGTTTCTGATTCATTTTCCCTAATGCTTTCTCTGAACCAGTTACTTAAAACCTCTGCCTTTTTCAAATCGTCAGTAACTTCTTCTCCATCCTTATCTATAAGTGTCTCTACATCCTTCCTTCCCCTCAGTTTCCTGATATAGCCATAGAAATTTCTAGATGCATCAGTCAATGGTCCCCCTGCACTGACAATACTCTTCATAAACCCATCTTTGGCCATTTTCTTTGCTGTTATTAAGTCCTTGTTTAGTTGTTTTAAATATTCCCTACTACCCTGCTGTCTCTTAACTCTGTTATGTTCTTTTCTTACCAACCTCTTTAACCTCCTCACTTCCCTATTATAGTACATAGGATCTCTACTTCTCTTTATTTTTTGCTTTGGAATAAATTTTTCTTCCCCCTTTCTTATTATCTCCTTGAACTCTTTCCACCTTGACTCTACTGTACCTGAGCCTTCCTTCCATTTGCTGAATTCATTCCCGAAAAGACTCCAGGTAAATGTCGGGATGGTGCCTTCAAAAGGTCATGGCTAGATTTCTTGCCCACAGTAGTATCCAAACTCTAACTACACCAGTCTCGGCGAACCGGAAAGGCCTAGGAATTTTTTTTTTTTTTTTTGCCGTCATCTGTCTTTCGACCGGTTTGATGTAATCCTCCATCCCTTCCTATCCTGTGCTAACCTCTTCATCTCTACATACCCCTTACACCCTACGTCCACAATTATCTGCTTCATATATTCTAATCTCTATCTTCCTCTGCAGTTTTTATCTTCGACTGTTCCCTCCACTAACAAATTAACCAAGCCAGCATGTCTTAAAATATGACCTACCAGCCTGTCTCTTCTTCCACAAACTTTTTTCCTCACCCATCATTTCCAAAACTTGTTCATTTCATACTTTATTTGTCCACTTAATTTGAAGCATTCTTCTATAGCACCACACATAAAATGCTTAAGTTTTCCATCTTTCTGGTATTCTTAAAGTCCATACTTCGCTATCATAAAGTGGTGTGAGTTTTAAAAAGTGGTTTGTGAGTGTTAGATCAATATTTGAAACCAAAAGATTTCTCTTTTTCATGAAGGCTCTTTTTGCTAGTGCTATTCTGCTTTTAAAATCGTTCCTGCTTCGATCATCGGTTGTAATTTTGTTTCCCAAGTTGCAGAATTCACTTACTTCACCTATAGCGTCCGATCGTATTTTTAAATTTAATATACTGTAATTGGTGTTAATTCTGTTACATTTCATCACTTTTGTCTTGCTTTGATTTATATTCAGTCCAAAATCTTCCTTCAGTATTTTTTTCATGCCATTCAGTAACTTCTCAATATCCTCAGCCCATTCTGCTATCAAGACAATGTCATCAGCAAATCGTAGCATACTGATTTTTTCTCCCTGAACACTTATGCCACATGCAGATTTTTCTTTCACTCCCTTTATTGCTTCCTCTACATATAAGTTGAATATTAATGGGGATAGACTACAATCTTGTCTCGCATCCTTTTTAACTGATGCATACTTTTATTATGGCTACTTGATTCTTATATAATTTATAAAATATTCTCCTATCTCGATATTTAAGACCTGACTTGTTTAAAATTTTGAACATGCTGTCCCATCTAACATTATCAAAGGTTTTTTTCTAAATGAACAAACGCCATAAAACTGTCTTTGTTTTTATTGATCCACCCTTCAAGTATTAAGCTTAAGGCCATAATTGCTTCCCTTGTACTAAACTGATCTTCACCTACTATCTGTTCTACTAACTTTTCCATTCTGGCTTACGTCCATGAATGTCGTCTGCATAATACAGTCGCTGGATCTATCTTCAGACCGATCGAATTGGAGAAGCTTTCCTGCCGTCGGCAAATTGTTTAAAGCAACTTCGTCGCTTATTTTAGCAGTGAATCAGGGACGTTTCTGCTTTAGTCGTGAGAGTATGAGCCAACCTGAACGGACAAACTGAAGTTTCTGACCGTCAAGCATTCTTCTTGAAGCCGAATAGAGTTTCCAGAACGTTGTTTGAATAGCAACAAATAGGTAAATAGTCTGAAAGAGCCTTTCCCAACCTTTCTTAAAGCCCTTAATAAAACTGAGCATAACAATTTTTGATAATCACAGTAAATCCTGTCTAAAGCATTTTTTTAATTATTTTTTTTATCGGTATTATGACTTTAATTCGAATTTCTACTATATTTTAATCCCGAAATTCACTTGGGCCCTGTGGTCAAAGCGGCAAGGATACGCAAGAAATTATCATGTCGTAATATTAAGCAGAATAAGTAATTACGATTGCATAAGGTTTGACTTTTAGAATTTGATACAGGGCCGTTGGAAAAGAAAACAGATTTTCACCCATATATATATATATATATATATATATATATATATATAAGTGTGAGGGATTAAGTTAAATCAAAAATTGAACATAACAATTTTTTATCATCATAGCAAATGCTGTCTAAAACTTTTTTTTGTTTGTTTGGTATTATGACTTTAGTTCAAATGTCCACTATATTCTAATCCTGAAGCACTGTGCGCTGGGCCTAACAGCCCTGGTTAGACTGCCGGCAGCAACTCAGTACCTCCCCCCCAATCACCCAACCTCCTGATAATTCACGCTGAACACCAAGTCGCCCTTACTGTTCGAATCGTAGAAAAGAAAAATGAAGAACAAGAAAAAACAGCCGTGACATTACTTTCACGGTATCACGGGCTGGGTTGTACGGATTGTGCTGGTTCACACTTTCCATAATCAGCTGGGTCACTTTTTTCAACTTCAACAGTGTAACGAAGTTAATTCAATTCTGAAGACTATGAGGGAATAGATTTTTAAAACAATCGATTTTTTTTTCAAGAAATGGTGGGGGCACAATGTGAAAAATATATGTAAGCTGACTTAAAGTAATGAAAATGTGATAAGAAGAGTTTGATGGAAACAAGTTTTATCTTAAAGTAACTCCGAAGAAAAGACAACCTCGTGTCCCAGTTTTAAAAAACCTTGATTTTTCATCACTGCGTCACCTGGTACCGATTATTCAAATGTTTGGGGCCAGATTCTCTTCCCAGCCGCCGAATATGTTAGCCGTTGACATCACCAGCACGGAATCTCATCTTTCGCCAGCCAGTCCCGAGTTTCCTTAATCGTTCGGCGGGAACACGTCAGAGCCTAAGTGCGTGTCCGTTTCACAACATTTGTTACCAGGCCCGGTGAATGGCAGGAAAGGGTGATACGACGTCTACAGAAACAGTAGCAAAGAAAAACCAACAGCGGGACATTTACATAATAATTCAGTGAAGTATCTACCACAACTAGTGATCGCCCAGGGGTCGAAATTCGACCGCAATTCATTAAGTTATGTAGTTTCTTTGGTCAAAGAGTAGTAATCATTATTTGAATTAGTTCTATTGCGTTCGAACATATGTATTATATACTGCATACATTGACGTCGATGGCTGCGAGCGTATACCAATACGTAATTAGCTTGTGTTGTTTGCCTTAATTCCCTGCAATACTTATAAAATTAAAATGACACACTCCACACGTGACTGTATCCTAAATTTCAGCTTCTGAACTAACAATAGCAAATGATGAAATGTATTTATAAATGTTTACAAAATAATTTTTGACTTCCTGTTTATAGATGGTTCATTTGAATTTAGTCGATCATACAATGATTTGAAATACTCATTTTGACTTAAGGCCCGTAAAACTGCTTTAGCTTTATGACAACGTGAAGTAAATGCAGTCCCTTCACCTGTAGTGACTTCAAGAATTCCTTTTCGAAATGTTCGTTTTTATAACTTCAAAGATTAATCTCTACTTTATGCAACTCTTTTGTTTAAACAAAGACCACACAGTATCTCAAATCTGGAAATACACGCCAGATAGTTGGCTCCGATCCGATTTCACGCACACATAAGTTTTCTAATTTATTTTTTATTTAATATTTTATTTGTAACATGTATTAACTATGCTTATTATATTTTTTTCTTTACTGTTGACCAAAGATTTGGCAGAATCGCTAAGTGTCGTTGCCACTAAAAAAAAATGAATGAAAACAATGAATGATTTATTTTATTTAATATACAGGGCGTTCGCCGGAAAACGCTACCCTCCCAGTCTGTTGCCGTCGGCAACTTGCTCGGTCAGTGGGGCCAGCAGTTTCCGCCACACGGTACCGTGAATCACCGCACTGTTTAACACCTCCGCTGCCCCAACAGTGCAGTGCAGTGACCCTTACATTGTTAAGAACGGTTTCTTTGCATTGTAGATAGTTTGTGACTTCAGTCTCTTATTAATCAGTGTTGTGAATAAACGTTTCTTTGCGGTTTGGCTGGTTTGGGGCTTCATACTCTTATTAATCTGTACCGTGTTTGAGTGTGAGTAAAATTATGGTACGTTACAGTTTGCAACAAAGAATATTTCTCTACGATACATATGTGAAGAAGAAGTCGTTTAAAAAGTGTCGCAGTAAATTTCGTCGCGAATTTCCTGGCGCTTTACTGCCAGCTAAATCAACAATTCTGCGTCTGGTTAAAAAAGTAAGAGAAACGGGTTCATTTTTTAACAAAAAGAGACTGTCGGTCAACCGTATTCTCACAGAGGAGAAAATTGACGATATCGCTTTTCGACTAGAACAGTCACCCAAAAAATCATTAAGTCAGTTAGGGCAGCGTGTGTCTCGAAATATGTTCAGAAGATGTGAAATGTGCATTACACAAGAGGGTCAACACTTCCAGCATCTTTTATAAGGTAAGCTAATGAATTACGTCACATTTAAATGCTTAGCACACAAGTTTATGAAGTTTATGAAGCGTAATTATTATGAAATAGTCCGCGGCCGACGGTCGAACAATGCCGGAAACTGACCGCTCGCTCGCCGGGAGCAGTTTCTTCCTTGTAGCGCTAACAGTGGGTTGCGTTTCCCGGCGAACGCCCTGTATTTGCAACACATATAAATTTTTGCTTTGTGCACTTCTTCTCTGTAAAAACTTTAACTATGCCAAATTTCACACTTCTCCGTGCGCGCAATATTCTTAAAAAGGGAGCCGAAGTTTTCGCCTAGCGTATTAATATATAGATTCTCACTACCATAATTTGGGAGTTGTGCAATCCAACACACACGAAATGTTATTGACCCTCAAAACAATCCGCTTGCGACACTATCATATAACTAGTTGACGACCCATGCGAATATGTCGTGAATACAATGAATATCTATTAACGTTGGTGGTTGGTAATAGGATGAAACAAAAACTGCCTCATTTGTTTCAGTTGTTTACTTGTTTAGTATAACAGTCACGCAACACAAGTCGACGCCAGTGCAGCAGTTTAAGTAGTACTGCTATCTAGCGGTTTGCTTTGAACTGTTTCATACGCGCGACATTGACAGTTATTACTTTTGACGTTTAAGAATCAAATTTCGAAAAATTCGCTCTAATATTGACTGACTGAAGACCTTAATCTTTTAAATTATACCTGATTTATCTATTTAAGTTAGGTGTCAGTGAAGATAAATGGCACGTAAAAAAAAAAGAAAAAAAAAAAAAAAACAACTTTATGGAAATAATGATACTTTTGTCCTTGAAGGGTCGAATTCTTAAAAATTCCTTTCTTAAGAAATGATGAGACCAAAGCAAAGACCTTAATCTTTAATCTCATAGCTCATTTATCTATTTCGGTTAGATGTCAAGGGAGATAAATGCTTCATGATGAAAATACGCCACAGAAATAATGATAATTTTGCCCTTTATGTGTCGGCTTCAAAAAAATCCTTTCTTAAAACATAATTTGATAAAAGCGGAGGCCTTACCTTCTAAAATAATACCTCATTTCTCTACTTCTATTAGATAGCAAGGGAGATTAATAGCGCGTTACAGAAAAATAAGTTAATGTGGTAACAATGATAATTTTGCTCTTTAAGGGGTGAATTCCGAAAAGAAACTTTCTTAAAATATCATTTGACCAAAGCGGAGACCTTATTCTCTAAAATAATACCTAATTTATCGATTTCGGTTAGAAATCAAGGGGAAAAATAGTTCGCGAAAAAAAAAAAAAAAGTTATAGAAATAATGCTAATTTTGCCCTTTAAGGGTCAAATTCCTTTCTTGAAATATGATATGACTACGGCGGAGACCTTAATCTTTAAAATGATACCTCATTTATATATTATATCGGTTAGATATCAAGCGAAATTAATGGCTCGTAACATAAAAAACACGCGTTGTTGTAATATTGATACGTGGCTTTTGGAAGTTTCTTCAAAACAAAACAATTGACTGTTCATTCCAACAGCAATTTCTTCTGTCTATGGCAACACTACCTCGCCTCGTGGCAAAATCACTTATCTGTCAACAATCGAAACAACAATGTATCCTCATGAAGTCGGTCCTTTATTTTTTGCTGTCATTAGTCTCTCAACTGTTTTGTTGCAATGCTCCATCCCTTCCTATTTAGTGCTAACCTTTTCATCTCAACATATCCCTTACAACCCACGTCCGCAATTATCTGCTTCATATATTCTAATCTCTGTCTTCCTCTGCAGTTCTTACCTTCGACAGTTCATAAATTGATTTTTTAAGCAAATAGGAAGTAAAGAATAAGAATTGTGTAGACTAGAAAATTACATAAAGTAATGCATAAAAGAGACAAACATTATTATGCAATAGCCAGCTGTGAGGTCGCCTCGTTGATTCAGTTTATCGTGGGTCTGACCTAACGCCACTCATTATTTAGACGTTTCAAAGGTCCTTTGCGGTACCCCAAGTATCATTACACAGTTCAGTATGACGAAACTCTCAACATTAAACATGCATAGGTGTATTCTAGCAATCCACTTGCCGAAAAGTTTGTAATTAATTAACCGTAAACCGATGTTCCAGGACTAACATCAGCGTTCTCTTACAAAATGCATCACAAACCCAGTTCTTAGCGGCGACTCAGTCCCGCAATTTTACGTCGAAAACCAGCAGCAATGTGATCGTCCTGCATTCTTCATGGCTTGAAATTCGTGAACGCATTCTGCGGCCGGTGAGCTAAATAGCCCGCGATGAATTGATCATTCGTCCACCTACAATAGATTCCATACATACTGGACAGCTGAATTCTCTTAAGAGATGGTTTTTAAAAAAAAAAATTAATATGGAAATTTCAACTGACAAATCAAAATCATTAAATCTCAAAGGAAAGTACAAATTAGAAGTAAAATAATTCACAACAACGAAATTTTAATAACAGGTTAACACATTTAAATATTAGGGATATCACCCAACAAATTTGAAAGAAGAAGATACTTTTAATTTCTTATCTTCTTTTTTGCTTCTAAGGCCATACAGCCAACTTAACAGTGATTACGTGTGATACAGCGCTTTCAGTTTCTTCCAGTATGCTTTTTCCAACCAGTTATACACATCACAGGACGAATATGGCATTCACAGACACAAACTTAGACACACACATGCCGAGGCCCTACTCTTACCGGCTACTAGTCTAGCCCTTACTCTACCAAGAGCGACAAGATACACATTTCAAAATATTAAATTACGTCAGGGAACTGAGGATAATGAGCCAAGTCTATAATCCGAATAAAATTAAGGCACACCAAAATCTAGGAACATGGCAAGACTGATTTTCACTTTTGTTTCTGAAGCCTGGGTAATAAAAGCGCAATATGAGCGACGATACTGAAGGGCATGAACAAAATACTGAAAGAAGACTTTGGACTGAATATAAATCAAAGCAAGACAAAAGAGATTAAATGTAGCAGAAATGATATCAATCACTGTAGATTAAATATAAAAATAGGATCGGATTCAATAGGAGAAGTAAGTGATTTCTGCTACTTGGGAAGCAAAATTACAACCGATGGTCGAAGCAATAATGATGTTAAAAGCAGAATAGCACTAGCAAAAAGAGCCTTCATGAAAACGAGAAATTTTTTAGTTTCAAAACATTGATTTAGGACTTAGAAACAACTTTTTAAAAATGTTTTCAGCACAGCACTTTATGGTAGCGAAATATGGGCTTTAGGAATAGCACAAAGAAATAAAATTGAAGCATTTAAAATGTGGTGTTACAGAAGAATGCTGAAGATTAAGTAGACAAACAAACTACGAAATAAACGAGTTTTTTGAAAATGATGGGTGAGGAAAGAAGTTTGTTGAAGAAGCTTACAGAAAGAAGAGACAGGCTGGTGGGTCATATTTTGAGACATGCTGGATTAGTTAATTTGTTAGTGGAGGGAACAGTCGAAGGTAAAAACTGTAGAGGAAGACAGAGATTAGAATCTATGAAGCACATGATTGAGGACTTGGATTGTAAGGGATATGTAGACATGAAGAGGTCAGCACAAGATAGGAAGGGATGGAGGATATATATATATATATATATATATATATACACATCAATATTCATTGCAGTTCCATTTAAGCAGTATATCACTAGCCTTTTTTTATGCTGCACTTGTTGTTGTAGTGAATATTTTCAGTTGATTTGCACATGTGTGTTATATACGGTTTGTTTTGTTATACCAGATCCTTACATTAGTGCCATCTTAGTTTCTGTTGTTATTACATCTGTATTGTACATTATATTAAATCATCTCTTTGTTTTTATGTTTGCGTTATTGCTTGTGATTATTGTGTGAATGAATGTATTCATTTTCTTGTTTTGAAATTGTTTTTTGTGCTTTCGCTTGCTTAAGGGTTTGGAATTATGGAAAAATCGCGCTATCGCCCCGCACTACCTATTTACCGATGCAGCTACTCGCAACAAGACACTCACGAAAAAACGAAGCCACTGATAGAAAAGAGCTAACAGCAAATATTTATCCTCTAGATCACGTAACTCATTACCTGATTTTAAATGTATTCCAAAAAATAGTTCTTCGACTAACAATTACTGTAAGCAGAAAGGAAACGGTGTGAAGCGAATGCGATAAATCATTAGAATTACAAACACAGCTGTTTACACAGGGTGCTTCTCACTAACAGACGGTATGCGACCTGTTTCTCGGATCTCTCATCAAAGTTCATAAAACCTAACTAATATCAGCCCCGTGAGGCGGGGTACTACTATCATCAAATCATTTTAACCATCCACTTCTACGTGAAGTGACTGTCACTGCTTCAAGAACAAGGGCATGCCTCTACTATCCGCCTGCAGTGCCTCCACTGTCTAGTGTTCGAACACGGCGCTATGATAACAAGCTCCGCCCTAAGGGACGGAGCAGCTCTTGTCGAATTGGACAACCCATCTAATCTGCAGGCCATCGAATGGCAGAAATCACAGCGATGGAGGATCAAGAAGAAGTAAAAAATAGCAAACATAGTAAACATAATTACATTATCCCTGCCATATCTCCACGCAGAAAATTCCATTTGTAATACATTCGGGTGATACACACCAAGTCATTAGTAGTTTGTTTTTACGTTCGCTAATGTGGTTAACTTACTTATATTGAACAGAAGCGGATTTTAAACAATAATTTTCAAGGGGCTATTCCTGTAGAACTGTTTAAAAACGCGCGTAATATATTCCTATTTAATAAGTATTTGATACAATTGTCACCAAACTATGAAGTGTTTAAAATAAGCTCTTTATATATGGTGAGCTCAGTAGTTAACGCGCTGGCTTTCAAAACATTTGCTGCTCCGGTCCCGGGTTCGAATCCCGGCAGGCGCAGGAATTTTGAGAGTTTGTGTTTGGTCATATGAGCTATGACAGGACGCTCCGTGGTTCGGATTCCACGTTAAACTGTAGGTCCCAGAGGAAAGGAACTGGCCGTCCTACCACTGACACAATGGCTTAGTATGCCTCCTTCGGGAGGATCCAACCAACCTTCGGGTTGTGGACTAAGTTAAGTTATATATATATATATAACTTATATATATATATATATATATATATATATATATATATATATATATATATATATTGTAATGACACATTACAGCCGTGTAATGTTGCAGCCACGTAAGTTGGCTAACGGATTTGTGAGGCTGCAGCGAGATGCAGACAGGTAGCTGTCGCCCACAGGAATGTGGCAACCCCTCGTATTTCCCCGAATCCGCTGGACAGCTAAGCGGATGGGGTGGGGGACACTCGCTGGGAGGCCACAGAGGGGTGCACATCGTGGCGGTACGTGGCCGGACGTTGGAATATAAGACGCGAGTGAAAGTGTGAGTTCGCGCTTCTGCTGTAAGAGCCTTCCAGTCCGTATCTCCAGGGAGCAGGTTCGACGCCAGACTGCGTCCTAGCTGCTTGAGGGGCCACTTTACGTCTGTGCAGCGTCGACCGTGCGCCCGACAAGAAGCGACACCACGGACCTGACCGCAGCTGTCATCACAAGAAGCCTGCAGCTGCCGTCGCAGGAGAAACCATACGGTATTGTGTGTATTGCGTGCGTCCACTAGCCCAGTAAACGACCCTGAGGAATAACAATATATGCCGGACAGTTTATGATAAGAAATCTCATCTCTGAATAACTTTTAATTAATTAATCAATCCATGTACGTGATCCAATAAATATTAATGGATGATTTATAATAAATAGAATGAATAACATATTTTGATGTCGCAATTAGCGTGACACTTCATTGGCGCTTATCACGTGGGGCCCGATAATTATAATTAACGATAATTAATAATTAAAGCAATACAGTTGAGATTTAATTATTTATGGCGCGGTAAGAATAATTCAAATTTTCAAAATTTGATCCCAAAATTACTTTTGGTGAAGAACCCTGTAATTTTAATAATTTCATATGGCATATCCGGTGATATCGTCCCGTATCTATGGCAGAGTGAATGAATATATGTCTTGTTTGTTCCATATTGTAGTTATATGCATGTTGTAGAATTTGGTGATGTTTTCACTTCCAGAGTAGTAGTACATTTGGCGTTCTGGTCCAGAGTTTATCTTCTGCGTTGTTTCCATACTGATAATTGTCATAGTAAAATTTCTTGTTTAATTATTCTTGCACATGTGGTTAAGGAGTAGAAACGTCGGAATGGATAAAATGAATAAGTTGGTTGAGACTTGCGAAAGTGCAGAGTTAGATCCAGATATCACACATGCCAGATGCGAAACCCAAGGTAGCATGGTATCTGCACCTCTTCTAGATGATTCGCGTGTACATGTGGACGATACCGAACCTGAACAGGCAAATTTGACGATGGTGATGGATTTGTTAAAACAATTAAGTGCAAACATCCATTCACAAGGGGAGAAATTGAACCGTAGGCTTACTGAGACGCAAACTGAATTTCGCAAAGTTTATAACTCAGGAAATTGGTAATTGCACTGAGCCAATTAAGGAAGAAATCAGGCAATTGCAGCACACAGCTGGAATGTTGGAAACTGAAGTCAAGAACTTGCGTAGTACCCAAGACAGCGTCACTAAACGATTGGAAGAGACGCAGGAGCAAACTAAAAAACTTACTGAAGATTTTGAGTCAAGCACGCAAGCCACCAACACAAAGCTTGCGCTAGTAGAAGCTCGTGTAGGTGAACTGGAAGTAAATGTCACTGGGTGCAACTCGGCAATAGAGGATCTACGACAAGTTCATCAAGAATTATCAAGAAATGTAGCACAAAAGTTGGAAGGGTTCCGAGAGGAAGTGGCATCCGTGGGCTCGGGAGAAGCAGCACGGACTACACGAATGAATGATGTTGGTGCAAATAACTTGGCATGTGGCACCATAGAATTGCCGTTGCCAATGTTTGAGGCCAAGAATGGCATAAACCCAAAGGCTTTTCTCAGAAAACTAGACTCCTACATCAGAATCAAGAATATACCAGAACATTTGAGAATGTTACTTGTTCAGCAATGTTTTGGGGCCGGCGAACGGGCTTGGCTAGATGTAACCTGTTCAGAAGATACTGTGTACGCGGAATTTAAGGCTACCATTTCTGAAAACCTATTGGGGACAAAACGCACAGTCGCAGCTAAAATGCAGACTATACCATGGCAAGTATCCACCCAAAGGCTCTGAATCCATGGCAACATATGCTTCAGAGTTAATCGCGTTGTCGCGATACCTGGATCAGCCGATGCAGGAGGCAGAAATATGTTATGTCTTGCGATCACATTTTCCAAGATATGTACGGAATCTATTGAATCCGGTGCACGTTACTACAATCCAACAGTTGCTTAGCACATTGGAGATGGCAGATTTTGATGAAAAGACGAAAGGGCGACAAGAAGACGTGACGAAACACGAAAATAACTGTCACGGCGAAAGAAAATCTTCGGGACAAGGGAAGCCCTGGTTTGCCGAAAGGAATCAGCGACCATGGCGAGAAAACTTCAACCAGCAAAACGACTCTTACAATGACAACCGCCAGCAACAGAGGAAGGAAATTCCAGTGAGAACTTTGACGAAACGTGAGCTGCAAGAAGGGATGGAGGTTTGCAGAAAGCTCGGGAAGAGATGTAGAGGCGACGCCCGAACGCGCGGAATTGTCAAGCGCTGGGAATTCCGTTTGACAAGATCTAGAGGGCACACCTACCAAAACAAATAGGCCGAATATGGTGACGAGTCTGAAGTATTGGAAGGAAGGGGGGGTTAGAAATAAATGATGATATTGGAAGACCATCGACTCTAAAACCGGAGGCAATGGACAAGTGCCTCGATTGAAAGCTAATATCTTCGACATGCCTTGCTCGGTACTCCTTGATTCAGGGAGCGATGTTACTGCCATTGCAGAAAATTTAATCCGAGAATGCAGACGAATGAAAGACACTTATATAATATCAACAAGAGAAGTACATCTAGTTCCCGCGTTTGGGGCGAAGGAAAGGAGGTGCAATAGGGAGATACTTTTGTCGTTAAATATTGAAGGGCAGATAATAGTGAATTTCAGCGTTGATCATCAAAGGTTTGAGCGTGGACGTGATAATAGGATGCGACATCCTGGCGGAAAAGGGTGTGATAAAATTAATTGGAAATCACGCACCGTTTCTAACCTGACAGACGTAGAGTTGAGATGGAGCTCAGCACAGGCTGCCGTTCGCATCACTGTTACGCCGGAGAAGTTCAGATCAGCTTGATGAATCAGTCGCTCCAAAACCTAGGCAAAAGACAGACGCTCATATCATAGAGCAAACGAAGATTACAGCCCTGATAGACGAAAGAAATCTCGTAGTTGACGCGCTCCTTAGAAAAATCCGTGACGCCAAGACACTGACGGACGTCCAGGCCAAAAGGATTAACAACCTGCTTCTGCGGAACCTCGAGGTATTCTCATTTCGACCGGGAAAGGCAAAGGGGATCGTGCACCGATTCGAATAAATGACACTACGCCGCTGCGTGCAAGAACTTATCCTATACCGCACAAATATAGAGAAGCTGCTAGAGAAGTTATCCAGACGTGGAGGAAATGGGTATCATATCCAGGGCAGCAGCGCCTACATACTAATCCCCTCACTGTTGTAAACAAACGAGATGGGACTATACGATTGTGCCTAGATGCCCGTGTGTTAAACAACAGGTTAGAATGGGACGCCGAAAGGCCTGAGCCAATACAAGATTTGATGAGCAGGTTCCAGGGCCGAAAATGGTTGACAACGTTGGATATTACATCAGGTTTCAACCAAATTGAATTGGAGGGTTCATGTCGACCATTCACGGCGTTTTTGTTTGAGGGCCGCCAGTATCAGTTTTCCCGGATTCCATTTGGTCTAAAGGACGCGTCAAGTGCGTTTGTACGTGCGATGAATGAGATCTTGCCAGCGGAAATGAAGGAATATTGTACTATATACATCGACGACATTCTCATAGCGTCAGAAACGTTCGAGGATCACATAAAGCATTTGGAAGCACTCTTCAAGGTGCTGAAAGACCGCGGGATAACGCTTCGCCCCGACAAGGCGACAATCTGCACACAGGAGGTGAAGTACCTTGGCTTCATTATCACTCCTAATGGGATACGTCCAGCGGAAGACAAAATTCGAGAAATAATGAATTTCAAGCGTCCAACAAGGCTGCGTGAGTTGCGGAAATACCTAGGTGTCTGCTCCTACTACAGAGGAAATATCTCTCGGTTTTCTGAATTGGTGGGACCTCTGTACAAATTGTTGAAAGGAGGACAGAAATGGGAATGGACAGAAGAGCAGGAACAAGCTTTCGGGAAGACTAAGGAAGCATTCCAACAATGTGTGTGCCTCGCCCATCCGGATTTTGAAAAGCCCTTCTATCTATATACAGATGCGAGCGCTTGGGGCCTCGGGGCATGTCTTCAACAGAAAGATGGCCAGGGAAACTTTCGTGTGGTGGCTATGGCCAGCAGGACACTAAAAGAAGCAGAAACCCGTTATTCTGTCACGGAATTGGAAATGCTTGCGATCCACTTCGCGGTCACCAAGTTTCGTGCATATATTCTGGGCAGGAAGACGCATTTGCGTACTGATCACCAGGCACTCACTTTCTTACGTAACGCCAAATTTCCTACGGGAAGGATCGCCAGGTGGGCACTTGAGCTACAGCAATATGACATTGATATCGAATACTGCAGAGGAAGCCAAAACCAAGTTGCAGACTGGCTAAGCAGGCACGCAATCAACGGTGATACACAACAGTCAGAACCTCAGAAACCAAACGAGGTTTTGATCGCCGTGATCAACAGGTGCGAAGACCAGACAGCGGAGGAGATTAGACGAAAGATAGCCAACGCGCAGCATTCAGACAGTGAGATCAGTGGTATTAGGAACTACATTGAGGTCGGATCCGGAGGAGAGGACCTACGTGTCCGAAATACGGCCATGTTGTGTACCATTCACGATGGTATATGTTTCAGGAGACAAAATGCTACTGAACGATGGAAGATTTGGCTTCCTCCGAGCATGCTTGAAGAGGTCATAAGCCTATATCATAACCACTTCGGACACCAAGGGACTCTCAGAACTTATGTGATGATGAGCAAGGAGTGGTACTATAGAGCGCTGAAGCGCGCGATCGCGAGGGTTACCCGTGCTTGCGATGCGTGTCAGCGGGCTAAACATCCCAATATCCGATACATAGGAGAATGTCATCCCGTGATAACCGATAAGCCTAGCGAACTAGCGTGTATTGATTTCTATGGACCACTTCCCAAAGGCAGATTTGATTACCAGTATGTTTTTTGTCGTAGTTGATGCATTCTCAAAACTGGTGAAGCTCCTATCAACCACACGCACGACCACAAAACAGTGCCTAGATATTGTTCTAAAGAAATACATACCAGAATGTGGCAAACCCGCCCGAATCCTATCCGATCACGCAACCATCTTCACAAGTAAGCGCTGGATCGAAGGATTGCGACAGCAAGGAATCCTACCCATCTTCAGTTCGATACGATCTCCACAGTGTAATTTGGCAGAGCGTTATATGAAACAGCTGGGGGTGTACTTTAGGCTCTTGGTGGGTGATAATCATGCGTCTTGGGTCAAGCACCTCCCAGCTATAGAGAAGTTTTTTAACTGCTCATATCACTGTAGCACTAACTGCAAGCCAGTGGATTTGCACTTCCAACAGACAACGAAAACACTTGCAGAAGAAATTATAAGTTATCCCGACAGTGACTGCACCGAAGATTGGAATCAGCGACAAGAAAAGACAAGGGAATTTCTTCTAGAAAAAGCTGACCGACGGAAAGAACGAGCTGATCGACAGGAAACGCAGAAATTCGAAGTCGGTGATCTGGTCTTGCTGAAGTGTTCTAAACCTTCGGACGCCAATAGGAAACTGATATCAAAATTCTTTAGTCTGTTCCAAGGACCTTATCGGGTTAAGGAAATTGTCAATCCGAATGCTTATCTCCTAGAGGGGGAGGATAGGATCATAGGTGTCTACAACACAAGAAACTTGCGCAGGTATCACACGAGCTCCTCACGTTCGATTTGAACCATACTACAACATGTATCAGTTCCAGTGATAGATAAGGTTATGGTTGTTAAAGAAGGCATAACTAACTGAACCACATCCTATAAATAATCACAATCCTGTAGAAATAGAATTACTCTAGTGCATGAATAAGTAGCTTAGATAAATTCCTTTAATAATTTCTCTCATTATTTCGTAGGATAACCGTAGTATTATTGTGAATAATTGAGTGTGTGAATCTGAGCCATTGATACTGGCGACTCACGGGTTGCTGGACTGAAATTAGATCACCTTGCCAAACCCAGTCAATTTAATATCACCTTCTGTGATAGCAGATTTGCAACAAGGCACGAGCTATAATTAATTTTCAAAATTCAAATGTTAATGGGGATGTGAGATGTCACACTTCACGAGTTGCTCTAAGATTGTAAATAGTAGATTAAGTTACGTAATTCAGAGATGTTGATGCGAGATCCATTGTGGAACGTGAAGGCAAGTGAAAAGTGGTGAAAATATGTTCAGTGATTGTGTACTAATAAATTTAAAAATTTTATGGACGCAAATTTTTAAATTTTCCGGGGAAAGTGGGCTATGTAATGACACATTACAGCCGTGTAATGTTGCAGCCACGTAAGTTTGGCTAACGGATTTGTGAGGCTGCAGCGAGATGCAGACAGGTAGCTGTCGCCCACAGGAATGTGGCAACCCCTCGTATTTCCCCGAATCCGCTGGACAGCTAAGCGGATGGGGTGGGGGACACTCGCTGGGAGGCCACAGAGGGGTGCACATCGTGGCGGTACGTGGCCGGACGTTGGAATATAAGACGCGAGTGAAACGTGTGAGTTCGCGCTTCTGCTGTAAGAGCCTTCCAGTCCGTATCTCCAGGGAGCAGGTTCGACGCCAGACTGCGTCCTAGCTGCTTGAGGGGCCACTTTACGTCTGTGCAGCGTCGACCGTGCGCCCGACAAGAAGCGACACCACGGACCTGACCGCAGCTGTCATCACAAGAAGCCTGCAGCTGCCGTCGCAGGAGAAACCATACGGTATTGTGTGTATTGCGTGCGTCCACTAGCCCAGTAACGACCCTGAGGAATAACAATATATGCCGGACAGTTTATGATAAGAAATCTCATCTCTGAATCACTTTTAATTAATTAATCAATCCATGTACGTGATCCAATAAATATTAATGGATGATTTATAATAAATAGAATGAATAACATATTTTGATGTCGCAATTAGCGTGACCCTTCAATATATATATAAAACAAAAAACACTTCTCCAGCGACCGTCGTTTTAGCGTAACGGCTACCAGATGGAAAACTGTTAAGAAGTGGTACTCAGTTCCAGTAGCTGGAAAGACAGAGCAAGATGGTGTGTGGTGTAATTGTTTCATAAAACAACGCGAGGAGAGGTTGATCTTTGAACGGAAGTCATTCACGTAATATTTCAAACATAAAAAGAGTCAAATGACACCGTCCCAGTTGACAAACTATGGGAAGCAAAGAAGGAAAGTGAATTCCCTACACATTACATAAACGTAGTTAAAGGATCTTATAAAGACAATATCAGCTATTTCGCAATTTGAATTTGAATTGCTGACTCCTGTACTTTAAATAAATACACTTTATAATAGTTTCTGTGCTGTAGTCAGTGAAAGAGATATATTTATCTGTTATTAGTTTCTCGACTGGTTTGATGCAATCCTACAACCTACGCCATCAGTTATCTGCTTCATGCTTCGTATATTATAATCGTTGTCTACTTCTTTTCATTCTTTCCTTCAACTGTTCCCTCCACTTAAAAAAAAAAAATAAAAAAATAAAAAAATATTACATACAAAAAAGTTATTATTGATGTGAGGTGGCCTTGTTCGTGGTTAGAAAGCTCATGGAAGAATATAGTTCTAAATAACTACTCAGAAAACAGCATATAGCCAAAGGGTGTCAAGATAATGATTTAACCTTAACAATGTGACTATTATAGCTACAGACACATATGAATATTAAGGACGATAGACACGAAAGAGTTACTTTTAATGAAACAGGTAGATTTCGTAAATTACCTCCAAAGTAAACTCACAGGTCTGCAGTAAATATACTAATGGACATAAATTCGAAGTTGAATCACCGCTGCAAATAAACCATTAAAGCACGTAAAGACCGTTCGTGTGAGATGAGGAACTATAATAGAAACCTTCATCATGCACAGCACCAACTTCTAGAAAACATAGAGAAAAAATAATTAGGCTGACTGTGTATGATTAGAATGGAAAATTTTAACGTTTATCTACAGGCATATCTCCAACAAAAACAAAAAAAAAGGAATATCACGAACATAGATCGAATAAAAGACAAAAAGAGAGATTAGAACGGATTCATGGAAAGACATAGACTGGCACCTAGGATGAGACAAAGGAAGAAACGGCTGTAAAATGTTTTTCTCTCAAATTTCTGTTAATTATGTGATACTGATGATTTTTCCATATAATTAAAATTCCCGAAGCATAATTTATTTCTTGAATATTTCCCGCCAGTGTTTAAGTAAAGCAGCCTGTTGCCCTGCCTGTCTTCTCAGCTATCCAGTTTCACCAACCGAAATATTCAGTGTGGGGGAATGAAGCTATGATTAAGACGTAATTGGTCACATTAAACTCCCTTCACAGCTGCTCTGGTGGAAGCTAAATTCGTCCTGTCACTGGGTCGCCAAGTACAGTGGCGGACGCTGTTCCGTTGTTGACGCTCACAATGGACCAAGTGCTGAATCATCCTGTCTAATTTCACGGAGACTAGCGAGGGAGTCCGTGTATTCCACTATAGTGTATGTTCAGCTTACTAGTCGTTTTAACTATAACAACCATCTCGTACTCTAAACTCTATTTATTTATTATTATTATTACTCCGCGATGCACTAAAAGTGGGTTGCATTACACTAATCCTAATGAGTAACCATTTTATGCATAGGAAGGGATATACGGGAGGCGCCCATGGGCTATTTTCAGGAACCATCCCGGCATTCGCCTGGAGCGATCTGGGGAAACCGTGGAAACCCCATATCAGGATGGCCGAAGGGGTTTATAGATACCTACTCCTATCGGAATCTAAGTTCTCTCGCTCGATAACTCCTTCTTATTACACTCCCTAAACTCTCGTGGGGGGGGGGGGGGGAAGTGCGGAAATGAATCGGTTCTGGCCCTGATTTCTCTTATCTTATTTTCTCGATCATTCCTACATATGAATGTAGCTGGTAGTAATATTTGTTTGCCGTCATCTTCAAATAGGTCAGTCGTCAATTTGTCAGTCAGCTTCTGCAAAGAAGCTTCGGTGTTCCAGGTCTTCCCAACCCAATTCATTCAACATCTCACTTACGCTTTCCATCCAGCTATATATACCTGTAACGAATCAGGCGGCTCTTCTTTGGACCATCTCTAATACATCCATTAACCCCTTTTGATAGGGACTTCATACAGAACAACAATATTCTAAGTGAGGACTCACCAGAGCATTGTATGCAATTGATTTAACTTCCTGTGTACATTGTTTTAAATTACGACCTAGAAATCGGAGCATATGATTTATCTTCCCAATTACCTTCTCAATATGTTCATTCCACAACAAATTATTACAAACTGTTACCTCTAGGTATTTAGCGGAATCTACCATTCTGAGGACAGTGCCATTAATTGTATAGTCACAGCTAAATGGTGTCGCTTTTTTACTTGTATGCATGACTTGGCATTCTTTAGCGTCTAACTCCAGCTGCCAGTCTTAGCACCAAGCGATTAGTTTCATAACAACGTCTTGTAACAAAGCACAGTCGTCCTGGGTTTTTATTTCAGGATGACTAATGGCATCATCGGCAAACAGTCTTATTTGACCTCTTTTTACATCGTATAAATCATTAACGTATATGAGAAGCAACAAAGGCCCTATCACACTTTCTTTATTTTTTTCAGCACTGAACTCATGTCGTTGGTTTATGGGGTTTCGCAGGGCCCGGTTTTTTTAGTTCACAATGAAAACTGTAACAGCTGACGATTTAAATCGATCAGACAGCATGAAGGAAATTTGTCGTTGCTTATTACATTATTAACTAGCTGTTACCCGCAACTACAGGGTGCGGATGGATTTAGAATTTTATTGCTAGAATTAGATATAGAAAGCTGTAAGTTAAGTAAAAGATGTCTCGTAAACTGACTGCTAGAGAAACAAAACCTGAGCTGCCGATGTAAAATTCCAGAAAGTTACACACGCTATCCATCTGTCTGCCACCGTACGGTTAGTTTTGAAAAATTCATGGCAGAACACGTATTACTAATTACAATTATTATTAAATAGTACATATAACCTAAAAAAATATTTAATTTGGTTTCAGTTCAGTAACAGCGACATCTTTGGACAGAGAGTATAAGACAACAACTACATCGACTGAATACAAATAAACAAGAAGCGACTAATAAAATTGTTGTTAAGTAAATCTCATAACCTCTAGTATGTGGTAACATCTCTAGCCTTTGTTAATCCAGTACGAAGGCTGGTTGCGTGACGGACATGGCTACTTGGCGACCAAGCCTAGTCTTTTATTAGTACTTGTGATTACGATTGCGCGGCTGTTCTGGATTCCTTTCTCTCTCTCGCCATTATCCTCCTCGACAGTCCGGTTCCGCAAACATCCGCAGTCGCAGGGCCGCATTGTCCTAGGGCAGAGAAAGCAGAACAAAAGGCGCCGGCCGGCTGTGCATATTGAGATCCGGTCCTGGCCCAACGCATTTCGTATTCGGGCAGGTAGACGGGACGGACGGGTTGTTTTTTGCCACTTGATGTGCCACCTGTCCCGGGGGGAGCGGAAACACTGTGGCAGGGGAAGGACCTGCCTCCCGGGGGCTTCCCCCAGCTCACGTGGGAACCCGACAGCCGTGCATATTGCACCCAATCTCGGCGAGGAAGCGAGGGATCAATTACTCTCCTGCGCTTCGTTCCTCTTGACTTTGCTGAGGAATCAACGCCTAGGGAAACGGTCTGGTGACCCCGAGGTAAGGGAGCGTGCATAAACCACGTAGCCCCCACCCCCTCACCTAGCCAACCCCCCACCCCTCCCCACGTAGCAGGTAGCTTTTTTCGCTTTTAATTCCAGAAGGTATTTTGTTCTGTTTTCTCTTTCAGACTATCATAAATTACATAGGGAGAAAATTAAATGACGAAAATAAATATTCACATGATGTGTTTTCTGTGCCTCATTTTAACTGTGACAAATAATATGAATGGAAAGCTACGTGGCCTGGCTCGGAAACCTCCCCTCCTTCCACGAAGTCCACCGCAGCTTTCCAGCCAACCCCCCCCCCCAGACCAACTTACACAGTTTATGGACGCCCCCTTAAGATATCTGACTCAACGTGACATGTTTTCGGTTCGAATTCCGATCTCGGCTTCCATATTGAAATTACTTGTTTTGTCTGCTTATGTTTGATTGTGTGTGTGTGTGTCATATAAGCCAGAAGCCCGACTAATTCGGTTTCCATCCCTTACACGATACAGTTAGATTAAGCACAGTTCATCAAGACAGAGGTGGATTATGCCACCAAATAATGGTAATTTAGGTGGCAGGTTCTAGCAGCCAATGATTCCACGAGAATTGTTACTATCTTCTTACTATGTTTAATACAGCTAAAGGGTAATTTTGAGTATAGGGTGGGGTCAGCATTGCTTATTTGAGGTCAAATGTAAAATTTATTGGCATAACATTTGATAATAAACTCAACCCTTCATTTACTGGAGATGGTGATGAAAGGATGTGGCAAAGAAGTGAGGGAATTGCGTCGGAGTATTGCTTGAATATGGTGCTGTGAACTGGTAACCACATTCTGGCTATCAATTACAGGAGTTGGATAGAGCGCAAAGGACAACAGCTGGATCTGGCCAGTACCCAGGCAGTAACTGATACAGGAGCTGGAATGGGATTCACTGGAAGACAGGAGGAAGGAGGAACGTGTGCTGGGAGTGTAGAAGGTATTTGTTGGTCATGAAGTTTGGAAACATATTCGTCAGAGAACTGGGAGTAGGGGTGACCATGAACACACGCTGGCACTCGATTTCGGGCGTAAGGGAGAGGGAAGAGTTTCTTTCATTGGCAAGGGTGTCAGGGATTACAACCGGAGGTGATGAATAATTTACCAAAACCGCTGGGGGAATTTAAAATTAAAATTCATAGAGGGCAAAAGTAGACGGGTACAAGAAAGGGAGATATTGGCGTGCAGGGAAATTGCCTTCTGTGCTCCATCCCAGTTAAATTAAACTGATTTGTAATAATCAAGGCTAAATTGAGCAATTATAATTCTCTAATATAAAAGAGATGTCCAGTTTAACGACGCAAATATTCTAGCGTATTGAACACACACGAAACAAGTTTTTTCACTGGGAAAGAGGACGCTGCTTTCCTAACTTACCTATTATAGGCCCCGACACATTCTCAATGTCACCAAGACGGAACGGAGCAAAGGGTAAACATATACTCCCTTTATGTCGCACAATCGGATGTGGAAAGCAGTCAATACACCGGAATAACATGTGCAGCAATTATAACGACTACATTCACACAAGAAACTGGCAATAGATACCTGATAGAAATTCTTGTACGGAGTAGAAAGAGCTCCATGGTTTCCCAAATCACTCCAGGCAAATGCCGGGATGCTTCCTTCAAAAGGCCATGGCCGAATTCCTTCCCATTCCTTGCCCCCATCCTTGCCCCCCATCCTTTCCCGTCTCTAAAGACCTCGCTGTTGAGAGACGTAAAGCAGTTAAAAATAAAAGAAAGAGCTGTATCGTAAAGAAAGATTGAAAAATTGATAATGTTCACTAGACGTGAACAATGAATAACCTTTAACGAACACTGAAAATCTATGTATTAATGATAATGTAACGATTCTAATGCATACTTTAAAGTATAAAAAAAAGTATAGCAAAACTTTATATCTTCGTCTTAGCGGTAACGTTTTCTAGCGACAAGACTCAACTACCATGGAAAAATACAGCACGAGACAGGACCTAAAAAAGTGGGAAAGTAATTCCAATCAGCTGAAATCATTATTTTGTCGAAGATATAGATTTTTTCAGACATAAAAATAGCGAAATTAAATTACTTCTTCACAGAAAAGTATCCTGTATCCCGTAGATGGCCGCTAAAATTTCCGTAGATTTACGGTAGTACAATAATCCGGAGACTCGCTAACTGAAAGACTGAAACAATAATTATTGAAGAGAGAGTCAAAATTAAGAATACTTTTTATTTCCAGGTCTTAAAAATTCGAAATACAAAATAATATTCTACGTTGATAGTAAGAAATATCTCTGAACATGCTTTATACGGCGTCACTTTCATCACTGCTGCTGCTGTGCCTATTTTTTTTTTTATTTTTTATTTTTTTAAAATGAAAGGTACTGCTTTGTAGCCGTGCCAACGAGCGTGTCACCGTGCATAAAGAGTGCGCAGATAATTCTGTATTAAGGTATTTTAAAATCTATAATCAAACAAAATGTGAATTTTATTTCAATTGTAGGCTCACACGAGCGGTTGCAACGAAACGATTCACAATTATTAACAATTCTGTAATACAGTAACACAATACGCTCAAAGTTTAACAATACACCAATATAAAGTAAAATCAACAAATGGTAAAAAGTAGCAGAAATCCGTAGATATTTTAAGAAAATCTGAAAATCCTAACTTTTTATAAAAATTCGTACATCTACTGATAAATCAGTAGCATTGGCAGCACTGCGCCAAGGTTGATTAAATAATTTTAACCCTTTCCTACTTAAGAATGTCAATTAACATAATGACCGTACGAATGCCCGAGTAATTCGTGTGATACGACGTAATATATTGCGTAGTCTTAGTATTTACACTAATATTGTAAATGCGAAAGTATCTCTCTGCCTGTTTCTTACGTCTTCATGACAAAACGGCTAAATCAATCTCGATTAAATTTGACCAGGAAATACCCTGTATAATTAAGAAGGACATAGGACCGTTTTTTCGGGATTTTGTCTTGAAAGTTTGAAAACTAACCGAACGTTAGTAGACGGATGGTGTTTGTGAGTCTGTATAAACTTATATCCGTCGCTCAGTCTTTGTTTCTCTCGCAGTTATTTTGTATACTATCTGAACACTGTTGGCAAGATGTCCTCAGAAAGTGATATAAAATTTTCAGGAGAAACTGTGATAGATAGACTACCACATTTAACCCCTCCCACTATTAGTTTTTTGCCATTTTTAAACACGTGCAAATTTGTTCTCTTCGTGAGACCTGTTCAATGGTAGCCGGGCTTCCCTGTCACGTTATCCCGTCTCCATGTTTTATGGGAAACGTTGCACATAGCCTACAGATTTCTGTATCCAATTCTAGAAATAAAATTCTATTTCCACGCGTACTAAGTCATGGGTAGCAGATAGTAAGATTATAAATTGCTCCCCTCATTTCGTAGCTCTTAATACCTGCGTGGGCGCTAGCTAAAAACATTATTATTTACTCATCTTTTGGTTCTGTGTGTTATTCTGTCACTAGTGTGCTTAAATTACGCCAAATTACGTAAGTGGTGCTCACACTTAAGATCGAATTCGTCCGTCACTGTTTCGACGCGGCTGCCATTCTGGGTTGCCGTAAGTGTATCAATCGCTTTAAATCAAGCAATTGTTACTGTGACGTCACTGGCGAACCGTTCGTCCATTGAATGCAGTTGTTCGCTGTACCCGCATGGTCCAAATTGGTTCCTCCCCTCGAGTGTAGACACATTGAGAAGAGGCGCGTGTCTCCACCACCATCCAAAAAGATAAACCCTCATGCAGGAGCCATCAGCAATATCGCCAAGTTCCTAATTTAATAGCTCTCTTTCAGTATAATTTCTTTTATCAATAACAAAATACAAAAACACAACAGAAAACAAACAAAAAAAACATAAAAATCATAAAAACAATAACATAAAAAACATTAAAAACCAAAAAAAACTTAAAACAACATAAAAGCTGAATAAATAACTTCCTTCTTTCAGATGCAAAATAACACAAAGAGTTTCAACAACTGAGCACGTCTTGCCGTAAGTATTTCGTGTCTTGAAGGCAGGTTTTTCAGTTTTTTAGTAGATGTTTAGCAACAGCCAGACCAATACATTTACCAGTTATTAATATCTCCCTCTTTCATTGTTTTATATTCGCAGCTTGTACTGCTTCTTGTCCATTTTCTGTTTTCACTACTTCCTCCAGTATTCTTTGATGCACCGTGCCATGCTATAATCTTCTGTTCTGTCAATTAAAACTTCCTTTATTTTCGTTCTCATCTTATTTGGCATGTTATCCAGTAAATGCACTATGCAGCTTCATTCCATTATGTTCATTTGCAACCTTTATTGTTTGGTTTATTTTCCCTTCCGAATCTCTAATACCTCTAAGTTCTCCCGAAAAACAAAATCACATTTAATTAAATCATTTCGCGAGAATAGTCTGATAGTCCGTCTATAAAAACTCCGAGAACTTTTTGGAAAGTATATTTTCTTTAATTTTCTAAATACCGGAAAATATGTTCCGAAAATAATTAACTATCCGAAGTCAATACTGCAAACAAGAAAATAACATTGAATTAACAGGAGAAGAAATGAAACATAGATAGACGCTGGTCTCCATGTTGTTACACACACTTCTTATTTCTTTCTTACCCTTGTGTTTGCCTTTTTGATCCCCTTTGTGAACATCTTGCAGTTTTTTCCTTTATTATCTGATATTACTAATTTTTTTAATTTTTTTTTTTTTTTTTTTTTAGAAAAAACCTTATAGATGACGCATGGTCGCTGACAACATTGAGACTACGTATCTATTCTTTCGTTACGAAATAAATAAAAATATTTTATGAAGGAATCGTGATTTCAGTCAGCGTTAAAAACGGGAGCCACTGAATTTTTCCTTTTTTCCTGGGCCTCTCTCTTGTCTTAATTATAATTTAAAGCAGTCACAGAGGAGAAGGAAGAGTTTAAATGGAAAATTATCAGCCTTTGTAAACCCCGCAGTCGTTTCCCACCCATCAGAATCCTGTAATATCAGATTAATCACTGAATTACCAAGCTGTGACAATCGTGGTACCTTCTAGTAAACACCAATTAGGAAGGGAATCACTTACAAACGGAAACAGTTACGAGTCATCGCAAGTAGGATTATTAGTTCGAAAAAAATAACTGTTGGCAGGGCCGCATTTAAGCATAGGCTACATAGGCTGTAGCCTAGGGGCCCGCACCACAAAGGGGGGCCCGCACCACAAAGATGGGCCCTCACCACAACCTACCACAGCCTGGGCAGGTAGTAGAGCTAAAATTTTGAATATTTCGAAATTTAATCATCCAGCCACTGGCGACAGGGGGCCCGCACCACATGTATAGCCTATGGGCCCACAGAGCCTAAATGCGGCCCTGACTGTTGGGTTGGCGCATTTCTTGAATTTCCCTTGGGAAACTGTGAAAAGTCGAGTTTCGAGGCCACTCATCCGCCAAACTCTGTTTTTCTTAATTGAAGAGCTACCGGAACAGATACCAGTTACGAAATGGTTAATACTGCACACATACCACTCTCAGATCAAACGTAAGAAAACAAGATGTATGAAGTGAAAGGTAGGTAAGATTATGCAGCAGAAAATATTTCTAAAAAAAAAAAAAAATACACGAACAAACTCAAAAGTCATGGGGTTAAAAGGATCGCTTGGTGAAGTGTTTGTTTTAGACACTTAAAACTTCATATCGTGGAATACTTAAATTGAAGCAGTGTAACAACTCGGTAATAAAGACATATTCGTAGTTACGAAACGATAGCGACTTTTATGTAAACAGCGAACATTTTTATTTACCTGTCGCATCCAGGAGTAATACTTTTGATCAATATCCCTTACACATATCCTTTAATTTTCTGTTTTTTATGTTTTAAAATATCATTCGTCGATTATGTGACATTTACCACATAATTTCATGCATGCTGCTATCTGGCAGAACACATTGATGGTACTGAGAAATTATCGAATGAAAAAATACTGCGAGAAGAATTTAGATTAAATATAAACCAAAACAACGCAAAACAGAAAATATGAACTGTAACAGGAATTATAGCAGTAACAGTAGATTAAATATGAAAGTATTATTAGATGTAATACAAGTAAGTGAGTTCTATTAATTAGGAAGTAGAATTAGAAGTGATAACCGAAGCAGAAATGATATTAAAAGCCGAATAGAACTAGCAAAAAGAGCATTCTTGAAAAAAGAGAATTCTTTTAGTTTCAAATACTGATCTAGGAATCAGAAATTAGTTTCTAAAACTGTAATTATGAAGCGTAGCATTTAATGGTAGTGAATCATGGACTTCAGGAGAATTGAAGCATTTGAAATGTGGTGCTATAAAAGGATGCTGAAAATTAAGTCGACAAATAAAGTTCAGAATGAACGTGTTTTGGAAATGATGAGTTAAGAAAGAAGTCTTACAAGAAAACAGGACTCAGGATGATGGGTCAAATTTTGAGATATGCGAGAATTTGTTAGTGGAGGGAACAGTAAAAGGAGAAAGAAGTGGAGGAAGGCAAGGATTAGATAGAATATATGGAGAAGATAATTGAGCATGTAAGTTGTAAGGTGTGCATGTTGAGGGAGAAGAAGTTGGTTCAAGATAAAAGGAGATGAAAAATTGCATCAAACCAATCGATTAAAAAAAAAAAAAAAAAAAAAAAAAAAAAAAAAAAAAAAAACCATTCAACTCGGACTTGGGACTGGAAACAATAACTGCCCGTATATTATTATTATTGGCAAATTCTCCCAATAAATGGAAGACGTTAAGCAAATGACCTAATCAAGTTTTCTTTGAGTTCATCTTGTTGTTCCAATAGGCTTTCATTCTTTCTGAGAAAGCTTGTTTGCGTTCTTCCGACCACTTTGGTCTGTATTGTTTTTGTTTTGGTTGTTCAGTTATAACTTCCCATTTGTCTACTTTTTGTCTGAAGGTGTTTCTTTCTAAGATGTCTGTTGCTCCTATGTTTGCACTTTTAAGATCCTTCCGAATTTCATTCAGCCAAGGTGTTGGATTTTTAAGTGAAGTTACATAATCTATTATCTTTTTTGTCAATCGATTTTCTGGTAACCTCTTCAGGTGACCAAAGAATTTCATTTGCCTTTTCTTGATGTCAATTTCGATGTTTGAAAACTTTTCTGTTGTTTTGATTGATTGTAGTCTGTAACCAACTTTAGTGAGTCTTGCTCCTAGAATTTTTCTAATGAATTTTCTCTCTACTTTTTTATTTCTTCTAGGTTGTATATCATTATTATTATTAATTTCAATTGCGATGGCGCTAACGCCTAATTCCCTAGTCATCTAATTTCCCCTTTTTATTTTATATTTAAAAATTTTCTTTTATAATTGGAGTGTTAATTTCTCCCCCATTTACAAAATTTAATTTTAATTTCCTTAAGGGGTTTTGGTAAATTATTCTTCACTTGATAATTTTTTCCAATCCCTGATGCCCTTACCAACAAAAGAAAATTATATTGAATCAAAACATAGGATGAACTAAAGTTTTAGACATCCTGTTTCCTATTACTCGCTTATTACAAGACTGGGAGGCGATTGCTCACCTGAAGGTATCGATTCACGATTTTGCAAATTTGTTTATATTCTAGTCAGTTTGCACAATTCCGCCATCTCTGCTGGTTTGGTCGCAACACAAATTCGATCAGCAAGTTTGTTAAATCGCTTTAGTCATTTATAGTAACGCTGTAGAGGCGAGTTGCTCTCCTGGAATTGTCTGCATGTCTTTTGTGACGTGATGGTCTTCCGCCTCGGGTTGAAGTAACAGATAGGTAGGATAGTTTGGCGGAATCGCCTTCGTCTTAAACAAAAGATATTCCATAATATTTCCTCGGAGCTCCACCCAGAGACCTTAGCGATCAAATCCTCAATTTTCAGGCATTATGTGAATCATCGCAGTCTAAAGGAAGATTTACACGGTTCACTTTTCTTAATCACTCCGGATGAATCACTTGAGCGAAAGTGAAGATGAATTCACTTTTCACTTAGACGTTTCGCCACAAATGAACCGTGCAATTCAAGATGACATCTAACAAATTTGTGCGTGTTGGAGTAGATTTAATTTGCAGAAACTTCGCCTGGAAATTAAAAGTCACGTAGTGAAGAAAAAAGGAGAAGTTGGTAAATAAGAAATATGATCTTGCTGAGTGGTAGAATGGGGGCCTTAGCAACAGAGTTGAAAGAGTGGGTACTGGAGGACAAAGTGGCATTTAGAATTCGTCTTCGAATGTATGATTTACAACTGCAAGATAATTATTATTTTTTCTGATGGCTTTACGACCCGTCGACGTCAAGGTAATTATAGGCTGGAATGCATGGGGGAGCAAGGAAGGGAAGGAATTCGGCCATGGCCTTGTGAAGCAAGCATCCCCGCATTCGCCTGGAGTGATTTGGGGAAACCATGGAAAACCCAAATCTGGATCCGGACAGCGATTCGAACCCACGTCCTCCCGAATGCGAGGTCAGAGGAACATTTGATATCAGACATCTCTCCACTAATTACAAAACAGGATACTACGACGAGAAAGAATCTTCCAATCAAAGTATAGCAAGAAATTACGCTTTGGTTTCTTGCAACTGGTGACTATTTTAGAACACTTGTAGAAGCATTCCGTGTGCCTAGATGCATAGTTCCTATAACTTTTATCTGGTTTCACGACTTTGGTTAATTCACTATAATACCGCGTTCAGATACTTTCATTTTGCACTTGATTTTTTTATCTTGTCAAAAATGTGAGATTGAGTTATTAATCAAGTGCTCCATAGCTCTATCCCGTACATGTTTATAACTTTCACGTTTAGTGAGTGTTCCATAAATACTTTTACTTATGGAACGATATTAAAAATAAAGGTGTTCTTGTTTCCATCTAAAAACCAATTTACGTTAAAAATAACAACAATCAGAAATAAACAAGGGTAGTCGATCCAGGAGGAGGATTAACTTCGGTATTTTGATTGTTGTTTACACGCGTCGCTCTTAAGGATTCATCCGAGCGAAGTTAAGTCCGATCCAACTTCTTTCATTTGTTGTCTTAGATTATCAGTTTGGAAGAATGAGCGATCTGGTGTATCAGTGGTTAAGGCATATGACTGGAAATTGAAAGGTCCCCGGTTCGAATCCCTGTCTAGGCGCGGGTTTTCTTAGATGTTTAAACTGTTCTTCACCTCTGGCACAGCTTGCTGTGTAATGCGAAGTACGCCAGAACACATCCGCGTTAAACTGTAGTTCCCCTGTACCCGGTAGGTTTGCCGTGTTAGATTAAGATGACAGGAGTGGAATGCGCAGCCAATAGAAACCCTGTCACCAGGAAAATACGACCACACGGAATTATTATTTCGAAGATTTGCTGTCTGCAAAGTTAACTTTCGTTTCAGTACGAGTGATTCACCGAGCGTTGTTGATGAACGGTTAACGTTTTCTGACCTCGCATTCGGGAGGACGTAGGTTCGAATACCCGTCCGGACATACAGGCTTGGGTTTCCCATGGTTTTCGCAAATCACTCCAGCCGAATGCCGGGATGCTTCTTCAAAATGGCATGGCCTAATTCCTCCCATTCCTTGCCCGAGTCCTATCCCGCCTCTAATAATCTCGACGTCGACGAGGCGTAAAGTCATAAACAAAAACACGAGTGATTACGAAAAGTGAACCGTGTAAACGCGCCGTAATACCTCCTCGGGGTTCGATCCAGAGGCCTTCCGACGAAATCCTCGACTGTGAGATATTATCGACGTCTAAGATAGTGCATACTCCTGGCGAGTCGAGCTGCCAACCCCGACTCCACTCCACTCAGCACGTTTCGATCCCCTCTGCCCACCCCCCTCCCTCCATTCTCCCCCCCCCCTCCAACCCCTCCGCCCCCGCGTCCGAGCGGCAGCTCGCCAGCTCCTTTTTTTATCCCCCTTTTTTCCCTTTTTTCCGTCTCTCTGTTCATCCCTTCCTCGCCACCGCCCAATATAACGCACGCGTAACCTACCCCCCTCCCACCCCTTTCGCGGCGGCGACTTCGTAAGAATTTCTCCCCGCGAGTTGCACAGTGCGAGGACTGCTAGCGACCGGGAGGGTTCTAGGAGCTCTCCCTCCCTCCCTCTCTCCCTCTCTCTATCTCTCTCTTCCTCTCTCCGTCCGTGTGAGTGTGCGTGTAAAAAGTGCGTGGCCGCAGCTCGCCTGGCCCTCGGCCGCCAGTCGACAAGTGACTTGGAAGCGGGTCGGCGGAATGATCGCACCGCACAGCAGCTCCGCCTTATCACAGTGAAGCCGCCAGGTAAGCCCAGGCCTCGCCCGCGTGTGCATTACTTTCAGTCGCTCCGCAGGCTCGGGACGTCGCATCAGTGTTCCTCGTGCCACCGTATCGTTAACCGTCGACAGTGTAAGTGCGTATTCAATGCGACATTAATGCCAGTCGCCGCACTTAAAATATCTCCGCGCCTGTTAACATTCTGAGCGGCTGCGCCGGACTGCGTTCCATTGTTGCGTTCCGGGCGGACTTCGGCAATTTGTCGGTGAGTTGTCGAAAGACACTTGTTGCAAAATCCTTACCACGCCCACTGACTGTCGGAGAAAAATCGCAGATTAGTTTCATTCTACAACGTTATCCTCGACTGATTGCGCTCCAAACATAAGTTGCTACAAATAAACTGCAGGTAAACAAAATTAATACTATTTGTGTTACCACGACAATTTCTTTGCTTAGTCGTCGATAAATATTTATTTTTTTTTCTGTTCTGCGTGTAAGGTTTTAATATTAAGGTTTGCATCTGCTGACTCCTTGAAAACGGTCTGCAACGACAATTTATTGAAATAAAGGAGATCTAACTTCAACCTACATCGTTGTGTCTGCAATCTGTCAAACAGTTTTATTTCACAGTGTGTGGTTTTCTCTTCGTTAACAGCCTTCGCACCAAGTGGGCCATGGTTAAATTGTCTTTTCAGATACCTCCCTCCGTACTTGGAATAATGCAGTGTCGCCTGCGAGTTTGTCGGCAGTGGCGGCAGGCACATGTCGCGCAGTAAGCAGCAATGCAAAATAAACTTCCTGTAACAGTATGGTTAATGACGTGTGTTTGGACTGTTTCTAAAGTAAACATTATAGTCGCTGTTTAAGTGTTAAAGTCCGTTGTTTCTGGACCTCATTTCCATATGACCGGTCAACACTTCCCCAAAAGATTTGCACTTCTCTCTGTCTGCTGATCTACATAGCTATCCCAAAAAACAAATAACTTATCTACACCCGTGTGATAGATGCCTTTTTTATGGTAAATAATTATTGGTAATGATCCCTAGGATATTTGTCCACCTGTAATAAAACCACATCACGAAGTGTAGTAGTAAAAGAAATCCAGGATATTTTTTTAGTTTAAATTTTATTATTTTATGGTGTTTTGAACATATTTCAGAAAAAGTGTGAAAGTTGGAAAAAAAATTTCTATAGTAATGTGGTGGCAATATATCTACTCCAGCTACCGATAAATAAGAAATATGTTTTGCAAACTTTGAAATTTAGTTCTAATATTTACTAGAAGCGTTAACGAAATGGTATGTAAATATTAATGAACTGTATGAACTTACGTCATTCATAATATCAAGGAAGAAACAAACGAAAGGTGTCTAAAATCCGGGTGATTTCAGGTTTGAACTCCTGTGATTCACAGTTGGAAACGAAACCCTGCAGATCGGATTTTTCGCTTGAGGGAAACGGCCTTTGTGAAATATCCCCCCCCCCCCTTTTCCCCTGTTTGAAGGGCCCGCGCAACAGCAGTAGGAGCGCCGATGCTAATAGAAGCGGCGAACAGCCAGCAAAGATGGCAGCACCGACGCTACGAGAGCGAGGGGTAACTCGTGAAGGTTTTTGACCAGACAGCAGAAGAGAAGGGAAGACAGGACCGATTGGGTTGGGCTGGTCGCAGCCGTCGGTGGGAAGGTAAGGAAAAGTTTGTTACCTATCGCCTCAAATGAAGATGGCCGCCGAAAAAGAGCAGAGAGAAGCTAGGCGGCGACGCCCCGACCATGGGGCCACACCTCAGTGATCGAGTGAATGATTTTCTACACGTTATCTGACCGCCGAAAACAGCGGCGGCCACACTTCTTTGCAAGTGCGCGAGTGTGCTTGTGGGAGTGGCTCTCCTCTGGTTTGCAAGATTCGCGACAGGGGGGAATACCCGTGCGAAGCGGTTTCGCATTCGCCGATTCGTGCGTACCAATCAGCGACGACCTCGCAGAATTCGCGAACCTGCGAGTGGTCGGCGAACGCGCTCCAACTTCAAGTTGGCGAGACCGCCATTTAAATCCAGTGTAGTAGTATCCGGAATTACAGCTCGTTGCGTCGTCAACAGGGCCGGCAGCGAACGAAGTTGTTTTTAACGAGCTGTTGTTTAGGAACTAACTTGGCTGTGTGCTGTTTCTTAACTTAGTTATCCACATCACGGAAGGAAGGGCGAAAATATGTTTGATAGTGTACGACAAATTTTAGAAAGTTATTTTTTTCGTTTCGTCACCTGGATACTATTGATAAAAAGATGTCGCTTTCACTCGTGACTATTTCACAAGTGTACAGTTGTGCCCACGAAAACTAGAAGACGACGTATTAATTTTCGTTTACGGTTTAAACTTGCAGCTTTTTATTGATCTATTGCGGTTAGAAGTGGCTGTACTGTGTGAAAATCTCTTTTATAACGTTATTGTATTTTCTCTTTTACTGAATCATTTTTATGTTGCAGTCCGCTGTAATCATTTCAAGGGAAATTGTTTCTATATATCCAGTGAATTCCAAAACTTTGAACGATGTATTACAAATAGCAGATTCCTTAACGTGCACCGGCTATTTTTTCTTTTTTTTTTCTTCGTACTGTCCGTCGTTTCTAAGAAAACGCCACGCTGCCTCCCTAAAGCGTAATATTCTTAGAATCCGTGTCTATTTGGACTGCCAAAAAGATCCAGTTGTGCTTCGCTAGTACTGCTGAAATATGGTGTGTTTTAACAATTTCTTATGATCGTTCTGAAATTTTGTTTCACGTTCAGAATTTATTTTTACATCGAGTGTAGAATATTAATTTATTTAAAGCTATAAATAGTTTGTGCATTGTCTTAAAAAATTGTTTATGATTAATATTACGATATCAGAACCCATAAATTTTATTGCTTCAAAGTTGCTAAAGAATTTAGTTTTATGTCATCCCTATAATGATTAAGAATTCGTTTCCATTTATTTGTTATATTAAACTATATCTTTGATTATCGGTGTTGTTTTTTCAGTTTATATTTGGTTAGGTCAATAAATTTTTAGGTATATAGGTCTTTCGCAAGGGATTCTTTTTAAAAAAAAAAAAAAAAAAAACAATACAGTTAATGCATGGCACGCTTGAAGGGTTTGTGCAAACGCTGTTGTTTATGCGTATTATTTCTTTACTTGTTTTTCTTTAGTTGTCTGCAATAAAAATGATCACCGGTAATTGTTGCTGAATTTCAAACATCACGTTGCTCTTATTGGGATAAACAGTATCACGTTTTACTGCTATACCGACGGAAGAAACTTAAGTGTGCGTTTCTTTGTGTTAAAAAACAAATTAGCTTTTAGAATTTAGAGTGCGGAAAGCTTATAAAACATTTGTAAGGAAAATAGCCGTCGTGGCAGGGTTATAAGATCCACTGCAGTTGTGATTTACGATCAAAATATGGTGTGAAAGTGAGGTCTCAATTTTACATATTGTATTTTTTATCTAACTGCACAAAGGACATAACAATGTTATACTTTGTCCTGATGCAAATCTTTATCTCGTTAACAAACTAAATTAATAATTTGTTGAATATTTCATTTTGGCAAACAATTAGTACTGGGAATAAATGAGTGATGTTAAGGATATTTTTAGACCGTTGTGGCGAGAAAAATGTATAAGATCGCCGAAATAACTGATGAAGCAAATGCCGTAGCATAATTTTTCCTGCGGATAAACGCAATTTTCCTTTTGGACATTTTCCTTAATGCAATTCTACTGTTCTTTGTAATTAACACGATTCCAATACTGGTAGAGAAATGAGTAGTAGTTTACCTCGCGATACACGCCGTGACTAACATGGCTTTTATCTAATTACTAATACTATTTACCAACAATAACTAAATTCCTCGTGCCTTATGCTAGAACCAGAACATTGTGGCCCTGGCTGTATTTCAATCCAACTACAATCTGAACTAATATTGCTGTTACAAAATTAATCTATGCAGACACATCTAAACATATAAAAATGCATCCCGAACTACATATCGAATAATAACAACATTGCCTACATAAGCTTTCCTTGTTCGCGTTGCATAAACTATTACAATTAATTTCATCATACTCCTTCAGTATGAACTGCATCTCGACTAACGCACGCACAATAATATATTCTCCTTATCACGATGTAAACTTGACCAGAGAAAATGATAATTTTTTATTGAAAATTAAAGTCATTCAGATATTTTGATTACCTGTCTAATAACTATTTAACGTTTTGTGATCTGGAATAAAAATTCTTATCACTAAGTTACTAATTTGTATTAGCGAAGATGTCACATTTCAGTCGCATTAAGCACTACATTAATATATTTACTAATTGGCATTGAACTAAACCAATTCTCGTTATCGTTTGCGGTTTACTTCTAGAACGCGATACCAATGCTACAACTTAACTGTCTGTACAGGTATCACATCAACTTAACTATTTCTTTTTCTTCCTGACGGTTGTTTTTAGGTTGAAACGCTGCTTGAACAAGAAGAAAAATTTCGCAAACACTATGCGGATAATTCTTTGATAGTTGCGATGTTTTCCGCGTGGCGGAAAATTGTTGTAACAGTTATCGCGACCTAGAATTAAATCCCGTCGGTGTTGGTCCAAGACACTAGCAAGTAATCTTATATGCCACTGACTACATGCTAGCTGATTTTTAATATTTGTTCAGCTTTTAGAAAGAAAAAAATGGATGTTTCATAAATTTTCGATTTTTTTATGCAAAGTGATTAGTATAATTAGTAATATTTGCAAGGATCAAAAAATAAAAATGCTGCAACTTACGTTTAAGAACCTTTGCAACATATTCCTGTGTTGATATGTATGATAGGGCCTATATGCCACTAAACTCTGGATAGCTAGACCATGATTCTTAAAATGTGCTCATTTACCAGCAAAATTTAATTGAGAAAATCTGGATTGTGAACCCCTGATGTAATTCACTTTCTTGATTACAGTAAAAATAATAAATATAATAAAATAATAATTTAAAATTATAATAAAAACAATAAAAGCCACTCCCACTTTATTTCTTTTCTGACTTGAATGAATTCTTGTGGAAAAGAAGTCCTTATAGAAAATATATCTTTTTGGTGGCAATAATTATGACCTATTTCTTTCATTTTTTCATGAAATGTACTGTTGAATTATATAATAAATTAATTGATAGAAAGTACCAATAATACTAGTTGAATAGCTGCCACTTCCATCTCAAATTATTTTTTTTTCTGCTGAGTATAATAAGTTGCAATTTGAGATGCAGTTGTTTATGGTTGCTCAAATACCATTATACCATAAAAAATAATCTCAAAATAGGCAAGTCTGAATGTGGTAGCCTAATAAATTGGGATATTCTCTAGTAAAATAGCTTCTTGATTGGCGTACATTACAATTGCCTAAATCTTAAGGAAATAGGAAAAATTTTCCTTTGTAGGTAAAGAAATCAATTAGGGCCTGGAATAAGTTAGTAAAGGATATGAATCTGGAAGGAATTTAAATTGAAAAGTTATGTTTATTGGAAAACTGGCACCTGTGCATTTTCTCCATGACGATTGGTTATTATTAATACCATCAAATTTTACACCACTGAACTCAAACTACTAATTAGGAGTTGAGATGTCATTTCAGTTTTTGTTTTTTCTGCGTAATGTGCACTTTTAAAGATTGGGAGCTAATTGTTAAGTAATTGCCTTGCAGAAACGATTCCTGGTCTGGTTGGGAATTTTTGTGGCTTGCAGAAATTGCTCCCTTATCTGAAATATGTGTGAATGTATTCTAATTTGGATTTATTGTCAAAGTGCAGAGCCAAACACAACAGAATTAAACTTTTTGTCAGCTGGAAGCCCTGTCTAAGCAATTAAGATAACACAGACTTGCCTTGATGTCTGTATAATCATTCTGCAAACATGCAACAAAAATGTGACTTATAATATTTACACACTCTTGACGGTGTGACTTATAAATTTTGCTAAAAAAATATTATTCCTTTATAAAGTATTAATGGTTTTTAATTTATCCTTGTCAGAAAAAAGTTTGATTGGAGTCAAGGAAATTTATTATTTTTATTCAGTTCTAGTTTGTTGGGAATTTTTCCCTAATCTTCAAGAATTCTTTGACTCTGAATTTTTTCAAACTTACCTTCTGTTAGTCTTTGGATCTTGATAATTATTTTACTTAAAGAAATGATAAAATGTAACAATGTTGTTGTCTCTGATAATATATGGCAGTGTGATATGGTGGTGATGAGGCTTGGAAAGATATTGTTGAAAGAATTGAGGTGTGTGTGGAGGGAAAAGGTGTCCGTGAGCACATACTGGCACTTGATTTCTGGCACAAGACTGTGGGAAATTTTTCTTTTGGTAAGAGCCAGGGATTGGAATAAATTAGTGTGAGAAGTGATGAATAATTCCCCAAAAATTCACCAAGAGAAAATGTAGATGTGAGCAAGAAAGGAGAAAAAATTGACGTGATGCAAAATTGCCACCAGAATATGTACTACATCACATTTAAATTAAATTAATTTTTTCATAAATGTATTTGAAGAAATTCTATGACGGTTTCATTGTCAAAGCAGCAATTTGATGTAATGCCAAATTTCCTTATTATTTCCCTTCAGTGTTTTTCCACTATGCTGTTTAACTATATTTTGGAGTAACAGATCAAATTTAAAAGGTATCAGGGATTGGAATAAGTTACCAAGGGAAATGATGAATAATTTACCGAAAACGTTGAAAGAATTTAAAATTAAAATTTGTAGGGTGCAAATGTAGGTGGGTACAGGATAGGGGGAGGATGGGTGTCTAGAAAAATTGCCACCAGAGCGTGTGCTCCGTTGCAATTAAATTAAAATTAAAAAATTTTCTGTTTTTAATTATGCAGGACTACTGGAAACCAATTCTTTAATGCAATTTTCCACAGATTTCTCCTTAATTTATATTAAAAGCATAACTGTTTACTCGCATTTCTTCTGTTATTATGTTTTAATCTCAGATATCAGTCTAGCAAGAACAAGTATCAGTTTAAAAGCGCACAGAAAATATGCTGTAAAACTTTGTGCTTAATGACTCAGTTTTCTGGGTAACACATTACCCTGAAAACCGAGTCATTACCAAGTCTGGCTGTGGAAACCTAAGAGTTCAGATTTCAAGGTTCATACTTAATTTGTTCAGGTTTAGTTTGTATCAGACAAAAAGAGATTTGAATTATTTCCACATTGTTTTGAAACGCACAGTAGCTAGTAGACACTCACATAGTGCTTTAGATCTCTCCCATTCTGCTTCCATACTCTAAGTAAAGCTAAATGTTTGTAGAAAGCTTATCTTGCTTAAAAATCTCTTTCGCTAAACATATTAGCAATGAGTAAAGCCATTACTTTTTATTGACATTAACTTCCTTCATAATTTTATTTTAATGGAGCATAAGGCCTGGGGCAATTACCCTATATGTCTACTTTCCCATTTTGTTATTACTTTTCTTTGTTTGATATTTTAAGCAATGTTTTTCTCAAATTAATATATAATAATGAATAAATTTTCAATATAGTTATGCACACTTCCAGATCAATATAAACATTGCTGAATGTTGCATAACTTTGCATTTGAGCTGTAATTTCTGGAACTTTTTCAGCAGTGTGATTGATGCAAACCTTTTCTTTGAGAGTCTTCAAAATATTTTTGATTAATGACTTCTTACCAATTATAATACTAAAAGATGCAACAGAAAAAGAAAGAAAGTGACAAAATATGTTATTGCACTTTGTTTTAGGAGGCTACATCATGGGACACTAGAATCATATTAGATATTGTCACATGTTAGTTAGTAGGTTTTATAGCATGTAAAATATCCTATACTTCTCAAAAAATTAATATCATTTCCAGCTGGAATTTTTAGATACTGTTGATTGTAGCTTGGAACTCTGGCACCATAAGAATTTACATTTATTTTCCCCTCAAGTAACATAAAAAATGTGGTTGCATCAGATTAGGAATATTAATTATCATAACTAAGGATAAAATATTGACAGTTTGCTAGAAAAAGCAGACATTAGGTCATTTATATATATTTTAAATAAATTGAATTATTAAAAAGACAAGAAGCAAGGCATTAGAGTAGGAAATGCTATAAAATGGCATGTAAGGTGGAAAGGAGTGCCACAGGGTAGTTTACTGTAACCATTGCTCTTTGTTAATCTAATCAATGATTTACAGTCAGATGTTAGCTGATTTGCAGTTGTCATTATTTTATATAATTTAAAAATGACTGTGAATGGCTATAGGGAGATCTGGGCATGAGATCTAATTGGATAGGTACACATAGAATGAAGAAAAATTGCAAAAAGTCAGCTTATTAGCTCCACAGATTAAAAAATAAATGTTTTGTTACAAAATGGGAAGAGAACTTGTTTGTTGAAGAAATAAAATGTAGCCTAAGTGTTTTCTAGATTAATTAAAGGTGCAAGTTATAGATACAAGTTTCAGAGATCATTATTTCTGAAGTCAGTGATGAAAGGATGTTACAGGGAAGTGAGGCATAAACTTGATCATAACAATCCTTGAATATGGTGGTGTACTATGGGACTCACATTAAATGCATCAAAAACAGGACGCTCTGGCCTCGCATTCTGGAGGACATGGGTTCCAGTCCCCGTCCGGGCATCCAGATTTGCGTTTTCCATGGTTTCCCCAAATCACTCCAGGCGAATGCCAGGATACATCGTACAAAAGGCCATGGCCGAATTCCTTCCCGTTCGTAGCCTCCATCGTTTCCCGCCTCTAATGACCTTGACGTCAACAACGCATAAAGCCATAATAATAATAAAAACAGGAATGCAAGGAAGGATGTCATGAACACATTATCTCAGAATAAATGCGCATGATAAAAAAGCCATAAGGCTTATACTTGTTATTAGACTTGGATGGATATTGGCAGAAGTATGATCAGAATGTGGGAGAGATGACCACGACTGCAAACGATCATTTGATTTCAGGCACAACACAGTGGGAATTTTTTGTTCAATAAGTAAGGAAATCAGAAACTGAAATATGTTACTGAATGAAATACTGAGAAATTTATCTGAAACAATAAAAGGTAGAAATTTATGAAATGTGAAAGTACAATTAAATAAAAAAAGGATATATCTGTATATTTATGGTTCCCCTTCACTAGTATATAATTTCTTTATATCTATCTCTAACGAACGGTGTTTTATTTTAAGATCATTACTTTAGTTTCATTTTTAATTAAATTTTAATTGCAATTGAGTACTTGCCCCAGTGGCATTTGCCCAGATGACTTTGCATTTTATGAATTTTTACTTTAATACTTTTTTTAAAAAGTTTGAGGTAAATTATTCACCATATTCCTCGTTGAATTAATTCAATCCATTTCTACTTTGAGTTTCCACTCAATTTGGTTTGAAATTATCTACTCTTACTAATCCGTCTACCAATAAAAAGTAAATTCGTATGATTTTGTGAACTGGTGAAATTAGTATTTCAATTTACCATGGATTCTGCCTCTATAGTTTAGCACGGAAACTCAACCATTCTGTCAAGCCTCATCACCATATTTGCCTTGTAAATTCCCAGCATGCTCCTCACTCCTGTCTTCTGATGACTCCCAATCCATCTCCTTTATCATATCTGAAGTTACTGATTGTGTTCTGCAGTAGTTTCCACAAACAAATCTAGCTGCCATTTGCACACCTCTCCCCCTCCCCAACTCCTGTATTTGATACACATATTGTGGTTAATTCTTTTATTTAATTGCGAATGGAGCACATGCTCTGGTAACAATTTACCTATACACCCATTTTTAAAATTAATTTTTATCCTAAATTCTTCAAGTATAATATCCTCGCCTACCTGATTTTGCCCTTTGCAAATTTTAAATTCTTTGGTCTAGCTTACTTGTACCTGTCTACCTTTGTCCTTTATGCATTTTAAATTATTTTAGCATTTCTTTGGTAATGTATACCAATCGCTGACTGCATTACTCACAAAAGAAAATTTTTACACTCCTTCAGGCCTGAAATTGAGTGCCCCATACTACCCCACCATACTGTAGCAATAATCTGACCAAGGGTATATTTCCCAGTTTCCCCACATCCCCTCGTTAGCCTATCCTGTAGATGCATTTTTTTGAAACCTTTCCCTTCCACCTGCCCACATTAATTTATTATCAAACGTTATGCCAAGGTATTTGCACTTTTTGCTTACAGCAACTAATTCCTCCATTAGCTAATAATCATACAAAACTTTTATTTTCCTATCTGTATATCTAACAGGTCAGTTATTTTTGGCATTTATCCGCATCACACAGTGATCTACCCATCCAGATGTTCTATCCAGATCCTCTGTAGCTATTCATGATACTTTCCTAATTTTAATCCTATTACACAACATTGTCATCTGCAAACAGCATACTTCTGACTATAAATTAACAATACAGTCATTCATTATAATAGTGAATGGCAATGGTAGAAATACACTACCCTGTGGCACTCCTGTTTTCACTTTCACTTCTTTTGATACTGCATTTCTTATCGCAGTTTCTTAAAAATTCCTCCACCAAGCAAATCGCATTTACATCCACTCCTCATGGTTTATTTACCAATGTTTTGCAGCTCCATCAAATGCCTTGTTATTATTCTAATTATTTAATTTTATTCCTATTGATAGTTTTCGACCCCACTGATATTTACTTTTATTCAAAAAACTAATTATGTTCCATTGACATAGAGATCATCTTTTAAAGTGTTTAGGACTGTATATTTAAAATGCTGTGTATGAATATCCACAAAGAATGCGGTAAGATAGCTGAGACAACATGCTAATTAATGAAAAGAGTTTGGTATTGTTAGTTTGACTTGATTCTTACCACACTAAACAAAATATGCACAAATCTTCTTAAAACTTCTTGCTATTTCTCAGCTATCATTATAAAATTAAAATTTGTTCAAGAAATTCTGTGCTGTATTTTCTTTTGCCATCACTAAAGTTAACCGTCGTTATAATTTAATTTTAATTGCAATGGAGCACACGCTTAATTTGCATCTTCAGTTATATGTGTGATATACATGGTTGGGATAAGTGGCTTGATATCTTCTGCAAGTAAAATGAGGTTCCACTGCTGTATCATTGAGATGTAATTTCATTCAAAAATAACCCCTGCAGGTCAACATTGGTCTAATGGATGCTTGTAATTCACGAGTTCTTAGCTTTTGTCTTTTTGAGGCATCCCAGTGGAAATATTTTTTTGGGGGGGAGGGAGGGAAGGGGGGCTAAAAAGAAATATGGCAAATGTATGCTTGTTCATGTGGATTATATTAGTGAAAATAGTGTTTCAGAAATTGTGTAAAGTAAATGCTGACATTCTCGTAAAAAAATAGAGATCCCAAAAATTAATTAATAAATATTTCAAGCTTATGAACTGATTTTAGAAGCCTTGAAAGTTAAACTTAATGAGGATGGATAAATTTAGATTATATTAATAAAATATTATTTCTTTCAAAGACTTGTCTGGCATTTTAGAGATTTGGCGTGATTTTAAAATTATTTCATTATTTTTTGTTAAATGGCAGCTTAAATTAAATTCCAATAAGTACAATGTAATGAGCATAGCCAAAAACAGAAACAACTTATCCTCGAGTACAAAGTACCCTGTGCAATTCTTGGGGTGGTTGATTTCTTTAAGTTACTTCTTAGTACAAAGGAAAATCTAATTCTAGACTGCAGTTCATAGCTTGAGAATTATACATAATTGTAACGTATCTGTAAATCAAACGGCGTATAAAAGTCTTGCACACCTTTATCTGCTCTGTGTGGAAACCGTATTGCAATGGATTGATGGATAGAGTTGAGAAGAGCTGTGTGATTTGGAATCCTTTCCATAATCCTTACAAAGGTGTCTCAGGATTGATACACAGAATGGGCTGGAAGTCTCCAGTAGATAGACAATGTAGTTTGGATACAAATTTATTGGATAACATGTAAATGCTTTACAAATGCAGGAATGCAGTGAAATACTTCATTACCAATGTACTTGCGTTGCAGTGATTAGCTAGATAAAATCGGGGAAACCAGGTGCTTTACTGAAGCCTGTAAGAATTCTCTCTTCCCTTGTGGCATTAGAATTGGAATTCCCAGAGTGTAGACTTATGGTTTGGAGTAAACATCAGCACACTCTTGCATGTTACAATATTTAATTTACATTTGTTTCTGCCTTTTATTATTATTATTAATTTAACTGCGATGGAGTACTCACCCTGGTGGCAATTCCCTTAGTCATTTAATTACCCAATTTTTATTTTATTTTTAATTATCTTCTATAATTTGAGTGTTAATTTCCTCCCCATCTACTTTTGTGATTTATGAATTTTAATTTTAAATTTGTTAAGTGTTTTTGGTAAATTATTCATAACTTCACTTAGTAATTTTTTCCAATTCCTGACACCCATACACACAAAAGAAAATTTTCCTACTCCCTCATGCATGAATTAAGTGCCAGCTTGTGCCCATGGTCATCTTTTCCCTTCCATGCATTACTCCTAACTCTGCGATCAAAATCCTTCCAAGCCCCATCACCAACACATGTCCTGTACATTCCCAGCACTCTCTTCAACCTCCTCCTATCTTCCAATGACTCCCGTTCCAGCTCCTTTATCATATCACACACTGGCTGGGTTCTGCGATAATTTGCACAACAAATCTTGCTGCCCTTCTTTGAGCCCCGTCCAATTCCTGTAATTGATACCCAAAATATGGATCCCAAACTACATCACCATATTCAACCAATGTTCTGACCAAAGTTTTGTAATCCAATTTTTAACTTCTCTGGTACATTCTATGGCAAAATCATTGATACCAAGTTAATCTAGGTCGATAGTGGGAATGGAGTTGTCTAAGTAATTATCATGGGTATACTGCTGAGTTTTATTGTGAAACATAACATTCTGTTCGTGAGCGCTGTAGTCACCTTCAGGTGATCTTGATTCATACCTTTAAACAATCCATAACATATTTCATGTTTCTTCCAGTGCTTTTTAGGAAGCATCAGGGCCGGCGCTAGGAATTTCGGGTCCGGGGTAAAATGGGTGACCTTTTTTTTTTAGCTCTACAAATTGGCCGGGCGACAATGGGCGGATCCTTGGCTTCGTGGCCTGAGGACCCCTACAGTCAGTGATCGGGGCCCCCTCACAGCCATCGGGCCCAGGTACTTTTGACCCACTTCCCCCCACCCCCTAACGCTGGCTCTGGGAAGCATAGAAGGGAAAAGATGACATGGCCACAAGTTAGCAGCCAATTTTGGGCATAAGTGTGTGAGCAAAATTTCTTTCGGGTTTGGGATTGGAATAAATTACCAAGGGAAATGTTAAATAATTTAACAACAACGTTGAAAGAATTTCAAGTTGAAAGTCAAAGTAGCAAAAGTAGGCGGGTACAAGAAAGGGGTAAAAAGGATTTGTAGGGATATTTCCGCCGGAGCGTGCACTCCATCACAATTAAATTAAATTGATGTATCGCCACACTTTGTTCCATAATTTTAGTGAAAATTTTTAGGGGGAAGAAAAATCCAGCCATATTGAATAGAATGAAAGTATTAATTTTTCTGAAAATCATTTTAGTTCTGCACCAGTTGTGGTTTCCACAAAAGTTAAAATGTACTTTCAGTGGAATATCAAACCATAATGTATGTATTACAATTGTATAATAAATTGTGAAATTTTATCATGATCAATCATGTAAATCCAATATAAACTCACTTTGTGGAACTCAGTATATCTAATTTTCAAAACCAATCCATTTAAGACATAAAAATTAACTGTTCTAAACCTTTTCATTAATTAATTGCAATGAATCATATGGCAAGTTGGCCGTTACCCTACAAACTTTTGCATTCAACAAATCTTGTTTAAAATTTTTATTTTTTTATGTTTGAGGAAATATGTTCAGCATATCATTTAATAATTTATTCCATTCTCCCATACCTTACCTACAAATTAAATTCCCACTGTTTTTGCCTGAAATCAAGCACTAGACAAGGGAATTGGTGTAATTTGAATGCATGTGTCACTGACTTACTGAAATGCCTCAGTGTAGATTAATCTGCTTTTTAACTATTTTTCCAGTAGATTAACAAAATATTTGGAAGTGAGTGTATATTTCAACTTCTGTATTGTCATAGGATTAGTTCTTGGTATCATTTGAACCATATGAATATGATCTTCAGAATGCTAGATTATATTATAAACATGAATATACAATGATGTGTTTTCTAGTTACATAATTAATTTATATAACTGCGGTGGAGTGCACTGTCTTGTGGAAATTTTCCTAAACACCCATTTTCTACTTTCTTCTTAATTTTTATACTAAATTCTTTGAGTCTAATTTTTCCACCTACCTGCTTTTGTGCTTTACAAATTTTGATTTTAAATTCTTTCAGTGTGTTTGAAAAAATTAGTCATCACTTCCCTTAATAAATTATTCCAATCCCCGAGTCCCTTGCCTACAAAAGAAAATTTTCCCACTACCTTATGACTGAAACTGAGTGCTACCTTCTGGTCGTATCAATCTTTTCCCTTCCATGCACTACTCTTAATTCTTCTACTAATTTCAATCCTCTTCATTGATATACACCTTGTTCACTTCTAGCAGTCTGTTCACCTCCTCACCCTTTTTCCTGTCTTCCAATGAATCTCAATCACAAAGTAGAAAGTATTTATTTGGATTCTAAAATCTGAGCCTGCTCCACGCGAAATAGTAATTGGATAGGCAGTTAAAAGGCATTAAATTCATTCATTATAATGCAGGTGGCTTGAAACATTAATTTAATTAGTGTCAATAATATTTTTTGTTAAGCAAATGGTACAATTTCACTAAGTGTAATAGGAGAATTTTGCAGAATTTGAGTAGCATCTCTCTGGTACAAAGTAACTGAACAGTGAAAAGATCTACTGGGCACGAAGACCATTGCTCGAATATGGTAGTGTAGTATGGGACCCACATTTTGAGTATCAAATACAGGAGTTGGAGAAGGTGCAAAGAAGGGCTGCTAGATTTGTTTCTGGAAATTATCGCAGAATGCAATCAGTGACAGATATGATAAAGGAGCTGGAATGGGATTCATTGCAATATAGGAGGAGGATGAGGAGGGTAATGGGAGTGTACAGGGCGTATACTGGCAATGAGGAATGGAAAGATATTGCAGTAGGTATGAAAAGTAGTGCATGGAAGGGAAAAGATGACCATGACCACAAGCTGACACTCGATTTCAGGCACAAGGGGGTGGGAAGATTTTCTTTTTTAGGTCAGGGTGTTAGGGATTGGAATGAGTTACCAAGGGGAATGATGAATAACCTACCAAAAACGTTAAAAGAATTTAAAGTTAAAATTTGTAGATGGCAAATGAAGGTTGTGTGCAGGATAGGGGGAAGTTGGGTGTGTAGGGAAATTGCCACCGGAGTGTGTGCTCCATTGCAATTAAATTAAAAATTAAATTAAAATGAATCTGCCCATCTACAAATATTGTTTGCCAGAGACTTATCCAAATAATTCTGAAATTACTCCAAGATAATTTCTTTATACAGGCTATTTCCTATTATAAATGATAATTAAATGAGTTAGAAAGTAATGAGTTTTGTTATTGATTGATAAAACTTGTGGGGAGAGAATCAAGCAAACCATTGATTGAACTGTAACTTTGCACTCAATACTTTTTACATTCATCTAGGCATTCATTATTGTTTTTGCAATAAATGAAGGATAGAGATTTCTGTTTACATGCACATCCAGAACCACTGAGTATTACGTCACTTATGTCAGTAAAAAAGTTTTTCAGCATTATAACTTTTTAAAACATTGAAAATAAGGGAGGAAAGGGAAAATAAACCCATCAGTCATCATGGATAAAGACAGAGGGAATACAGTAAACACGCAAATATGAACACGCCTTAGAGTATTTCAGTTTAAACCTTAATAATAATCAGAGGTCAATGGCAAGAGGGATTGTTTGTGTACAGACCAATGCTTGCCACAAGATTAAACCAAAGATGAATCAAGCGTGGATGGTAATAGTGGGGAAAGAATCAAATTAAATAATATTTCTGCCATGATAAAAGTCAGTTAAAAACAATTTTTAATGCTATATATATGCCTTGGTGACTGTATGAGATGAAAGAGTAGAAGTCATATATACAGTGAATGGTCATCATATGATGACTATTTTACCTTCGCTTATTTATGGAAATACAATTTGATGAGTGCAAATTTTTATGGCTGGAATTGTAGGTTTTATCTGGTAAGACCTTCAGTTACCTCAGGAGAAAATAATAATAAGAAAAAAAAATGTCTTTATTGTACCATGTTTTTATAATGAACTAAAATATAAAATAATTTCTCTATTCCTTGTGATGGATAAAAGTTCTAACTACTTCAAAATTGTCCTGAAAATTTATACTTGGAAATTTTTGATAGCTATTAAAATTCTTGTTAGATTGGTGGCAAAAAACATGGGGTGCATGCAATACATAGCTATAAGAAGTGCAGAGAGTAGCTATCAATGAAAAAACTTACTTATCAGTTCACGTTATTTGTGGTGCAATAAAATTGTTAGTTGAGCTATTAATGTATCAATTATCTATTGGATGCACCCCATGTTTAAAAACTATCAAAAATTTTCAAATATAAATCTTCAGGACAATTTAGAAGCAGTTAGAAATCTGTATGTGGTTGTATCCTTCATAAGGATTAGAGAAATTATTTTATACTTTTTAGTCCATTATAAAAACATGGTATATTAAAAATATTTTTTATCTTAATATTATTTTCTGCTTTTTAGTGTTAGCAATCTGTTTAAGGCTAGGAAGAATAAAAATTAATTGAACAATAAATAATATCGCACAGACTGTTCCTACAACAGCACGGTTAGTTGACTGTGTGCGTGTTTTTTTTTTAAATACTACGTAGATATCAAAATCAGAATGAAACAGCTGACTGCCCTCTATACTCTCTGGATCACGCTGCAGCATCGCGACAACTGTTCCCACTACTTCACCATTTATTCAATGTGTTTTCTTTTTCATTTTCTCTTCTTTCCTTTTTGTTTTTCTTCTTCTTTTTTCATATTTTCATAATGTGTCACCCACTTCTGAGCTATGGTCAAAATTTAAAGTCTCTAATTCATTAAGAAGTTAGTTTAAAATAAATTACAAAATTCCACCCAGACAGACAAAGCCCAGAGCGAGTTAATAAAAACATGTTTTTATTTTTGTTGTCGTCAGTCTTTCGACTAGTTTGATGCAATTTTCCTTCCTTTACTATCTTGCTCTAACCTCTTCATCTCAATATTATGGATATAAATTAACAATAAATGGTGAATATATTCTGAATCCTGTAATCTGGCAGAGAGAGGCCCATTAACATTAATTTAATTGCGATGAAGCACACACTCTGGTGGCAATTCCCTGTCATCTAACTACCCATTTTTTATTTTATTTTTTAATGATCTTATATAATTTGAGTGTTAAATTCCTCCCCCATCTACTTTTGTTTTACAAATTTTAAATTCCTTCAGCATTTTTGGTAAATTTTTCATCACTTCACTTTGTAATTTGTTCCAATCCCTAACACCCTTAACCACAAAAAAAATATTCCCTATAACCAGAAAAAAAACAACAAAAAAACATCTTTGGAAACTGCCACCAGTTACAGGAGATAAGAGAACTTTTATGCATTTCCATTTTCTAAAAGAAAATAAATTGTGCTTTGAATATGGTTCCAATGATAAGAGCAGTAGTTCCATAATAATAATAATTATTATTACTCTGCAATTTACTAAAAGTGGTTGGCAGAGGGTGCTTTGCACCAATCCTAATGTGTAACCATTTTTGCACATCAAGAGATATACGGGATATAGCAAGAGGCGTCAGACTATTTTTAGGAACCATCCCGGCATTTGGCTGGAGTGATCCGAGAAAAACCGTGGAAAACCCAGATCAGGATGGCCAAAGTGATTTATTGAAAACTGCTGCTGTCAGATTTTAAGTTTACTCACCCAATAAATCCTTCCTATTCCATTCCTTAGTCACTCGTGGAAAAAATGAGTACAGAAATAAATCTGTTCTGGGCCTGATTTCTCTTATCTTATTTTCACGGTCGTTCCTAGATATGAATGTTGGTGGTAGTAATATTTGTTTGCTTTCATTCCTAAACAAGTCAGTTGTGAATTTTTCAATTATTTTCTGTCGAGAACAATGCCTTTGGTGTTCCTGGTCTTCCCAACCTAATTCCATCAATATTGCAATTACGCTTTCCCTCCAACTATGTATGCTAGGATCGAGATTGTTATGTATTAATTGTAATGGAGCATATTGCCTGGCCTAGTACCAATTTTTGAATGCTTGGGGTAACTTGTTGGGCATATCCCATGATAATTAATTCCTATTTTTGAATTACTTACCATCAAATGAAAACTTTTCCAATTTCTTATGCTCAAAATCAAATGCTAGTTTCCCTACCATGTAATACTCCTAATTCTTATGTCAACAACTATCCATGCTTCATCAACATATGCCTTATACACTCCAAATAATCTCCATCCCCACCTTGTCCAGTGACTTCCCACCCAATTCCTTTATCATTAAATCCATTTTTCACATACAAATCTAGCTACCCTCCTTTCTGCCAATTCAATACCTCTATTTGACACCCATAATGTGGGTACCATATGAACCCACCATACTCGGGTAATTATCTGAACAAGGTTTCGTATCTCTCTCTGATACATTCCATAGTTACCAGGACTTTGAAACCTCTCTCTGTTATTTACTACCATGGTTTTCAGTATTTAATCGACTTCCGATTGGCCAACGTACCTGGCTCGTTCAGTTCCGCTATTCAGTCCAGTTTTTGTTGTTCCTTCAGATACAACAAACCTGATGATGGCGGCAGTGAAAGTCGCCGAAAGCTTGACAGTAGAAAATGTAATTCGGCGGCAAAACCCGAGAAGAATTCATATCGAAGATACGCCGAGAAAGACTTATATCTCATAATTTAAATGTTTTTAGACAGTGAAAATAACAAAGGGTAGAGAAAATCAGACCCATCACTTACCAGAATTTATGAGCGCTTTGAAGTATTTTGCTACAAAACCTAATGCATGTACAGTAAAAGCTCTTTATTTACAGTTTCATTATTTGTGGGATAATATAATTGTGACAACTTTGAGTATTTGCTGCTGAAAATTTCATTATTCACAGATTTGAAATTAATGTTATTGTAATTTCAACAATTACGTACCTATTTATTTTTGGCTATCAAAAGTCAATAGCATACCCATTGACTTATTGCTGCTTTGGTCACTGGCTGAGTACGTTTGACTCGCTTATTATGTGGTGAAAACCACCAGGTTACTCTGGCTTTACATAAAACCTGTCTCACCGCTTGTGTTGCTCGTATTACTAAACTTTTGTTATTTTTGAGTGAACAACACATGTCCTTTTAATTCATTTTACTATGGCGATTAAAAGAAGGGGAAAAATCATTTTGCCACAAAGAGTAAAAATAGAAATTCTTGATCATTTACATCTTTGTGAGTATTATCATTTTTTTTGTTATGTTTTATCAATGCATCCACTTTGTGACTAATTAACAAATCAGGACCCAAAAAAAGAAATTTTATGGCTTCAACCTCACTATCAGCAAAAACTATTCTTGATAGAGTGATTGAAAAAACAGAATCTGCATTAATTATATGGATTGAAGACCGCAATCAGAAGAGAGTGCACATAAGTGATGATGTAATTCATGAGAAAGCTAAATGTCTTTATGCACATTTTAAAGAACCTTACCATTAATATTCGCATAGAGGATTCCAGGCATTAGGAGATTGATTTGGTTAGTTCAACTTCATAATATCAAAATTGTTTTGTAAAATTGGAATGTATCTCCTAAAATATTATACAAATTACCATTCCACGTTCACAGTTTCTATATTTACACACTGAGTGAGATTTGCCTGTGTGTGGATTGACACATGGAAGGGAATCATATGTGTACATTGTGAGACGTATCATTCGGTGTGCAGAGTGAGTCTGAGTGTGTAAACATCTGATCTCCTGATCTCCTAGCCACATGTCTCGCCCGTATGCATGGATTAGGTTTTATACCAAAATACTGTAAAGGGTGTTAGTGCTTCCGTGATCGTCATGGCCCTCCACATGTGGTATGTGATGGATTTAGTGGGCATAAGCTTCCTTATTTTTCTATATATCACACATCTGTGTAGAAACTAGCTTTGGATTTATTAAGAAGGAAATAATATTATTAAATTTAAAAATATATTACTGTGAAAAAGAAATAATATTATATGATGGGTATTACTGGAGGATGAGACTGGGGGGATGCCTAGTGTCAAGGATATATTAGTAAACTAGTTTCCATCTGTGGAGTTCAGAAGTGATCATAGTTTTTGGGGAAAAAATGGCAGCTCTTTCTGTGAAACATTTGTTGACATCTTTGAGTTGTGGCAAGTAGCATGTCTAGGTTGCAGGGTGGCTATTCATTGTTGTTGAAAACCATTTAGTTGCGGACATACATTTGAACTGGTACAATTGAATGGAAGCAGGTATGCCGGTATGTATGGTGCGGAGTTGTTTACATGGCTTGTCCATTGATGGGAAATGTTTTCCCTGTAGTTATATTGGAATAGATCATGGACCACATCGTAATTTTCAATTATTCTAGCTCTCTCTGTTGAGGTTTAAAGTAACATTTGTGTATTTCTTATGAAACTTTGGGTTGAAGTGGTAGATTGTAGGTTTAAAACTGCGCATTGTCTTTTTACTATCTTCTACATTCCCCCCCCCCCCTCCCCACCCCCAAAATTGCATCCCTTCCCTGTTTCAAATTTTTGTCAAAGTAAGTTTATAATGAAGAAGTAAGAACTCGTTTCTTGGATAGCTTCCATGCCTTCTAGTATTTTATCAACCTGCTTTGGCCTTCTTAAAGGGTTAAACTGCATTGAAATGTGTTTAACATGGTTTGCTGTGTATTGTGTTTAGTGGAGTATGTGAAACACATCTCATGGCAGTTTCACCCCAGAAGGCCAAAACAGATGAGACAAAATGGATAAGAAAGTCATTTGCTGGGTAGAAGAATTTTTAAAAGGTAGAAAACAGAAAGTTAGGGTAGGAAATGTAGTATAAAAAGAAGTGGAAGTAAAAATGGGTGTGCCACAGGGTAGCGTATTGGGACCATTGCTATTCATTATTCTAATGAATAATTGTGTTGATTGTTTACTATCTGAAATTAGATTGTTTGCAGATGACATAATGCTGGATAAAAGAATCAAAACGATAGAGGATTGTAAACAGTTGCAGGGTGATCTGGACAGGATATCTAATTGGGTTGGTAAACATGGAATGAAGATAAATGCAAAGAAGAGTCAGCTTATTAGATACAGAAATAAAAAACAAACGGTTAATTATGTATATAAGGTGGGGAAAGAATTGCTTGCTGAAGACTTGAAATGTAAATATCTTGGAATTACTTTTGATAACAAACTTAACTGGGCAGGACACATAGGACAGGTGGTAGGAAAAGGTTTCTAAGTTCTGCACTTGTTGGAGAGAGTGATGAGGGGATGTATGAGAGAGGTCAAGGAATTGGGTTATAAAACTTTGGTAAGACCATTGCTCGAATATGGTAGTGTAGTATGGGACCCTCATTTTACATATCAAATACAGGAGTTGGAGAGGGTGCAAAAAATGGCTGCTAGATTTGTTTCTGGAAATTATCGCAGAATGCAATCAGTGACGGATATGATAAAGGAGCTGGAATGGGATTCATTGCAAGACAGGAGGAGGATGAGGAGGGTCATGGGAGTGTACAGGGCATATACTGGCGATGAGGCATGGAAAGATATTGCAATAGGTATGAAAAGTAGTGCATTAAAGATAAAATTTGTAGAGGGCAAATGTAGGTGGGTGCAGGATAGGGGGAAAATGGGTGTGTAGGGAAATTTCCACCGGAGCTTGTGCTCCATTGCAATTAAAAAAAAAAATTAAAATTAAAAAATTAAATTAGATGACCATGACCACAAGCTGACACTCGATTTCAGGCACAAGGGTGTAGGAAGATTCTCTTTTTTAGGTAAGGGTGTCAGGGATTGGAATGAGTTACCAAGAGAAATGATGAATAATTTACCGAAAACTTTGAAAGAATTTAAAGATAAAATTTGTAGAGGGCAAATGTAGGTAGGTGCAGGATAGGGGGAAGATGGGTGTGTAGGGAAATTTCCACCGGAGCCTGTGCTCCATTGCAATTAAATTAAATTAAATGTCAACTAGGAGGCAGCACCACCTGGGTAGCTTGGAAATTATTTATTTTGGCTGCAGAAGCCTTCGATTATATCAGATCCAGGATGTTTTAATAATTGATATAAAAGTACTCTGCCTTCGAATTAAAAATTTCAATCTTTCTGATATAATTTGTATGCATATTGAAGACCAACATTTGATTGAGAACTTCGTTCCATGATTCTCTTTTTTAGTGAAACATGTTATTAATTAGGTAGGTGTTTATGTACCATTTATGCCATAGTTATAATTTTAGCACTTTGATCTATGCATGTGCTATTTTATTTTTTTTAACGACTGCACCTGAAGATGGTGATGGAGATTATGTTGCCAAAATATTGTGTATCAATAATAATATTACTTGGTTTGTTTCCTGAGAAACGTTTATAAATGAACAACACCAAGAAAAACTGCATTCATTTATACTGTATTCTTATTTACGTGCTAAAATTTTATTATATGAAAGAATGGCTGGTATTCCGATATTTTATTATTTTTTCTTTTAAATAAATAGTGCTTTCATTCATGAATCAAAAGATTTATAGTGTTGTTAACTGGTAAGATGGGTACCTGTAATTTTGTTTATTTTTAACTTGTGTATTTTTATTGGGGGTAGTACTTAAGACAAGCATTGAAGAAATGAAGAGCCTTATTTAAACTGAACAATTGGAGTGATAAAAAATAAATAAATAAAATAAAGAAGCACTCATTATGCTACCCCAAACTGGTTGAAATATTTTTATCAATTTTACAAAATAATTAGTTCATTCAGTAAGAAATTTCCCAACTTAATTTTTGCATTATTTCAAAAGTAGTTTGGAAATAATATAATACCAAGAACTGAGCTCTAAATAACGTCGTGACTGTTTTCAACTGTGAGTTAATATCTGCTCTAAAGATGTATGTGTGAGGAAAAAATTATGCTTTCTATTTCCCTTTGATTTATTCAGGTTATTTTGTTTTTATTCATTCACTATTTTTTAAAATTTTAGTGGCTATATAATAATTATTTTGTACTTATCCCTGCTTGAAAGTGAAATGTGATAACACCTCTTCATGTGCAGCAAGTGCTGAGTAGTGACATATTTTTTATCCTCTTGACTCTGTACTCTTTTCATCCTTTAATTATGTTGGGAAAAATAATACTTAAAGCTTGATTTTATATCAGATTTTTAAAGTATGATATCCAAAATTTGTTTATTGTAGCTATGGAAAATATAAGTTTTCGTGTTATTAAACAAGTCTAGGACATAAATTGGTTCACTATAGGTAAACAAAGTAGAGACCTCATACCATGCTCTGACTTTTGTGTACAGTTTTAAAAGATGACAAAATGTCTAAATGTTCTGCTCCTCTCTCGTTGTTTTCCAATTACAGATACTGTGCTGTGCGCATGGCCTGAAAAAAAAGAAAAAAAAAAAAAAAAAAGAAATTGAGATGTTGGAAAGAAATATTTTCTGCTTCCCCTCATTTCTTTTCACTCCCACACGAGTCTCTTGAAACTAGAATATGAAAGCAGAGTTAACTTGTTTGTGAGAAGAGAGTTTTCCTGTAATAATGATGCTTTGCGGCAATCTGCCTGGATTGAATCTCATAAGGCAGCATTTCAACAGCGGGTTCTGTCATCAGGTGTAGCACGGCTTCCGTTGATTAAAAGCCCCGTGTTGTTGCCTCATGTTGTGCTACCTCTTACATGCGTCAAGAAGTCACTGCAGGTCTGTGACCAGTGTAAGCCTGTCAGCTGTTGAAATACTTAGTTTCTGTGACTCCATCCGATTGGTCAGCCGTGATGTTAAATGGCACAGTTAACTTAATACACACTCCCTCAAGTACAAATCAAAATTTTAAACATTCATGATAATAAGAAAAAAAGAAGGAAGCAGCTTTTAGACAATATAAATAACAAAGGATGAGGAAAATAACCCATCAATTACCAGTGTGATCCGATTAATGAAAAACATGTAAGATGGACACAGAAATACAATATTTTGATACAAAACCTTATTCGTGCATGTGGGATAACCTTTGGTGTGTGCACACTTCCAGAACCAAATGGTTTGTTCTCTAAAGCATGAATATGGTTTTATACCGAAATATTGTATTTTTGTGTCTGTCTTATGTGTTATTCACTTGTTGCAGCCCTTTACTGAGGTAAGTGATGGGTTATTTTCCCTGCCCTTTGTCATATGAACATTCAGACTGACTTGCTGAATATGTGCATGTAATTTTATTAGTGTAAGAATAAGGAAACCTTAGTGCATGTACTTAGATTTTTTTTCATATCTTCAGGCCCTTAACGCTGGCCGTTTTTCGTTTCAGGTGTTGCAGAGACCTCAGTGTCATATCCATATCAGAAACGGGTCCGTCCATGATGGGGAGCACCTCCCAGCAGTACTGCTTGCGGTGGAACAACCACCGCGCCAACTTGCTGGCGGTGTTTGACGATCTCCTGCGCAGCGAATCTTTCACGGATGTCACGCTGGCCTGCGAGGGTGGAACCTCGGTCAAGTGCCACAAGATGGTCCTGGCCGCCTGCTCTACTTACTTTCAGTCACTGTTCGCCGAGGTCCCGTGCCAACATCCGGTCGTAGTACTCAAGGACGTGAAGTACGGAGAAATGAAGGCCATCCTCGAGTACATGTACAGGGGGGAGGTGAACGTTGCCCAAGACCATTTGGCGGCACTACTGAAGGTAGCGGAGGCCCTCAAGGTGAAGGGCCTGGTGGAAGAGAACGGTCCCCTCGGAGGGAGGCACCCTCACGACCGCAGACCGCCTTCGGACGAGGTGGGGCCGGTGCACTCTCCCCCGGGGACTACCACTCCCACCGCCGCACCTCACAGTAGTGTCTCCCCGACGTCACACCCCCTGGGCTCCGGACCCGGCACGTTCGACCGCTCGGGGCCTTACAGTCTGTACGGCAAGTCGCCGGTGGGCGAACGCTCGGGGTCGGGCGGGGGAGGCGGTCGGGTGTCTCTGCCGCTCTGGGCAGTCCCGGGATTACCCCTCCCACACCACCCGTCGTCCGTGCCACCTCCGGGACACCCGCACGCCGCGGCCGTCCTCGGGGGATGTTACGATTCTGCGTCGGACATGTCCCCACTCAAGCGCAAGAAGCTGCAGAGCCTCCTGCTGAGCCGGGACACTCCCATCCTCCGTACCGTCCTGGGACAGGGGCAGGGTCAGGCAGACTCTTCCCAGCAGCCCATGTCTCTCGTATGCCAACCCGACAGCCACGAGCGAGTCAACTCCAACGGCTCCGACATCGACACCGACAGGGTATGCCTATTACTATCTGCGTATCACCAGAACACCTAATGTTTAGTGGTTAAATCTTTCAATACGGTATGAAATTATTTAAATTAATCTATATTATCTACTATGAGAGTGGAGACTTTCACGGCGTATTGATGCAGTGAATTCTTCACGGGAGTGCAGCCGGATAGTGTCGTAAAATGATGACGTTTCGACAACCTGCTCGGTAGTCTTCATCAGGTCTATTTCAGATATTATTGCTTGAAATCACAAAACAGATTTCAAGCAATAATATCTGAAATAGACCTGATGAAGACAACAGAGCAAGTTCTCGTAACTTCGTCATTTTACGACGCTATCCGGCTGCACACCCGTGAAGAATTCACTATATTATTTACATTTACCCTACCGGAAGATGACCTCTCCAGGCCAATGCCGGGATGTTTCCTTCTAGAGTCTATGTCAAAATCCCTTCCTCTTCCTTGCCCCAGTACTTTCCCACCACTAGTGACCTCAGTGTTGATGACGTCTAAAGCCATAAGCAAAGAAAATAAGCTGACCTGATTAATTTGAAAGTACAGTACGCTGTTCATTTCTCCCTCATTATGTGCGAAATGATACTTGGTTTACAAAAAAAGTTACTTTTTCAACAATCTTTTTTAGTGATATTAAAAATAATATATAAATTTAATTCATCTCATTCTTATATCTATATTTTTTCCCTGCTTAGACGTTTTTTGTAACATTTTGATTATGAGTGAGCATATACATCAAACAGAATGTTTATCCTTAGCTAAAAATCTTTATCATTGTATTAAAAAACGTGCTCAGAAGTTATGGTAAGGGATTAATATTCAGTGAGTTTTTGCCTCCATAATTAGATGATATGTTGGCTGTAAATGATTCGTTGTCTGAGGGTTTAGTTTTCTAGTTAGAGGATAGATGGAGCATTATACATATAATCTTTCATAAGGATCTATATTCCATTTTGATCTGTAAAGCATATAAATTTTGTATGTGCTTCTGTTAGGATTAAGATGATTTAAAACTTAAAAGTGTGTGTTTTTTTCAGCAAATTATAAAAGTGGAGCAGTCTATTGAGGAAGCCAGGTCACCATATACAGACATATCAAACATGGATGACGATACAAGTGAAAAAGTAAGAAACTTTAAAATGTTCTTTTCTATCATAATTAAATCATCTTTTTTGCCTAACTTTTATAGTCACAATAAATACCTATACCAAAAATTGCTTTATTTACAGGGTGGGAAAATGGTGCTTTCACAGTCATTCCCCAATGATATGAGAGGTAAGAAGAAAACATATTTTTAAATCAAAATATACTAATTATTAAAATAAACCCTTGGCATTTAGAATGGTCCCCCATTATCATAGCTTAAAGCCTTTAAATTTCACTTTTTAACATTTCTGTTTTTGCAGCTAATAGTGCTTTGACAATCTGAAAGCAAGTGAACATTTTTTATTTTTTTAAAAAAGCTCTTTATTTTCAATATTTGTTTAAATATTCCTAATTTTACTGATATGTACAGCAGCAGATTTAAAATCTCGGTTTCTTTTACTATTAAACTTTAAGTTCTCAGTTAAATGTTTCTCATTTAAACTTGATTCAATTTCTATGACCATTGAAAGGAAGTTTAATTGTTCTAATATTGTTTATTTAAAATTTTTCAGCATTTTTATTAGTAGAGACCAGATTATATGCAACACTAAAAACTAGAAATATGCATGAAAAATGCTTAAAATATGCATGAAAAGTGTCAAAAAGTGACAAAATATGCAACATTATATAATATAAAAATAGTAATTTTTAGATTTTTGTTTCAAAATCAGCATTCAATTAGTAAGCCGTTGAATAACGTATTTATAAATTCGATAATTAACAATTATTTAACTTTTTTTAGTTTTGTAAACTTAAACAATTGGGTACTGTTGCAAATATTCAATATTAAGATTGTTTCTTCGACCTCTTAAAATATTTTTATAAGTGGATATGGACCGTTCCACATTCACTGATGTAATTGGGCAGTATCTGAAATTGGGTGTTGTTTTAAGTCATTTTTCCAGAAAAAGTTCACCTCTCCCATTACTAAAATTATCAATTTGACACAAAGGTTCAAAACCTGGGTTATTTTTCAAAATATTTTCAAACTTCAGTTTAAGCTTACACAGGAATACCTCTGGCAATGGGGATTTTATTCATTAACTAAATAGATTCACTCAGTGTCAAACCTGGAGTTTCAAGCTTTTTAATACTCACAAATATGTTGGAAAAATGAATGCTAATCACAGCTATGGTTTTAATACTACAGTTGTTAAATGCTTCCTTGTACTGACAAACTGACATTGTCTCTTCACTATCAAAGTCATTTACTGCACCTTTAATGGCCTCAAAATGTTCATTGTAAAACAGTACAGCTTCAAACAACGTAGCCCATCGAGTTACCACTTCCAGAGGTAAAGGCACATTCGGAAATTTTTTAACAGTGCCTGTTATGAAAACTTGCCTTAAGAAACGCTATCTTTGTTGGTGAAATCACTTTATTTACATTCCCAAATGTGGATCGTAAATCTTAAATGAGTCATTGTAGACTAAGAGCTGTGCTGCTAGTAGATTTGCCCGCTACAATGCAAAATTTTATTTATTAACTAGGTACACTACCGAAATATATTGTAAACATGATGAAAATATGAATCATCACTAGGTTTTAAGTAAAATATGCAATAACCGGTGAAAATGGACTTAATATGCAAATGCAAATACAAACATGCAAGTGCATATAATCCGGTCTCTTATTAGTCTGTTTAGAACTAAAGATTTTAATCTGGGATATTTCACTGATGTAAATTGTTTCAATGCAGCTGTTTCATCTGGTATAGCGACATACGTACCGACACAGAAGCCGGAATGGAAACGTTACAAACAGTATACCCGAAACGACATCATGTCTGCAATAGAGGCAGTACGGACAGGTATGAGTGCACTGCAGGCAGCTCGCAAATTTGGTGTCCCGTCACGTACTCTCTACGACAAGGTCAAGAAGATGGGAATCACCACCAGCAGGCCATTCAACAAGAGAGGCAGCAACGTGAGTCCGGGAGGATATTTCCCGTACGGAGGAGGCGGAGGTTCGAACGCGGTGTTCGGCGGGGGAGGAACTTCGGAAGGAGACGACCAGGTGCCGCCCATGGAGCCACTGTTCCTGCAGCACGCGATAGACGGAATAAAGCGCGAGATCGGCGACCGCGAGGCGGCGGTCGCCGCCGCAGTGGCGGCAGCGGCCGCCGCCGCGGCCTCCGGGGGCCAGAGTTCGGGAGGGGGGTCTTCGAGTCCGGGGGAGAACGGGCGCTCGCCCAGCCCCCCGGGCGTGGGACACCACAGCCCCAAGTACGGCAGCTCCACCCCCAGCCCCCCCCCGGCGACCGGCCCACGTCTCACCCCTGTCCCTCCGCCACCCCCGTCAACAACGACGACCACGTCGAGGACCTGTCGGTGGCCGGCACGCGGGGCAAGGACGCGCTGTCGGCCACGAGGGTCATCGTGCCCCTGCCCGGTCGCAAGGAGGAGGACCAGCAGATGCTGCTGCTGCAGCAGCAACAGCAGCTGCCCCCGCAGCCCCTCAACAGCCTCGAGGGCGCCTCTTCGACAGACTGATACGCGGGTACCCTCCGGGCGGCCGCGCTCCCAAGACTGCTCTAGTTAAGTAATAGATTTTAAAATTTTGAGTTGTTGTTGCCCCTTATTTTTTACTTTTGTATTGACGTTTTTATGGTCGTGACAAACTGTTTTTGCATTTATTACCTTTGTGCAATATTATTTATGTTGAATTGTATCAGAGTCTACTTTAATGGACAGATGACAGGAAAACTTTGACTTGGTGTTTTTTGTGAGTTGGCAGAACTATGTGAAGCAGCAATTATTTCTCATTTCATCTTTCTTGCTTAGCAGAATTTTCAAGCGATTTGTTGTGATGTGACGGTGTGAATACATTGTGTTTACACTAAGTGATTAAATGGGCATTATAATACAGAGTTCACTTTCTTTTATTCTATTATATATTGTTGTTGTAAACATTTTTTTATTCAGAAAGCCATATGTAATTCATTATACAGAATTTTTTATCTTCTGTGATATGCTCAACAGTAAGTGGAATTTTATTTATAAATATATTTACAAAACAGAAGATTAATTTCACTTACTGCTTGATGCAAGTAGAGATCTTCAGTCTATATATCAAATGAGAATGTTGTTTTCAAATAAAAGGTAATATTTTCCTTCTGGAACTGGAAGTGTCAATGCTTCTATTTTCCTATAAACTTGTATATAAAACGTAATAGAGTGGAAATGTACTCATGTGCAATATTTATTCTTAAATCATTTCATACCTTTATCTATATGCTATAACATCAGAATTTGATGATACAACTTTACTGTTGTACCATATTCTCAAGTAATGGGCATTTCTTTATTGTGAGGTTGTGAAGGCTTAATAATTGCTGCTTTACGATCAAATCGTGGTGTGCTGCTTCTTATAATGTACAGTTTATTATTTCTTTTAAGTTTAACTCTGTAAACAAACTTGTTAATTTCTAATAGAAGGTTGACTAAGAAACAAAATGGATTCCTAACTTTTCCACAGAATATTTTCTAACCGAAGATGGGATACTGTGAGCTCTCATTTTTCATCAGATATTATTTTCTTCTCTTTGGTTGAAGAAAGCTTTTAACCGAGTTTTTCATCAAATATTTTAGTTTTTCTTTACCTTTTTTCATCAATGTTGCCTCCCTACACCTTTCTTTTGGCACATCTCTGCTTAACATAAAGCTTTTATGGGTACCAGTACTTTCATTTTAGTTTTGGAAGTTCTGTATTACAATAACACAGAATTAAATTTTTGCACCTCATTAAAAGTACGCACATTTTTATTGTAGTATAATGTAATATCGAGTGTCTTATCAGAAGTTACAGGTATTTTCAACCCTGTTAGTGGTATTTTTAAATTATGATTTATGTGTTTATTGACTTCCCGAAGTTACTACATTTCGCTGAAGGTGACTTTTTCTTTATGTAGTTGCACTTCAGTTTCAGATGTGTTTAGGGATCCTCATACTACCCATCTATCGGATGTTGTATTGTTATGTTTATAACTTTCAAAAAATGGCAACTCCAAAGTTTTCCGATTCAAGTCCAAAAATATTAGTCACATAATCTATATAAAAGAAAGTATTTCACTATTGAAACTGCTATTTGTAAATTGAGAGGTAAAGAGTTGTTATAAATATTTTTTTTTTGTTCAGAACCAGTACTGTCTACAAATATTGTGATGGCCAACATAGATTTTCAAAAACGCCAGACAGATCTGTAAAATATTTAATCATTCGGTTTTCATTAGACTAAATTCGAAAAATTAGTGTCTTATAATAAATATGAAATATATACACACCTTTCATTATGTACGGCACTTTTTCGTAGTGAAATGTCCACCATTTCTTTGTATAAAATACTGTAGAATTCGACATTTCTCTTGTGAACTACTATAAATTTACTTTCATATTCTTTTATGTTTAATCCAATGAAGAAGGTTGTTAATAATGTTGAGTTTCATTGTCCTGTAAAATCTGTGAGGACGTATTGTTCTAGTTTTTATGCTTTAATTAAAATTACTGTCTTAAATCAGATCCTCTGTTTGGTAGCCAGTGTCTTAGAAACTGGGTAAATTGCTTGGTTATATTCTATCACTCCAGTATAATAGAAGTAATATGATCATACTGTTTAACACCTGTTCAGAATTATAAGTTAATTATTGCTTTTTAAAGGAAATTTAACTTTGTAGCATACTTTACATAAACAAGCATTCTGTAATGGTAGTATATAGAACTAACATATTCAGTATGTCCTCTTTGTTTTTTACAGTTTCAGTTTTTATATTCAACTTTGTTTACTTTTTGCATTAAAAAATAAGTTTGGCTTTGTACCCACTTTTCAATATCTTTGTAATGGAATCTTGGTTTCAAATTGTTGCTGTTATAAAATATTGGTTTTAGGTATGTTTTCTTTATTGCCTTGATGTTTTTACATCATGAGGGACCATAAAATCAAAGACTTTGCTTTTGTTTAATGAACATTATACTATAAACACTTCTCTTTTTTTGTTAAAAGGGAGTGTTGATTATAAGACTGACATAGATGCCACGTAAATATAGTAAACACATGTAGTTAATAGTATATGGCCTTTAGACTTTTAATTAGAATTCAGATTTGTGATATATCACATCGACATCTTGGCCAATGCCACATCTGCTGGAATTGTTCCCTACCTGTAGCAGAGGTGCAAAGATGAGACTGAAATAAAATGTATATATTTGATTATATGTTTCAGGAATAAAAATTATAATACTTATGTACAGAAAAGGAACTGAATACTGCTTTTGTTACAAATGCAAAGCTTTGTAGGTTGGGGAGATGCAATTCTGGGAAATGACCTTTTGCTCTGGCCTTTTAAAGATGAAGTCTTAAAGGTCTGTTGTATTGTAGATAAATGGAAGCTATCAAATTGTTGTTCTAATTACACTGTCCAGAAATGACTTTTGTTTGCATGTATTATATATATATCATATTCTGTTGTAGATACTTTTCAGATATGCCATTTCTATTATAACCCCATATGTTATTGTTTAGGATCAAGTTTTGTATTTAACATTTGAATTAGAGGTGACTTATTACAATGTTATTCAATCACTCGCTTCGTTCTTTCTATTTTTCGAGACTGGCTGATAGTGCAGTGGCTTTTAAAATGGTATACTTTTACTAGGCAAAATCATTATCTCACTTTTTCTCAATATATATCGTTAATGGTGACAAAGTTTTATCATCTATTGTAATTTTACATTTCCTGTTTGATCACTTTAGTTCTAAAATTGAGGTTTTTAGAATATGATGATGGTTTTGGGTGCCGTATGTTTCTTGTTTTCAAATAGTATAGGTAAAAAGATTGTGTTGTAAAAATATTGGGACAGTGGTAAGCTTAAATAAATCATGTGAAGCAGTTTTGAACAGATGATTAAGAACTGCTAACTTATCTCTCTATCTTCACCAGTTTTAAAGACAAGTAGTGTAAAACCATAGTTTTGCATTTCTTAGATACAGTGTGAATTTAATCTTTTGACTAACATTTCTAATTTAAGCTTCATGCACTTTTTCACATTTAGTTTTAAGTTAAACATTATTGTTTTTATTCTAATACAGACTGATTTAATGTTTCAGGAACAATCACACTGAGTAAAGTTCAGCAAAAAAAATTTGCAAATCAGCTGACTTATAATATTCAGATGCAATTTTAATTATAATTTCACAATATGTACAGAATTAACAAGTTGATTACTTCCATTATTAATTTGATTCCACCATTTTTGTAACAATTAAAAAAAAATATGTTTGCTGTATGTTAGTATTAATTCAGTGTAAATGTCAGCTGTTATTTTGGTGTAGGTAATTTTTTACTTTTTACTCACTGTTGCAAATTGACTTAAACATTTATTTTCAGTGTGATGTTGTTCCTGTTTGAATTTGCCATTTGAATTTTTAATGTTGTTAGTGTTAGGCATTTTTTTCAATTGCTGTGATTTATTTAGACTGAATATTGTGAATGCTCATTGACAGTAAAAAAAAAAAGAATGGAGATGTAGCTGCACAATATTATTTACATTTCCTGTACTACGTCAAAACAGAGAACAGACTGATAACGTGCTTGTTTGGTATTAGTCGGCCCCTGGAGTCTTCCTGGTTTCCTATACAGAATTGGAAATACAGGATTTCACATTTCAGCATACAATTTTATTGTGTTGCTTTATTAATACAATAATAAACAGATTAAATTGCTATCCTAAGAAGGGAAGATCTTCATTAAAGAATATTAATCATTGCTAATTTTAATTAAACTACCATAGTTAGCTTCTTACATCTTAATGCAATAAAACTTTTTCAGCATTTGTTTGAAAACAGTCTCCTGCTTAGTTGTTCTATTCTATATGTTTGATATATTCCATTGCATATGTACTGAATGGTTTTCTCATTACTTTTTTGGTACATTATTGTAAGTTTGTAGTCTTACAGTTCTTCTGATTCTGTATGGGCACAAGTTATGCCTAAGAAATGTTCCATATATTTTAATAAGAAAAATCATATTTTGCATAGAGATTTAAAATAATTCTAAACTGTATCATACAGTTGGGTGAAAAAGAATATAGCTGTATTAAATTTCAATTTAATATTCCCAGAAAAAATAGTTTCATTCTTAGATGAAATAATGAAGTATAGGGTCTACTATATCTTTCCTTTAAAAATAAGATAGGATAGGGAGGAAAAAAACCAGATACCTGTCACTTACCACAGATGAAGGCAGGAGTGCGAGACGAACATGTAAAAGCACAAAAACAAACAGATTGCACAATATTTCGACACGAGTCTTAATCATGTGAGAGGCGAGACATATTGCAGGGGGAAAGATGTGGTCACATCCCAACCCTCCACATGAATCAAGGCGGGTTGGAATGTGACCACATCTTTCCTCCTGCCATATGTCTCGCCTCTCACATGATTAAGACTCATGTCGAAATATTGTGCAATCTGTCTGTTTTTGTGTTTTTACGTGTTCGTCTTGCCCTCCTGCCTTCATCTTTGGTAAGTGATGGGTATCTGGTTCCCCCCCCCCCCTATCCTATCTTACTTTCAGTGCCTCACGGCAGTATCTTTGTTTCCACATCTTTCCTTTGTGCATTCTTCCTGCTTTGTTGTTTCAAATAAATTGTTTTGATTCTTACATCATTTTAAATTGTTCTTATATTTCTGTATTTCTTTGAAAATCATTATTTTTTGTAAGTTCTTGTGCCCAGATTTTTTTTTTTTCATCTCTCATGAATGAAGACATACAGTGTAGAGACTATAAAACCATGCCCTCTGTGTTTATGAAATGCCAATTGAATGAGTAAAATCTGAAATTGGTTAAATTTCACACCCTTACCTCAGCATAATGATGTGAGGTGAGAGAATTCACTAAATGTATGGGACAGGCAGATTCCACGGGCTGGTCAAGCTCTAGTCAGTGAACGGCATTTCATTGTTAGCTCACATTCTCATTAATATACCTCTCACAGCAATACCATACTTATTTTTATATAAAATGGTATTTGTTTTATTCATTACAAGACTTGTTATTTTTTATAAATATATATTTATATTTAACAACAGATAATTGCTGGGTATTTGCCACACAAAGTTGTTTCTGTTAGTCCAGGTTTTTTTTTTTTTTTAATATATGTATTCTCTAGCAACTAAAAATAAGGTAATGAATATAGTATGATCAGAAAAAGTCTACATATGTTTTTAATGTTATGATATTTTGTACAAAATGTTTTAATTCAATTATTGGAACAATATTATTCTGAAATTATTGCAGCAGCCTCACTTAAGTTGGCAGAAAGTATCCAGATTGAATTGCCAAGCCCACAAATGATCTCCCTCTGCTTCTTCCTCACAGGGATGTTAGAAGTGTATCATGCATCCAAGAGGTTAACGTTGTACACATGGCACACGCACATCTAAAAGCTGGTTAATCATTAATTCCATGTAGTCCCTCTTCATTTTAAATATCAGATGCTTTGTAAACTCCAGAAAGAATTTTTCCATTTATTAACAGTAAATGGAAGCTATTGAACTTCATTGTCTCCTGCCAAGTTATGTGGAGGCTCCTAGAATGCCATTATCATTGCTAAAACTCAATGAAGACTGAAATTTGTAAATAATAGTTTTTAATTTCTCTGTTTCTTCCTACTCACTCAGTTAAATGTAGTTTTGTCACCACATATAAGTCAACTTGTTGGCTGCTATCAGAGTACACAATTAAAAAATTGTCAAAATGATTACTTTAAAATAGTGAACATTAACCAACTGTATTTTATTTTTGTAATATAATTTTAGCTTCAAGAAATAGAGTATATACTTTGGTAATCAGAAATCTATAATTAAGAGAAGATTAATTTCTTTCACACATTGTTATATGAAATGGTTCCATAACTTCTGTAAGATCTCAAAATAATTCCTGCATAATGAAGTCTGTGCTTTCCCTGGAATACAAATAGTTTATCATGTTAACATATCTTTGCCTTTATGGAGGAAACATAAAAATATTTTTCATTTTGTCATTCTTTATATTCTATCATACTACTTTGTTTGACAGATCTAGTTTAATCTGTATGCACATATAATCATAAAAGTTATTATTACCAGATTGGTGAATTGTGCTTGTTAAAAATTATCATTATGAAATAGTAAAAACATAATTGATGATATCTTTGCATTCACTAAAGTGGAATCTCCATCAGCGTTGTGTGACTATATGATCTTAACATTTGGCTCTCCATTAGTTTTACATCGTCACATTAAAACCACAGCCTGGACCAAAATAACAAGTGGCTTCACTTACTGTTTCTTTATTGTTTAAAATCTTATGAGGGTTAATACTTGGCTTGCAACCATTCTTCAGCCAATTCTGAATGGTGGAATACATATCATCTTTTCATGGAATTGCTCAATTTGCTCATATTTCTGCACACAGTTGACTTACTGACAAATCTCCATGTTTACTGGCAGTCTTTCAAAATCCCAGTTTCATTACTTATTTCTACAGTTCTGAATACATAATGATATTTTCATCCATTAGCTTATACTTGGTTTCTAGCTGGTATTGTCAGATTAAAATTATATGTTAAAGGTTTTGTTTGTTTTTTCTTCATGCTGCCTTCTTTTGCCATTTTCGAAGCCTTAATTGATGTTGTTACAAAGCACTTTTAACAAATGTTTGACTGGTACTCTATCACATAACGTACATTTGATTTCTGATATATATATATAAAATTTCTTACAACCCATTTCAGCAATTGCTCTTTCAAACAAGGTTCTGCTAATCAGGATCTTGAATTCACCTGAATCTGTCATTAATAAAGATGTGTGGGCTAAGTCTCAGATTACGGTTGAATACGAAGTATTAAAGCTGAAAAAGTTTAGTTGTGATTTGTTATTCCTTATGATGTGCCTTTAAGAAAATGACTGTTATACCTTCTGAGACTTTTGCATTCCCATGGCTAGCAACTTCTTCATAAGTAAAATAGGTAATCATTTGTTAAATACAAATGATTTGAGAAGCTATTCTTTTAAACTGATAAAACTAAAATTCTAAAATATTCAAAGTGTCCTTTAAAACAGAAGAATAGTGAAAAATGCCTTATTTTATTCCCTGCTGAATGTTTTTTTAAATGCTTCTTTGTTTTTAAGAGTTCTGAGCTAGAAGTTATTGTATGTGACGTTACCATAAGAAGTCACATACCACTTTATTTACAGTGTTGATTTGCTAATGCCAGTATTTAATTTATAATTTCCAGATTTTATTTTCAAAATATTAAGCAAATCTCTATTAATACATGATATCTCAAAATGAAAAATCTTTTGTTTGTTTGAACTTCAAATGACAAAAAGTTTCAGCCTAGGCTCCAAACAAAAATGATTCATAAAATGAGGTAATCTAAAATCTTAGCTTATTTATGTACTTATTGTTTATGGGAGATTGTATCCACTGAGAATGTTATTCATCAGTTCTAAAAATTTAATTTATAAAGCAGTTGTGAGGCGAGACATTTGTAAGACAAAAATAATTGTACAGTAATATCTGCATCAATGAATTTCTGCGAACACAGTAATGCATTCAAGTTTGCTTTACATTGATAAAGGAATTGACTTTGTTTTAAATGTAATACTGATGCAGAAGGTATCAATATCTCAACTCAAGAGATTCGGGTTATGGTTACTTCTTTGAGTTACCCAAAAATATAAATGTTGGTTAAGTTCTTTGGTCCTTTAAAAGCAGCTTAGTAAAATTCTTCTCCTTTTCCATTTCTTTCTTTTCTAACTTCACAAAGTCATATATTGGTGAAAGACTGAGTTCAGGGTAAATTAACTAATATTTATAATTGTTAATTTTGTTAGTATTTACATATCCCATAATTTTGCTTAAGCAGCTCTGAAATGTTTAAAATCACATGTGCCTGGTAATTGTCAGAATGTTTCACAAGATACAATTTTTATTTTTTTCTCCCGAGTACTCCAAGTCTACCTCAGAAGCACTACCACAAGCTTTTATGAGAAAATGTATAATGGAATTAATGTAGTTTTATTGTATATATTACAGTAAACATGTAACCCAATTTATTTTATAGCATATAGAAACTGGTTACATTATTACCAAATGTAGATCTATTATAGAAATGTTACATAATGTTTGTTAAGGACACCGTAGACTCTGTGTGTTGCACAGTTAAATAATAATATGTAAGAAATTGGAAGGGTACTCACATCACTAAATTCTTTGGGTTCCTATTATTGTCTTGTCACTGGTACACTACTCACTATTTTGTGTGAATAACTACACCAGTGGCCTACAACTTATCTTGGAATCTGTATCTTTGTGACTTATAAAACTTTAGGATACTAAGAGGCATCACATTCTGTTGACTATAAAACAGTTCATATTACCATTTTCTTGATATATGTCGAAGTCTATGAGATTTTATTAAGATATTTCATTCTTTTTGCTGCTCCACTCATATGGTTTTCTCAAAGAGACCGTAAATTGCCAACGTTTGTTGAAGTTCCCTTTTTTGTGCTAAGCAACAATATCCTCAACATGTTTAAGAATGATAAATGTGTTCAAATATTCCATCCAGTGACAATACTGATGGAACAGAAAACAATGCAACAACCTAAATATGAATTTGAATGATGATAGATCAATCACTTACCGGTACTTAAAATGAAGCCAGTAGGGTTCAAAAACGGTATATTTGTGCACCTCTCATTGTTTTTTAATTATAGCTCTCCTGCCAACAGCTTTAATGAATGTTGGGATTATTTCCTTTCATTCAAAATAATGCTGCCTAAAACGTTGTTACATTATCATTTTTGATTTTTCTCTTCTTTGCTCTGTTGAAAGCATAAATCATGTTTCCTTGATTGCTGCTATAGTTTCTTTAATCTTGCCAAAAAATTTCCGATATTAAGGAAAAATGAAACAGCTCTTTTTATTTAAAAGTTTTCTGAAGATGATTTTTAACACCTAAATTACAAGCTTCATGCCATATGCAACTTTGTTCCCATATCGTCATTAACTGTCAGTACTGACATATATTTTTGTTTTCTTGCTTGTTTTGGTCATTTTCATCATCTTGTTTTGATGAAAAAGATCAGTTATCAGTGGAATGTTTATAAATGTTTACTTTGGAAAACTGAATGCCCTTAGGATTTTGTAATAGCACAAGCAGTTCAGTTATGGTAACGAAGAGCAGCAAATCATAATTTAAAAAATCCTGACTCGTGGAATCATGTTTTGCAAGTATTTTGCATTCTGTTTTTGAAAACGTTAATGGTTCTGTATTGTAAACCTTTTAATTGTTGTATTGGCCTGTGTTACACAAAAAGAAATTTTAATTTTGCTAGTGGAACAATGGTGTTTCTTTTAACAACTCTTTATTTATTTATTGTTATACAGATTGTATCAGTATTTGCGATAATGTCTGGGTTTTTGCTGTATTTTTTATTATTATTATTATTGTGTTGTTGTATGGCCGTTGGCTGGAACATTAAGAATGAAAGGAAGGGTGCTTTTCTATTTTTGCATGTTTAATGAGGATGAGTTATCATGATGAAATTTTAAAAAGATAGTATGTAAAGCCCCTAATAGATGAAGCATGTAACTTGCAGTCAAGATATTTTACTTCTGGTTGGTGTTAACCATAAAAAGTAATTTTCAGAAAGATTTTTTTTAAAGTAAAAATATATGAATGTGATGTCTTTTTCATTAATAGTATCCTGAAAAAAAAGGCATGCATAATACAAATATTTTAAGTAGCAGTTGGAAAACCTAAAGACTGATATGACAATTATGAAGTATTTTGAATTCAGTGCAGCTGTTCTGTTACGCCAATGATCACAAAGTTTTGTTTCAGAGAGTGATTATTGGAGTAGAAATATATAACTGTTTCAGATGTGTGTTTTAACATTGTACTGTAGCTCAGAAAATGACCTATTTTTATGTTTTGAACTCAGAATTCCATACAGTTATTTAAACTTATTTAGAAGCGCTGTACCATGAAAACAGAAAATTATTATAGATGAGGTAAGCTCGTTCGTGACTTAGTGCCTTGGCTGCACGGTTTAAATAGATTTTTTTATTTTAAAAATAGTAAGGTGTAATGAATTTGTCACAAAGTTTGTTTACAAGAACTTGTTCACTTTTCTTGTGACATTGTAGTTATTGTTGATAAAAAATATTTTCATAGCTTTAAATAAAATGTTTGGTTTCAAAACAATCATTCTATATGTCCAGTGCATAAGAACAGTCAAACTGACCATTCACTGGAGATAATATTTAAAGGAACAATCATTTTATCTTGTTGGATAAAGGCTGATTTTATTGTAATATTAATTATTAATACACATTATTTTTAGAAAATTAATAAATTTTGCACTGCACTATGTATTGCAAGTAAATGTCAATTGTGTGTTATGATTTGTCTTCATCCTGCTTGCTTGATACCTCACAGTAAGTCTACCAAGATGTCTAGTGACCACTTGGAATTGATTATGGAAAAGCTTGAATGATGCCAGTAAATATTTCTGGGGTACTATCATTGTCAAAAAAATTTCCACTCCGTGAATGGGTGAAAACATTGGATTAAAAAAGTAACTTAATGTAGAAAACCATTGAACACATAATCTAATTGTCTTAGAGTTTTATCTTCTGCCTTTTTCTTTAAAAAAAAAAAAAAAACCAACAATGGACTAGGATGATATGCTGTGAGGCAATATTTTAGTGATCAAATGTGTCAGCACATTCTGCTTGTTTAATTAAACTTTACAAGCATATTTTATTTATTGATACCTTCAAAGCATATACATTACAAGGCACAGGTGATATGGATCAAGTGAGAACAGTTGGACACACACACACACATTCAAATTATTTAATTGCAATGGAGCACACACTCTGGTGGCAATTTCCCTACACTCCTATTTTCCCCCCCTTTCCTGCACCCACCTACATTTGCCCTCTACAAATTTTAAATTCTTTCAAGGTTTTTGGTAAATTATTCATCATTTCCCTTGGTAACTTATTCCAATCTCTGACACCCTTACCCAAAAAAAGAGTGTCTTCCCACACCCTTGTGCCAGCTTGTGGTCATGGTCATCAATTCCCTTCCATGCACTACTTTTCATACCTATACCAATATCTATCCATGCCTCATCACCAGTATTCACCTTGTACACTCCCTTGACCCTCTTCACCCTCCTACTGACTTGCAATGAATCCCATTCCAACTCTTTTATCATATCAGTTAGGGAGCGTGCATAAACCACGTAGCTCCATTTTGGCCTCCTGTGAACCCCCCTCCCACCATGTGGCTTTTGCCTCTTTTCCCCCTCCCCCTCGGCCATGTAGCACGTAGCTTTTCCCCTTTTGAGTCCAGAAGACATTTTGTACTGTTTTCTCTTGTCAGACTAGTGTAAATTACATACAGAGATAATTAACTGAGGGAAATAAATATTCACAAGCTGTTGTGTTGTGTGTTCTATTCCTAATTTTAAGTATGAAAAAAGTTATGAAAGGAGAGCTACGTGGCCTGGCTCAGAAACCCCCACCCTCCCCCATGTAGCCCAGCGTAGCCTTCCAGCCAACCCCCCCCCCCCCCCTGGACCGAGCCATGTAGTTTGTGCACGCTCCGTTACTGCTTGTATTCTGTGATGATTTCCAGAAACAAATCTAGCAGCCCTGTTTCGCACTCTCTCCAACTCCTGTATTTGATACTCAAAATGTGGGTCCCATACTACACTACCATATTTGAGCAATGGTCTAACCATAGTTTTGTAACTTTTAAAATGTTCTTCTGGTTGCCACAAGGTAAGAATATCGATTAGGTATGATGTTCAAAAGCCGTTCTCCAACTTCATTTTCCAATGATGTGTTGGGTTCTTGGATTCGTCATCTTCATATAACCCACGCCAGTCACAAGCTGTCAGTGATTTCATAGCCATGTGCACAGATCACCTGGTCACGTGGAGGTTGAGCAGCCGGAAGCACGGTATGTTAAGACGGGCAGTAGACTGGGAGCTGGGAAGATGATATACGCTGTAAAGGGTAGGTACTGTATCTTTCATCGTCATGGCCTCTTAGTCAGTCTGTCTGAGTATCCTGCATGGGCATTTCAAAATCAAACCTGTGTCTCTTACGCCAATTTTTAGTACAGGTGTACATTTGAAATTGGATAAATCATTTTAATGATTTGATGTTTCATATAAAAATGAGATGATGACAGATGACTGATAATACAATGAAAAAGTAAGTATACACGAAGAAAATTTAATTACAGTACAATATTATATGGAAAGGACAGATAAAATACAACCAACGCTTACTCACTTCTGTTAACTTGACAAAGGGTTTTAACCCGAAATATTGCATTTTTTGTGTTTGCGTGTTGTGTTGCTGCTGGCCTCCTCCATTCACCTTTGGCGAGTGTTGGGTGTATTTTATCTGTCCTTTCCTTATAAATATTGCCTCACAGCAGTACTTTCTTTTCATTGTTACCTATAATTTACAGTACAAAAGTGGATAAAAACATAGTTTCCGAAATCCTGAAGCACATTTGCTTTTTATTGTGGCCATATATTCACTAATAGAGTAAAAAATGTCTATCACTAGAAATGCCTTTAGTTTTATTTTAAATGAGCTACATGAAGCTTTTTTACCTTTTTGTGGTATTTTATTGTAAAGTGCTACTCCTGAATTTAAAATACTTTTTTGATATGTTGAAGTCCTATGCTGAAGTCCTCTATGTTGGATGTAGCTACCACAGACTTCCACCAGAGTGTCCGATCCATTGCCATTAAACTAAATTAAATCACTTGGCTGAGGTCTGTGCAGAACTGAAAAAATTGTTAAGAATATTGAAGTGTATAACTGACAGTGGGGTCAAGTAATAAACCAATAAAAACTTATAATTAAAATGCACTAACAAAGAATTCGTTATTTAAGTAACTAATCATCATCAAGATAAATGATAAACAATAATAAATAATAAGACAAATAGTTGAATTCTACGAAAACCGAAGTAAATTAATATCGGATACAGTGAAATGGGTTGGAGAAATCAAGAAAGATCTCAAATTAGCAGGAATTGTTCCAGAAAATATTGAAAACAGACACACATTTAAATCCAAAATTCACAAGTGGCAAGTTGAGTGGGAGGAAAGGCTAAAGAAAAGACCTGGAACAACATGGTCAGATGAGAGAAAAGAAGCCCACAGCAAACGTATAAAGGAAAAATGGGCACAAAGGAAAGCGAACAAACGCTTCTGAGTACTTTGCGTAGTCCTTGTGGGCTTATCCGCAAATAAAATAATATATAAATAAATAATAAAAGATTAACATTTAATCAGGAATTTGAATATTATTTAAAAATTAACGCTAGAAACAGTACTGAATTAAACTCTTTACTGTGCCTTTTCAACTTGATGCTGTGTGGTAGATTATTAAATAGTCACCATACAATAATGGTTGCAAGGCAATAGATTAAATGTCATATTTTTGTAATTTTTCATCAGAAACTTACAGATTTTTTTAAAAACAATAACTTTAGATGTAAGAAGGGAGATGTTACTGGCATATGGTTGTACTGAAATCTTCATGGTTTTATGGTTAGTTCAGCTCTGAAGATTTCATTCTAATAACGTTATTGTATTCATAATGCTTTATTTAGTGTGGCATTAGATCTTTCTAAGGCATTTGACAGAGTGAGCCATAAAATGGTTTTAATTAACCTGAAATCTGTTGGAATGGATGCAAAAGTTACTTGCTGGGTAGAGTAGCCAAAAGCAAAGTGTTGGAATAGAAAATACATTATCAAAAGAGGTGGAAGTAAATATGGGAGTGCCACAGGGTAGTGTATTGAGATTGTCGCTGTTCATTATACTAATGAATGACTCTTGTTGATGGGTTACGGTCAGAATTTAGGTTTTTTTTTTTTTTTTTTTTTTTTTTTTTTTTTGCAGATGATATTAGGATCAAAACAGGTGAAGAGTGAAATAGAATATCTAAATGTATAAATGGGTAGGTCAGCAGATAAATCACAAAAAGAATCAGCTTATTAGGTACACAAGTTGATTATGATTATAGGATGGGGTCAGAATTGCTTGTTGAAGGCTTGAAGTATAAATATCTTGGCATGTTTGATAACAAACTCAACTGGTCAGAACTCATTGGGCAGGTGGTAGGAAAAGGTTACAAAATCCTTCATTTACTGGAAATGGTGATGAGAGGATGTACCAGAGAAGTTAGGGAGTTGGGTTACAAAACTTTGGTCACACCATTGGTTGAATATGGTGGTGTACCCACATTTTGGTTATCAAATACAGGAGTTGGAGGGTGTGCAAAGAAGAGCAGCTAGATTTGTCTGTGTAAATTATCGCAGGACTCAGTCAGTAACTGATATGTTAAAGGAGCTGGATTGGGAGCCATTGGAGGAAAGGAGGAGAGTGAATAGAGGTCTTGGAAGTACAGAGCATAAATTGATGATGGGGCTTGGAGGGATATTGGTTAAAGAATTAAGAATGTTGCATGGAAGGAGAAAGGTGGCTATGATCATATGTTGGCACTAAATTTTATGCATAAGGGAATGGAAAAATTTTCTTTTGTTGGTAAGGGTGTCAGAGATTGGAACAAATTACTAGACGAATTTGCCAAAAATGCTTAAGGAATTTAAAATTAATATTTGTAAATTGGAAAAGTGAATGGAGGAGGAATTTAACACTCCAACTATAAAAGTACATTTTAAAAAATAATATAAAATAGGGTAATTAGATGACTAGAGGAATTGCGACCTGAGCATTAGTTCCATTGCAATTAAATTATTAATAATAATAATTATCTAAGTGCTCAGATACTTACATTTCAAGTTTTCAACAAGCAATTCCTTCCCCACCTCATAATCGACCTTTAGTTATTTTTTATCTGTTTGCCAATAAACTAACTCATTCTGGATACTAGGCATTCCCCCCCCCCCCTCCCTCCACTGTCCTCAATCTTTGCTAGTATAATTATTAATTTAATTTCAATTGAGCACATGCTACAATGGCTATCCCCTAGTCATCTAATTACCCTCTTTGAATAATTATTTATTAATTATCTTATATACTTTGTGTGTTACATTTAATTAACTTATTGATATGATAACAGTCACTATGAAACTGCTGTTAGGCAATGAAAACAACAAATGATAGGGAAAATAACCCATAACTTACCACATGTGAATACAGGAGGGCCAACACAAACAGATTTTTATCATGTATGAAGTGACACATATGGCAAAGGCATCTTTCCCCTTGTCATTTGTCTGACTTGTTAATGTTTTCTAAAGTGGATTTGTGTTCATCCTGGCATGCCTACCTTTATCTGTGGTGGGTTATTTGACATATCGTTCCTTATTTTAAATTGTTCATATATATTTTATTTACATTTTTAATAATTTTTCACCAATTTGGCCCTCTTTTATTTTAGTTCAATTAATATTTCTACTGAAAATGTTTTCCCTCCGCATGACCACCATTCTGATTGCAGCAGTCCAAACCACCTTTCATGTGGGTGTGTTAACCGAAGGTGCTTGTGCAAGTTCAGTCACATGATTCGATTTTCATGAGAAACGACAAAGCCTGGAAAGTTGTGTTTTTTTGTTTTTGTCATTGTTGCTCTCCTTTCTTCAACCTTGGTGAGAGGGATGTATTTAAACTTTCACAACAGTATCATTACACTATACTATTACCATGCTGTTAATAAGCTTTAAAATTTGTAGCGAAATGATAGAGTGAAATAATTTTAATTTAATTTAATTTAATTGCAATGGAGCACATGCTCCGGTGGCAATTACCCTACGCACCCAACTTCCTCCTATCCTGCACACACCTACATTTGCCCTCTACAAATTTTAACTTTAAATTCTTTTAACATTTTCGGCAAGTCATGGTCATCTTTTCCCTTCCATGCACTACTTTTCATACCTACTCCAATATCTTTCCATGCCTCATCGCCAATATATGCTCTGTACACTCCCATGACCCTTCTCATCCTCCTCCTGTCTTGAAATGAATCCCATTCCAGCTCCTTTATCATATCTGTCACTGATTGCATTCTGCGATAATTTCCAGAAACAAATCTAGCAGCCCTTCTTTGCACCTTCTCCAGCTCCTGTATTTGATACTCAAAATGTGGTTTTATTTCAGGACAGATGAAAGTCAAATTGTTTCAATAGTGATCTTTGTACACAATTTATGCATTTAAAGATCATGCAGAAAAATGTATTATTTCCTCAGATTTTTAAATTTTAACCACTAAAATACATTGAAATCAGCTTTTACAAAAACTTTGTGTCAGGCTATAAGCTCGCACCATTTGTCTAATCTTATGCTATATTATTCCCAAAAGCGTTAGCACATTCTTGACAATACTGTGACTGCTCTCTTTTCTGTCCACTCAACACATTACTGATGGACAACAATTCCAAGATAATTGAAACTATATTTCTGATTGTTATTATTTATGTCCTTCTCATTTTTGTGTCACTCTTTTTCAAATTAGAGAGATATTCCTTTTTGTCCCAGCTACTGTCTTCTATACCTTTTGTTCTACCTCTCAACAAATGCCCACATCATGTGTTGAACAAGCCTCCAGGAGATTACTGAAGCAAATTTATTTAAAAAGCCGAAACAAATTTACCAATTTTACTCACAAACTGGTTTGAAGTAATGTCATGACAAATTTTTATTCAGAAAAATTTACAATACAGTGCAATTATATTTTTGAAAATTATATATATATATATATAATTTCATTGAGACTGCAGAGCAGAATGACACCTCAGTGGTAAGGAGCATAATTTGAAAACTGTAGTTTCGGTTGTTGATGTAACTTTTACAGATCTTCAACCTGACTTTTTATATCCAGCAGTGATTGCTATAAGTTCTGTATGTAAATTTGGTTGTGTTTAATATTCCATTTTAAACTCATGGTACAGAACAAAAGGAAGAGAGAAAAAAATAATGTAAAAATTCATATAATGCAGTGTGAGGTGTGTATGTATTTAGCCAGCAGGTGATTTAATTGCAATGGAGCGCACGCTCTGGTGGCAATTTCCCTACACACCCACCTTCCCCCTTTCCTACACCCACCTACATTTGCCCTCTACAAATTTAAACTTAAATTCTTTCAATGTTTTCGGCAAATTATTCATCATATGCTCCATCATAATTTTTAATTAATAAAATAATAACAATTAAAGTCAACACATAAAATAAGAATATTTTTTTTAAAAAATTAAGGGGAAATTTCTTTTGATGTGTTAGATGAAGTCCATTGAGTAAGCAGGGTAACGGAAATGAACGGAAGTTTTGTTGTGGGCATGGGATATTAAACAACTAAAGGATTTACTTTGCGGTGTCAGCTACCGCCTGGCTGTGGATAACAATCTGTTATCACACAACATGAAACTCATGTGAAATAAATGCAATTGCCTTTTGAGTGTGTCATCTGCGTAAAGAATTCCCGCCCCCCCTTGCTTAACGTCTCTTTATAGCGAGGTCTTTTAGAGACGGGAAAGGATGGGGTGCAAGGAATGGGAAGGAATTCGGCCATGGCCTTTTGAAGGAGGCATCCCGGCATTTGCCTGGAGTGATTTGTGAAACCATGGAAAACCCATAAATACTACCTATACCATTTGAGGAAGAGAAGCTCTTGGATTAGAGATAATCATAACATGGAAATCTGATTTTTTTTTTTCCTTGTACCAATTCGCAAATATCGCTCCCATGATTGCTATATAGCAGCAAGGCTTTCTTTTTCGTATCCTTCTTGCACCACGTTTATTTAAACATTTTTTACTTCGAATCTGCTGCTTTTTCCCACCTACAACTTGAAAGGCGCTTCGCCGTTAACTTCTTTCTTTTACTCGTTCATTTTCAGAACCAAAAATAATTAGCATATATACTTTTAATGAAGGAAGGCTCTGTTTATCATAATTCTACTTTAATAACAACGATAACTAAACCAACACCCGTCATAAAATTTACATGGGTCGTTGCTTAATACTTCCTTTCCGAAAATTACAGGTTCTTGAATTGGCAATTTGATCATCTCACGAAGCGACATCTACATTCAATCGAAATTTTGATTTAATCTGTTTGTTAAGAATGACCAGTTAGCGTTCTGGCCTCGCATTCGGGAGGACGGCGGTTCGAATCCCCGTCCGGGCATCCAGATTTGGGTTTTCCATGGTTTCCCCAAATCACTCCAGGTGAATGCCGGGATGCTTCCTTCAAAAGGCCATGGCCGAATTCCTTCCCACTCCTTGCCCCCATCCTTTCCCGTCTCTAAAGACCACGTTGTTAAAAAGGGACGTTAAACTGTTAAAAAAAAAAAAAAAAAAAAGAATGACCAGCGAATTTTCTAATAGGAATACAAAGCATGTGTATTCGATGTACTCAACGGGAATTTTAATCTTTCATTAAACTTTACTGAAATGGGATAAATAATTATACTTTATAAAATGATAAATAATTATATCAAATTATTACCTTTTATGTATCAATCAGTTCCGTTAGAAATCAGAACCACATATGTATGTTGGTGACGAGGTTCGGCGGGATATTGGAAGAAGAATCAGTACATTGTAATTACATTATATTAGAAGAGAGAGAGAGAGAAAAAAAACATGGCAGCCATTGGGACTGCCTACAGAAGTGAAAACTTAAAATTATTAATATCATACGGGCAACAGCTACAGATATACTAAATAATAACAAATAATTCCGTGTGATTGTACTGAACTAGTGACCGGATTTCTAGTGGCTGATAATTCCACCCCGTTCTAACCCGGTAGTCCGTACAGGTATATAGGACCTACAGTTTAACGTGGAACCACGAAAACATTCTGGCGTACATCACATTACACAGGAAGCTATCTATGCCAGATATGAAGGTCGTGTTAATGATCTATGAAAAACCTCGCCGAGACATAGGGTGAAAACATGCCGAGCAGGTCGTCTTGAAGGTGACGGTGGCGGTCGCGCTGAAGGTCGATGTCGCGGTAGATGGGTAAAAACATGCCGTGCAGCTCACGGTGCAGGTGAAGGTAGATGTCGAGGTACTGCTGCTAGCGTTCACCAGTGTTTTGAAAATCCCTTTAGGTGCCACACGTTGTAAATCGTTAATGTTTTGTGTTTAATGCGAGTATCATATACTTTATTTAACCTACAATGATTTGTGGGAGCGATAACGATAGGGATGACGATGGTCTGTCAGTAGCCAATAGCCACAAAGTGGTGGCTAATTTCTATGGCTGGTATCGGAAGGTTCTGTTAACAGCAAATAAATAAACGGAGACAAACGGTTGGTGAATTTCACCATTTAAATCAGGATCTGAAAATTCATCCAGACTAATTACATGCCCACCTACGAAAGACACCACAAACTTTACTGTTAAATCCTGGACAAACTGAAGTTAAATGTTTATCACAGTTACCACACCAATCCAATACATGCTGAGGGAAAACTCGTCGTGACTGTAAATTAATGGTAATTATTGTAAATAAAGTAATGTACCGTTTAACAAAGCATTTCCAAACCAAATCTAAAAATTTTCAATCCAAATTTAGAATTTTCTATTTAAAATTCTGAATTTTCCATTTCAAATTCAGTCAACAATTTATTTTAAATAACAATTAAGACGATATTTTTTTTTTTTACTTTCTTTAAATTTATAATGATTGTTGGACTGAATTGTCTGATGTTCCATTTCCGTCTGTATATGATGTGTAATAATTTCTGAACAGTCAATCAAATCACTAAAAATAGATAATAATTTCCATTAGGGCAAATGTAGGTGGGTGCAGGAAAGGAAAGATGGGTGTGTAGATAAATTGCCACCGGAGCGTGCGTTCCATCGCAATTTAATTAAATATTATTATTATTATAAAATTTGTTGTAATTTATCTGCCGCTGACTGTCTAAATGCTTGAAACATTCAATTTTCCGTTGTTGTCCAATTTATAAAAATCTGTACTTATTATTTCATCAATAATTTATCTTAAACAGAATGTAGCATTGTCAGTACATTGTTAATTTATATCTGCAGTTGTGTAAAACGAAATGACATCCATCAAATAAATCAATATTTAGAACAAGACAAAATTAAACAACACCGCTCTGTATAATACGAAAGCCGACCTGCATAATCAATTGTAGAAGCTCGATCGCGTGGCCTTGACATAGCTCATCCAATCAGCGCCAAGCAGACCTCCAGTGGCGCGCTAGGCCGCGAGGTGAAAACAAATTCGTTTGTTCTCTCATCGACATCGCGGTGAGCGGCGAGCAGCGATGGTGACCGCGACCGTCTCGGCGTGTGCTGACTCATTACTAACAATGCTTTCGTTTCACATGGATGAAACATCTACCGCGGCCGCGACCTTCACCGCGAGCTGCTCGGCATGTTTTCACCCATAGAATCGAACCGGGGACCCTTCGTTCACCAGTCAAACAGCTTAACCACTTAGCCACCAGACCGCAACAGGTATACTATTAACATTAGCATTCTTTAATGCGAACTCATAAGATTTTACCCACCCAAAAATCGCCCAGCGCGCCTAAAGAAGTTTTCACTTCAAAAACTAAAAATCTAACTTAATTCAACGGTTTGTCGAATCTTCGCGTACCAAGCTACTGTGTCAGAGGCAAGAAGGCTGATTCCTTTTTTCAGGGGCCTACCACGGAACGTCCCGACGTAGCTTACATATTAATTAATTAATTTAATTGCAATGGAGCACAGGCTCCGGTGGAAATTTCCCTACACACCCAACTTCCCCCTATCCTGCACCCACCTACATTTGCCATCTACAAATTTTAACTTTAAATTCTTTTAATGATTTCGGTAAGTTATTCATCATTCCCTTTGGTAACTCATTCCAATCCCTGACACCCTTACCAAAAAAAGAAAATCTTCCCACACCCTTGTGCCTGAAATCGAGTGCCAGCTTGTGGTCATGGTCATCTTTTCCCTTCCATGCACTACTTTTCATACCTACTCCAATATCTTTCCATGCCTCATCGCCAGTATATGCCCTGTACACTCCCATGACCCTCCTCATCCTCCTCCTGTCTTCCAATGAATCCCATTCCAGTTCCTTTATCATATCTCTCACTGCTTGCCAACTCCTAAAAACTGTGAATGTGTAAGAACAACTGTAACAGAAATTAAGGTGATGGGGGAAAGGAAGAGAAGGCTTAGGTGTTTGTAAATCAAACATCAACAGTGTTTTCTATTTGTTTTAAAGTATATGAATGCAAAATTCAATCAAAATTGGATTAAAACTGTGTGTTTTAAAACAGATTTTGCGTAAAACGTCCTGAGCACATATCATACGGGCAACAGGTGGCCGTGACGATAGCAATCTGATGCGCATCAGGTGGCTTCTTGCGAACTAATAGATTTACCCCCTTCCAAACATCGCGTAAAGGGACTATATAAGTTTTAATTTAATTTAATTGCAATGGAGCACACGCTCCGGTGGCAATTTTCCCAAACACCCATCTTCCCCTTTTCCTGCACCCACCTACATTTGCCCTCTACAAATTTTAACTTTAAATTCTTTCAACGTTTTTGGTAAATTATTCATCACTTCCCTTGGTAAGTTATTTCAGTCCCTGATACCCTTTTTCTAAAAAAGAGAAGCTTAATTTTTTTTAAAATCATGTACTGGCGATACAATCACGAACACGGTAAATATTGTGGTATGTCAATGAAGAGGGATTGGAATGAGTTACCAAGGGGAATGATGAATAACTTACCTAAAACGTTAAAAGAATTTAAAGTTAAAATTAGTAGAGGTCAAACGTAGATGGGTGAAGGATAGGGGGAAGTTGGGTGTGTAGGGAAATTGCCACCGGAGCGTGTGCTCCATTGCAATTAAATTAAATCAAATTAAATTAGAGCGTATCGAAAGGAATAAAATAGTATGACCATTGATTAGGTAGTTTTACGTTATGTACAATTAAATGTTTTTAAGGTTAAAATGTGCATGAGTCAAAAGCATATATCAAGTAAAATAATCAGCTCGTTCCTCTATGACAGTTAAACAACGATGAATCTATATCCGGAATGCCACCATTCGGAAATCTATTGTGGCTACTTGGTAACCTATTATATTATCTCGGAAGTGTAGGGAACCTATCGAAGCTTAACCATCGATCTAATCGATTGTAGCCGGCTGATTTATATAATAGTCTATGGAAAGCGTTTGTCTGTAATCTTTGACTGATTTTATCCTTATGTTAGGAGTGTGGTGTGTTTGTTTACATTGAATTGTCATGTTTGAGTGACTATTGTGAACTGGTGATGTCTTTATTCCCGGCGTACTCAAGTGACTCGGCACAGGTGTTGAATTCTAAGGAAAAAGAGGAGCCTGCCGTAAATCCAAAAGTTAGAGGTTAACTAAATCTTCAGAGCTAAAATGCTATGCTACTAAATATACATTATTTACTTTTTGATTTCTGGTTTGTGAAACAATGGTGTTTTTTTTTTTTTTTTTTTTTTTTTTGAATGTTGGTGAGGGAAACTTAAAAATTTAATTGCCAGCGCGTATTGATTATTTTATAAGACGCCAGGAAAAGTGCTAGGGAAAATATTCATTTTGAATGTACTGCAGAGGACAATGAAGTGATTCCATAAGAAGTAAATGAACTAGATAAATCAGTCTTGTTGAGGTCCTTATATTGTCGATTCAATAATTTTATCACTCAGAATTTGATGTGTAAATTAATGTAGAACAAACTTGGTAACTTGACTAGAAACATTACTGGGTTAATATTGTACTTATTTTTGTTTGATATATGGCACCTAAATAACTTCACAGTTTAAAGTTTATTGGGATTACTGGAGATCGCGATTTCACAAGGAATTGATGTCATAGTACTGCAGTAATCAACACTACAAAAATTTCAGCAGTTCGACTCCATCCTCATGGTTCCTAGAAGTAGTGCTGTTGGCCTGGAACATTTATTTTGGCCCAGGGCAATAGTGGAGCAATTTTAAAAAAAGGTCACCCCATCATAAATTGGCACTCTGCAAATGTGATCTTGCTGTCCATGGTAAGCTTATCAGTTTATCCCTCCCCCTCCCCCTGATCCGGCTCTGGATGCACTTGGTATTCTTGGCCTGTAGGCAGACATTTGGTAGTTCTTTACTAATTTAAGTTGTGATGTTTCAGGTATGGTGTCGAGTGACTCACATTACTTAGTATCCAGGAACTGTAACCGTTGATTTTAATTTAGCTTCATCAATTGTATTAATCTCATATGAAAGTTTTATAATTAATATTATGTTCCCTGAGAACTATGTGCAAATATTTGCTTTCTGCTCTATTTGCACTTCAGTGTTTAGTTGGCATATTTAGATGGATGCTGCAGTATTCACAGTTGTTCGTTCTAAGAAAAACCTCTTGTTTGCATTTTGAAATTGTAAGCAGTTCAGATAATGTTGAATGCCTCACAGCCTAGTCATTCATGCTATTTTGTGTTACCAAGGATTATGACATCTGTGTTGCTTCTCGCATAGACCTAATTGTGAATCAGTTATCTATTAAGAAATGGTCACAGTAAAATTGTATTTACTCAAGTACCGATTTTATCTTTTCTGTATGTAAGACAGGTGCACCAATTTCTGTTTCACTGTTTGTGTTATCTTAGTTGTCCCTGTGAACAGCGGTTTCTCTTAGCTTACATGAAGGGAATTATTATATTTGTACGTACTTTGAATTAGGCACCCACTTAAAGTCATTAACTTCCCCTCCACCATCTCCCACTGTCAAAATAACCATCTATTTTCACAGTTGTCATTTACTTCCTCTGCTTCAAAAGGAGCCATTGCTTGGTATATATGGTGTTTTCATGTTGTAATTGTGTCCATTCTTTGATTTGTTTTATATGCATTTCATAAGAATATATTTTCTTATGTATTTGATTTCCCTTACATTTTGTTTGTTCTGTTATTGCTCACTGCCCGAACTAGTTGGCCATCAGCAAGCAGTGAGTAACCATTTGCTCTCTGGCTTCCACCCACAGGGATTACTGGAGTTGGTGATACCTCTAGATCGATTTTCCACCACATGAGGTAATGACATCATGATACTGTAATAGTCAGTCACAAGATATACTTTTCAAGCTTTAGTTCAGCTGCACTACACCCTGGACGATCATGACACCAGTAGAACTATTTTCGTAATTGGCATGACATCACTAGTACTGCTTCATAAAGTGGTTCTGGCATTTCATTGTTTGTCCAGTGTGTAGTCACACCTAATTGTTGCCTGATTACCACAGCGTAATTACTTCGAGTGGCAAAAAGTTGTTTTAGCAGTAACTTGATCTCCATTGGATGTGTTTGTTCTATTGCTGACATATGGGTTGTATCTGAAAATCTGGGGATTCTGTCATAACCGTGGCACCACAATCTGATGATGGATTCCACGGTTTCCCAAATCACTCCAGGCAAATGCCAGAATGCTTCCTTCAAAAGTCCATGGCCGAACTCCTTCCCATTCCCTGCCCCCCATCCTTTCCCGTCTCTAAAGACCTCGCTGTTAAGAGATGTTAAACAGTTAAAAAAAAAAAAAAAAACTGATGATGGGTTCTTATAGAACTCAAAAAAACAAAGCCAAAATAAAAAAAATATATATATAAATTTTTTCGATATCTTGCTTGGTCTTCGAAATATCTAGACAGAAAGATGAGTTCAGCTGATTTTCCCTCTAGACCAGAAGGGAAATTAGCATTGTCATAACTTTAAAATTTGTCACACCTGTTTTGAGAATTAACTTTTCTAGAAAAAGTTATATGAAAGCAAAGTGAAGTGTATCTTAGACATGATGTGACAGAAAAGTTACAATACAGTACAGAATTAACTGTACACAACAAGAACCATTTCCAATGACATTATTTACACCAAAGATTGTGTCTGCACTCTGCAAACATGAATATAAAATCACTGGAAAGTTTTCAAGATGCCATATGAATAAATTCCTTGGATACATATAATAAAGCATATTTTTGCTTAATAACAATTATACAACCACCCATATTTTGAGATTTTGTTTATTTGCAGAGATATCTTGTCTCACAGGTTGTATAGTTAGGTTGAAATGTGGCCTGGACCAGAAGAAAAAATTCCTGTGTAGCCAAATTTTGAAGATATGGCACTGCCTACTTCCCTTCTGGTCCAGCCTTACTACATCACATTTCAGTCAAGATATCTCGAGACCCAAGTGAGATATCAAAAGTTTTTTATTCTTTATTTTCAATTTGTTTCATCGAATTCTATAAGAACCTATCATCACATTATGGTACCACAGTAATGGTAGTGCTGCCGAAAATTTCATCATAGTTATCCATATTTTAATGTATCTGCACCATCATCTGCAGATAGTGATAGTTTCTTTCTGTTTTCCTTGTTATAAAAAGTGCTTATGATACAGGGTGGTCACTGAAAATACTGAAGGTTTTTAGAACGCCATAACTTTTTCATTTCCAGTATTCTCTCTCACTCTCTTTTTGAGGTAATGTAACATTTAAATGGCTACATGTGATGTACAGCATGAAGTAAAACAGTAAAACTCATTGGGTTTTCGGTGAAGAATGAATTAATGAAACTCAGAGAAAATCACATTAGCACTAAATAGTATCGACCTACCATCTTAAGTTTGTTTCGAAATTCCATTAGCTTAAGTTTTATTCATTGGTTCTTAAGTAGTTTAATTATCTAGTCGTTTTTAATAAAACTTCAATCAAATTAAATATATATAACAATTCAACAGTTAGTCGAGTATAGCGCCTATCATATTTAGTAAAAACATTAAAAAATATAGTATAAACTTTATAAGACTACTTTATCAAATAAATTTAAGGTTTGTTTAGAAGATGGTTGAAGTATTTGGGAAAATCATGACTGGAAACTGTGCGCCTGTCGTAGGTACGTTGCGAAGGGGATGGGTTGTAGTTGGTGTAAGAAGTGGTTTCACTGGGCATGTGGGGAAGTGGAAACGGGGGAAATAAATGAGGCTCTCCCATGGTTTTGTTCACTGTGTCTTAGGGATGATAGGATGTGGGAGACGGGCGAAACGATTAGGGAGCTGCGTGAAAGGATCAGGGTTCTTGAGGCTCGTCCTGTGGAGGCTCAGCCTCTGCAGGCGTGGTATGTGGTGGCCTCGCCTGTGGAGGCTCAGACTGCACAGGCACAGCCTGTGGGGGCTGAGCTTGTCGAGGCTCAAGCTGTAGAGGCAGAAAATAGAGATAGTGGGTTGGAGGAAGTTGATAAGGATGGGTGGGAGCTGGTAACAGGTCGTAGGAGAATCATGGTTAACAGGATGAACAAGCCAGACACTTCAGTAATTGTGGGAAAAAATAGGTTTGCCCTGTTGCCAGAGTCAGGAGTAGAAGAGCCTCATCTAGATGTAGGAGTAGGTAAGATGCAGCAGACCTTTAGGAATAAGGGCGTGCAGAGCAAGAATAGGAAAAAAAGGGTTCTGCTACTAGGTAGTAGCCATGGGAGAGGTGTAGGCCCTCTTCTGCAGGATCAGTTAGGTACAGGAGATCAGGTCACAAGTTTTTTCAAACCTTGTGCAACATTAGGCCAGGTAATAGAGGATATAGGTTCCCTTTGTAGGAGTTTCACTAAGGATGATAGAGTAGTGATAGTGGGAGGTGCGGGAAATAGTATTGATAGAAACGTGAGTTATAGTATAGAGAGTGACCTGAGGAAGGTGGTGAAGGAGGCACAGCATACCAGGGTGGAGCTCATGCAGGTCCTAAGTTGCCATGACCGGCCACAATTGAACTATGCTGTGAGGCGGGTTAATGTGGAAACGGAAGTGCTACTTGGGAAAGGCATTAGTTCTGTGTTGGGGGTTGTGCCTGTGAACACCATTGGTAGGTGGGGTTTCACTAGGCATGGCCTACACCTAAATAGAAGCGGGAAGGGAGTACTTTCTGAGTTGTTAGCTAAAGCAGTGAGGGGGCCCGTTTCCAGTGATGATGGGGTCAGGACTGTGCCTTTTTTAGGTTAGGGGCTGCTGGTGAAGGGACAGAAATAGATTTCAAAGTGATACTGATTCCAGATTCGCGATGGGGAAAGTCACAGATATTAAAGAAATAGATGAAATGGCTGAAACAATAACTGACTGCGGTAAAATTGGGAAAGAGGAGATAAATTCTGCAAATGTAAAGCCAGTAGTAAGGGTGTTAATGGTAAATTGTAGAAGTATAATGAACAAAGTAATCGAATTTGCAAACTTAATAGAGATGCACGAACCACAAGTAATAATTGGGGTAGAGAGTTGGTTAAAAGAAGAAGTACTAGACAATGAGGTTTTTCCTGATGGTTACAGAGTGTACCGCAGAGATAGAGGAGCAATTGGTGGAGGAGTCTTCACACTAGTCAGCAAAAACTACCACAGTTCACTGGCTGTTCATAGATCAAGACCATGAGTTACTTGGGGTAGATTTCTGTGATAATAAAAAAGAAAAAATCAGAGTGTTGGCTGTTTACCGCAGCGGAAGAATGACAGAAGAGGATGAGGCTCTTGGGGAGAAATTAAATTCATACTCAGATTTTAGAGGTGAGAATAGAATGATCATCATCGGCAGGGATTTAAATTTACCAGGTGTAAACTGGGAAGGGAATAAGATAAATAACACAAGGGAACAAAGATTTGCAAATATCTTAATAAGGGAAGGAGGATTTACACAAGTGATTGAGCAAAACACTAGGGGACAAAATATTTTGGATATATTTCTAATTAAGCCTGATGAAAACCTTTTGAGGTATCAAGTAACTGAAGGAATAAGTGATCATGAAGCAGTTCTGATGGATATTAGAGGATTCAGTAAACCAGCAGCCAAAATTGAAGGGGGAAATAGGTACAATTATAAAAAGGCGCAGGTTTCAAATTTGAAGAGATATTTCAGAAAACAATTCAGCAAATGGAAGGAAGGCTCAGGTACAGTAGAGTCAAGGTGGGAAGAGTTCAAGGAGATAATAAGAAAGGGGGAAGAAAAATTTATTCCAAAGCAGAAAATAAAGAGAAGCAGAGAACCTGTGTACTATAATAGGGAAGTGAGGAGGTTAAAGAGGTTGGTAAGAAAAGAACATAACAGAGTTAAGAGACAGCAGGGTAGTAGGGAATATTTAAAACAACTAAACAAGGACTTAATAACAGCAAAGAAAATGGCTAAAGATGGGTTTATGAAGAGTATTGTCAGTGCAGGAGGACCATTGACTGATGCATCTAGAAATTTCTATGGCTATATCAGGAAACTGAGGGGAAGGGAGGGTGTAGAGACACTTATAGATAAGGATGGAGAAGAAGTTACTGACGATTTGAAAAAGGCAGAAATTTTAAGTAACTGGTTCAGTGAAAGCATTAGGGACAATGAATCAGAAACAGGAGGGTCTAATTCAGAGAACGAGCTTAACAACACAATTAGAAATGACGATAGTAAAAAATTTGATATCCATCCTGAGAAAATCATGAAGGAAATAAGAAAGCTGAAAAAAAAAGGGGGGGCTGGTGAAGATAATATTATTACAGATATCTTAAAGATAGCCGGATGTGACATTGTACCTTATCTTGAAATATTATTTAAATTGAGTGTAGACACTTGCTGCTTACCACAGGACTGGAAAAGTGCAATAGTAGTACCGGTACTTAAGGGAGGGGTGAGAAATAGAGTTGAGAATTACAGGCCAATCCAGTTTGACATCAGTGGTAGGTAAATTAATGGAAAGATTGATATGCAACCACATCAGAAATATATGTGAGGAACGTAAGTGGTTTTCAAGCAGGCACATGGTTTCAGGCAAGGATATTCATGCGAATCTCAGTTGGTGGGATATATGCAAGATATTTCAGATGAAATGGACAAGGGAGGCCAAATTGATAGTGTAGCACTAGATCTGTCTAAGGCGTTTGACAGAGTAAGCCATAAAATGGTAGTAAATAAGGTAAAAACCAGTGGAGTGATAAGAAAGTCATTTGCTGGGTAGAAGAATTTTTAAAGTGTAGAAAACAGAAAGTTAGTGTAGGAAATGTAGTATCAAAAGAAGTTGAAATAAAAATGGGTGTGCCACAGGGTAGCGTATTGGGACCATTGCTATTCATTATTCTAATGAATAATTGTGTTGATTGTTTACTATCTGAAATTAGATTGTTTGCAGATGACATAATGCTGTATAAAAGAATCAAAACAATAGAGGATTGTAAACAGTTGCAGGGTGATCTGGACAGGATATCTAATTGGGTTGGTAAACATGGAATGAAGATAAATGCAAAGAAGAGTCAGCTTATTAGATACACAAATAAAAAACAAAAGGTTAATTATGAATATAAGGTAGGGAAAGAATTGCTTGCTGAAGACTTGAAATGTAAATATCTTGGAATTACTTTTGATAACAAACTTAACTGGGCAGGACACATAGGACAGGTGGTAGGAAAAGGTTTCGAAGTTCTGCACTTGTTGGAGAGAGTGATGAGGGGATGTACGAGAGAAGTCAAGGAATTGGGTTACAAAACTTTGGTCAGACCATTGCTCAAATATGGTAGTGTAGTATGGGACCCTCATTTTACGTATCAAATACAGGAGTTGGAGAGGGTGCGAAAAAGGGCTGCTAGATTTGTTTCTGGAAATTATTGCAGAATGCAATCAGTGACGGATATGATAAAGGAGCTGGAATGGGATTCATTGCAAGACAGGAGGAGAATGAGGAGGGTCATGGGAGTGTACAGGGCATATACTGGCGATGAGGCATGGAAAGATATTGCAATAGGTATGAAAAGTAGTGCATGGAAGGGAAAAGATGACCATGACCACAAGCTGGCACTCGATTTCAGGCACAAGGGTGTAGGAAGATTCTCTTTTTTAGGTAAGGGTGTCAGGGATTGGAATGAGTTACCAAGAGAAATGATGAATAATTTACCGAAAACTTTGAAAGAATTTAAAGATAAAATTTGTAGAAGGCAAATGTAGGTAGGTGCAGGATAGGGTGAAGATGGGTGTGTAGGGAAATTGCCACCGGAGCCTGTGCTCCATTGCAATTAAATTAAATAACAGCAGAGCTTAAATTTTAGATTCTCAGACTTTTCTGAAGCTATTTTCTGGCAATGTTTAGTCAAGGCAACAAGTAATCCTCAGATGCTGTAAAATGTTTACTACATTTTCAATGAGTGTCTGTTAAGTGTTATGTTGGCCATCATGTAGAAACCGAATGGGATCGAACTGGCTGACTCGGATAGCTGTACTGTCATCTTTTGTGAGGGAAATAAACTGTATTATGCATACTACTTCTCAATATTCATTAATGAATTAGGTTGTGTGACAAGTTCCTTATGCCATTATATTTTCTGATTTTGTATGATTAAAGTCACATATCAGACTTCCTGGAGTTTATAATTTACAATTCATGCTTTGTATATAATCCATATAAAGTATGAAAGACGTGATTAATCAAGAGTTACTTACTGTATTAGTTTCCTCTATGTTGAACAGAATTAATGTTTTCTTTATAGAAACTGGGGAGTTGCCATGGTTGCAAAACTTAAACATTCTCGACATCGAGCTACCGCCAGGGAATGAAACATCGCAGCAACCGTCTGTCTCATCAAACTTGTCCGATGAACTGGAAAATAATGAATCTGGCAAGAAAAATGAAACTACCAGTACATCGAAAAGAAAACATCACCATGAAGAGGATAACAGAGATAGAGGGAAGAAACATTCAAAGAAAACGAAGAAAAATAAACATAAAAAGTGAGCATGGTGTACATTATAAATTGCTAAAATAGTATATACATATGAGGAAAGTTATCCCACCTCTTGTGCAAAGCTGAAAGCAGGAGAGCTGCTATTAAAAATGAAAAGTAATTCATAAACATGTAATGTTATGGTTCTGATGGTGATATCTTCCACTGGAATAATGGTGATGGGTTTACTTGCATTGTCCTTGAACGAATTGATATTTTTCTCTACCATTATTTTATTTTCATTTATTTTTTTGTAACACATTATGTGTGTTTAATATAGTTTATCTTATTGCAATGGAGCATATGCCCTGGTGCAACTAATTTCGTTTGTTTCCCTTTGGTTCAAATTCCAAGACATATTCAATTATTGTGACATAAATCAAAGTATTTGAGGCCTTCTACATAGTCCTTGAATAAAATATCAGGTAATATCTAGATCGCGATACCGCTGCAACCACTTACCGCCTCGCAGTGTAAACACTTCCCTATGGAGAGAGTATGACGTCACTACCTTGCTGAATGTGACGTATACGTTCCGCTCGCATCTTTAAATGTCACTAATGGGGCCTTCTACGGAAAGTAGTCCATCACTAATATGTCTCATATCGAGAAATCGTTAATTTTGCACCAGTAGTACAGGAATAAATTCATTTTGCGATGAGGATGTGATGCAGCCTGGACCACCCTGAAACGTAACTATCGACCACCTTATTGCGGATACCTAATTTCTGTCGTATCCATCACTGTTAATATCGTTTACATCTTATTGCAGCCTGGACCATAGTGAAATGTAACCGTCCCACATGATATTTCCGAAACCCAATTTACAAATCACATCTATTACTGTTAGTATGGTCCAGGCTGCGTTTCAACCTAAACGAAACTGTTATTGACGAAATCTTGTTTTTATTTAATCTGAATGATTTTAATAGCAATTTCAGCCACGTGAGGAAATATAGAAGAACGGAATCAAATAAAAATCAATGGAATTGTGACTAATAACGTTAACGCTAATGAACGATATCAATTATCAGTTTGAAAAGTTGTACATATTTTAATAATATTATCAATTGTCCAAGTAATAATTTACTTTAACTTTTTCAATCCGTTAATTTTTTATTATTATTACTCTTGGTTACGTTCTATGGCCTAATTTGTATTCTCAAATCGATCGAAGGCTGAACACGTCACGCCCGGAAACAGTGACGTCATACTCTCTCCATCGGGAAGTGTTTACATCGCGAGGCGGTAAGTGGTTGCAGCGGTATCGCGATCTAGATATTACCCAAAATATCCATATGACCAAAATTGCACAGCTTAATTACTTTTATGTGCTCCACTATAATACTGCTAAGTTGTTGATAAAAAAATTATTAACTTTTGAAAGTTATGTATCTTTTGAGTGAAACATAGAAGCCTTGTGGAATCACTCATTTGCCGCATAATTTCTAAATCCTTCAAGTTAAATTTTTTAAATTGCAAATTATCTTAATTATCTTACTAATCTTGACATTATTATAATGTGAAATCTGGAAAAGATAGTGGTAGTGGTGAAAACAGTCGTGGATGTTTGAAGGAACAACTTCTCTTTATATAATCTTTATTGGGTACCACATAAAAGCTGGTAATCAGCTGTATCTCAGAACCTTTGGATTATTCTTTTTATTCCAAGATTTGTTTAAGGTTTCGATGAAAATCCACGAAACATATCAAATTGTCACTGAGCGAGTTCGTGTACTTCAGATTCGAAGATTCTGATTGTTGGTCTACTTATTTCATTCAAGATTTTTGCACAGATTGAGTTAGTTTTGTAAGCATTATGGGTGTTGGTTTAAACTCAGCTTTTCATTGAAATAAAGCTGTATCATTAAATTGGATCTATCTTTCTTTCAGTAATCTTACAATCATAATTTTCTTGATTTTTAAAAAAACTTTTTCTGACACTTGGGGTCCGATTGTGAGCCAAACTAATTATCTGCCCCTTGAAGACTCATTTAATCACAAAGAAAAATATCAAGAACTAATGAGAACCAATTCCTGTAAACAATGTATTAAATATACAACAAAAAAGAGAAAACAGGACTCGTTATATTTTTCTAAAAAAAAAATCAAAATTTTCAATTCTTTGCTCTCAAATTACTGCTGTTGTTCCAGAAACTTTGTGGTATGATTTGCATGATTTTCTATCCACTTGACTGAGCAGCTGTGTGTAGACATTATTAGCAAAGAAAATAATTTAAAAAAATAATTATATCCATTTTGCTTCTGTTGAATGTATCTTTCTTAGTCATTACTTACTTAATTTTTAAAAAATTTCTCTCTGAATGAGAGATCTTTAATAAGAAATATATGATTTACAAATAAATGATTCTCCTATCCCATGTATTTCTAACATTATCAAGGTACAGTTCATTCCTCAATTTCGCAGCAAATATTTTCCTGTGCTTCTCTGGGTTGAAAGAATTTTGTAAACCTTTTTATTATCATAACTAAATTTGCCTAGCTACACACCATGTTATCATCTACTTTGTATAGATAAGAACTAAAGCGAGTTGTAAAGACTTTTTGATGTTTACTTTATTTAATTTAATTTATTTAATTGCAATGGAGCCCACGCTCTGGTGGCAATTTCCCTACACACCCAACTTCCCGCTATCCTTCACTCACCTACATTTGCCCTCTACAAATTTTAACTTTAAATTCTTTTAACGTTTTCGGTAGGTTATTCATCATCCCCCTTGGTAACTCATTCCAATCCCTGACACCCTTACCTAAAAAAGAAAATCTTCCCACGCCCTTGTGCCTGAAAACGAGTGCCAGCTTGTGGGCATGGTCATCTTTTCCCTTCCATGAACTACTTTTCATACCTACTGCAATATCTTTCCATGCCTCATCGCCAGTATACGCCCTGTACACTCCCATTACCCTCCTCATCCTCCTCCTGTCTTGCAATGAATCCCATTCCAGCTCCTTTATCATATCTGTCACTGATTGCATTCTGCAATAATTTCCAGAAACAAATCTAGCAGCCCTTCTTTGCACCTTTTCCAACTCCTGTATTTGATACTCAAAATGTTGGTCCCATACTACACTACCATATTCGAGCAATGGTCTGACCAAAGTTTTGTAACCCAATTCCTTTACTTCTCTCGTGCATCCCCTCATCACTCTCTCCAACAAGTGCAGGATTTTGAAACCTTTTCCTACCACCTGTCCTATGTGTCCTGCCCAGTTAAACTGGTTATCAAATGTAATGCCAAGATATTTACATTTCAAGTCTTCAGCAAGCAATTCTTTCCGCACCTTATATTCATAATTAACCTTTTGTTTTTTATTTGTGTATCTAATAAGCTGGCTCTTCTTTGCATTTATCTTCATCCCATGTTTACCAACCCAACTAGATATCCTGTCCAGATCACCCTGCAACTGTTTACAGTCCTCTATCGTTTTGATTCTTTTATACAGCGTTATGCCATCTGCAAACAATCTAATTTCAGATAGTAAACAATCAGCACAAATATTCATTAGAATAATGATGATCAGGGCAGTGATATTTTGACTGTGCAATTAAGTTTATTTGCCATAATAGTTGAAAATACTCTTTACATTCACACTGGTTCAACAGATGATTCCAGAGTCATTTTAACCACTCAGTAATACAGGGTGTTCGTCGGGAGACTCTCTCCCCTGCTAGTACCACGAGGAAGAAACTGCTCCTGGTGAGCAAGTGGCCAGCTTTGCACACAGTTCGGCTCCAAATGCGGAACTACCTAGCAATACTTACGCATCATAGACGTGTATAAGTATGTGTAAAGCATACAAATATTACATAATTCAATAGCTTACCTTATAAAAGATGCTGGAAATGTGTATTGTCTTGCGTAATGCATAATTGACCCTGTTTCTCTGGAATTTTTTTTAAAAACTAAATGTGGAATCGCTGTTTTAGCTAGAAGTAAAGCATCAGGACATTTGCGATGAAATTTACTGTGGCACTTTCTTCAGATACGTATCATAAAGGAATATTCTTTATGCCAAACTATTAATTACCAAATTCAACACACTATAGTGATTAGTAAGAGACTGAAGTCACAAATCAGCCAAACCGCAAAGAAACCAGTATTAAAAATGGAATAGGTTGTATTATACTGCCTCATTTGACTATTGAGGGTTGTTGTCTAATCTCGCCGGTCATTCATGCTGCCATTTGGCGGGAGCTGGCATTTCGCAGTGAGACAAGATAGTGTGGCAAGACAGTAGGTGGGTAGAGTTTCCCAGCAAACGCTGTGTACTAGTTTAAATTAATACATAATCAATTGGTGAGAAGCTTCCGTAAAAATATTTTCTTTTACTGTCAGTGTTGTCATTGTGGTAGTTGTATTTGCAGTTGAAGACAATACACAGCTATTAGTAACCTTATATGCTTTAGAAATGGGTCTTTAACAATCAGTTTCTAATTTTTTTCAGGGACAAGAGAAATAGCCCAGTCATAGATATCTCTACACCAACAGCTGAAGAAGATTTCTACGAAGACAGATCAGCTTGTCGTGGCTTCTTGAAGGTTGAGACTATTTCAAGACCGGCAGTGCCTCAGTAAGTTTTGCTTCACAGAATGTATAACCTTCATTGTAAAAATTGTCTGTTTGTCTTTCATTGTCTTTATTCTTGCAATATTTTTTAAACTACTTTTAAATCTTAAATTTCAGATATATACGAATTAAAGGTAAAGTGCTTGGAAATGTTGGTTCAAGTTTTTGGAAAAAGAGAAATAAAATAAAATATCGCTATTATACTTTTTCCTCTGACAAAGATGAAATAAAATCTGGAGGGGAATCAAAACTGACCATGATGGAAAAAGAGGAAACTGAAATCAGGCACAATACTGAGGAATTCAATGTTGTTCTTTCTAAAGAACCAAACAATGTAGACATGTGGATTCAGTACGTCAACTATCAGGTACGTACAGTTTTTGTTTGTAAAAGTTTTTTGCTTGTAAACATCAGAAATTGATAGGATCAAAATGATTGGAGTTCTTTGTTTTTGACTAAAGGTATGAGGAAGAGAAACGTTGATAGACATTTGTGAGGAGCTGCTTAAGAATTGTAACTGAAAATTTTGAGAGAGGTCGTATAATCATGAGATCCAGTTGAATGAAACACAGAAGGGAGGTAATAGAGGATATTATTGTTGGCAGATAGGTGAGAGAAATTGATTGGCATAAACATTATTTTCATTTAAAATTTGAATGGGGACAACATTTGAGGTCAGACTGTCAAATTTGTAAACTTGCTGTTGTGTTGCACCAAGGATATCTGAAAGGTTTCATAAGTTTGGCCCTTCCACGTCCCGTGGCATTACATTTAAATGTCTACATCTACATCCATACTCTGCAAATCACAAACATTGTGGGTGGCAGAGGGTGCTAAGCACCAATCCTAAACCCGCCCATTCCAATCCCGAATAGTGCGAGGAAAGAAGGAATACATATAAGTATCAGTACGGCATCTTATTTCTCTGATCTTATCCCTCCGGTCATTGCGACCTAAATAGGTTGGCGGAAGAAGTATTTCATTGCACTCGAAATTGAAATTTTTTCGCATATTCTCCAATAAATTCGAACGCAAGCTACGTCGTCTGTCTTCCAAACTATCCCAGCCCAATCTATGTATCAATTCTGTGACGCTTTCATAAGGGCTGTAACAACAAGTCACGAATCTAGTGGCTCTCCTCTGCACCCTCTCAACTGAGTCAATCAGAACCTTGCGATACGGATCCCAAACCCCACAACAGTAATCCAGATGTGGACGCACTAGTGTTTTATACGCTATCTCCTTTGTTTGAGCATTACAATTCCTCAAAATACGACCTATGAATCGTAATTTAGAATTTGCCTTGCCTACGACAGAAGTTATGTGCATGTCCCATTTCATGTTGCTTTGTACTATCACCCCCAGATACTTCACGGAATCAACCGTGTCAACAGGTGAATTGTTTATTTTGTACTCGTGAACAACCTGATTCTTCTTGTTACTTATCCGCACTGCCTTGCACTTTTAGCAATTAAGTGTAAGCTGTCATTTACGGCACCAATCGAAAATAGCATCCAAATCACGCTGAATTTCTAAGCAATCATCGGAGCACCTTATTTCCCTATAGATAACCGCATCGTCGGCAAACAACCAGCATTTGACGTTGTCACCTAGATCGTTTATAAATATTAAGAAAAGAAGTGGACCTATTACACTTCCTTGAGGAACGCCTGAAGTAACATTTATCTTAGAAGAGGCTTCCCCGTCAACAACGACATATTGTGATCGACCAGTTAGAAAATCACGTATCCACTCGCAAATCTGAGCCGAAATACCGTAAGCTCGAATCTTCGCTAAAAGTCGGTTGTGTGGCACAGAATCAAAAGCTTTCTGAAAATCCAAGAAAACAGCATCAACTTGCGAACCTGCATCGATAACTTTCATTATGTCGTGGGAAAATAGGGCCAATTGTGTTTCACACGATCTCTTCTTCCGAAATCCGTGTTGACATGGTGTAAGTAACTCGTTCTCATCTAGAAACTTCATTATGTTCGAGCATATGACATGTTCCAGAATTCTGCTGCAGACCGATGTTAGAGATATGGGTCGATAATTCCTAGGATCACACCGATGTCGTGGTTTGGTACTGAGGGATGTGTGTTCTTTTTTGTCGATGTGCGTGCACACTTTCTTTTTAATGTCTCATTTGGAATTAGAATAATGAACAAACGTTTAATTTCTTGTGAATGTGGGTTAGGCTGGGAGTGAAATATGGAAAATTTAGTGTGGGTTGTATTAGGACAATTGAACGGCTGCTACGTGAGCAGAAAACGTGAGTTGCCTAAAAAGGGGAGGGGGGATTTTGAATAATATAATATAATATTATAATTAACATCTGAAAATGAAATGCATTTAAAATATAATAAAGGTGAGCTAAAAGGAACCAGAACCATGAATATTAGACACAAAATAATATCCCATTTATTGATTCTTATGGCTTATACAAGGCCAGGTAATAATTAACTTTACGTTAAACATAGTTAGACCAACAAAACAAGCAATACCTGACGTTTACAATCCGCCGATGAAAGCAAACAAAAATTGAATGAAATATTTCAACAAATAAAAACAGCAAAGTTAACATATGAACAACATGGCAACACAGGCCATCAAATTGAAGCTAACATTTTACTGTAACAAAGGAGTATCCCAGGGGCGCCGTATAAAGTTAAAGAAAAGCATCAAAAATGAATTTACAATTTACAATTTGCTTGAAATTTACAGTGAAACATAAAATCAGCTAGCTCAGTGATTTAGTGGCGGGAGCAGAGTCTTATCCCAGTGCCGCTTAAGGGCTCACAAGTCCGTTAAAACCCAATGAATAGTGACCGTCTGTATCCGGTACATTACCATAAAAGCATCGCCGTGATGGAGCGTGACACGCACAATGTCACTGCAGCTGTGGAAGCCAGATAAGCGGGTACAACCGCGTTATTAGAACGACTTCCAGATAATGGCAGGCATGCCACATAACCTCTCGCTTCCCAAAGCAAGAGAGTGATCAGAACCAGACAATGATCACCAGACGAGAGCGTGTCGGCTGACACGTCTGTTCATCAACTCGTCCAGGCAGCAAGTGTCGCTTAAAATGGCTTCTTCCTTCTTCCTCGGAAAGTCGTCTCTCCACATGTAACAAACTCCCTAGAATTAGTACTGTGGACCCCAATAAACGTTCATGATTGGTTATCTACACAAGTCCGTCGTCACGTGTTTGATATCGCGCCTCGCATTCGCTGCATCCCTCCGCGCTTTTCTGCCTGGCCTTCAGTGCAGCAGCGGAGTGGGGTTAGGTCAGCGCCCTTATCTTAACGGAACTACAGCCGTGCGGCCCTGGCGCTGATGAGTCGCCGCCTCATCTATTGTCCCTCTCTCGACCGTCCGAAAATGGCCGTTTTCAGCCTCCAATATTCACTACCTTGCTGAGCCATGAGTTTTACAGAAAATAAATTTACAACAATTATACCTCTGGCTGCCCTGGTTTAATATATATTTAATTTATCCATACAATCCCCATTATTTACGGTATTTATCCGTCACGAGATTAAATATTAATTAAGAAAAATTGAATATAATTAATAAAAATTTGAATATAATTAACCTATTTAATTATATTCATTGTGGGTGACGCTGTCACACCACAGGGTAGAAGAAAACAGCAATGTAAAAATGGATGAGCATGCATGTGGCTGTTTGATCCATAGGCTCTAGTGCGAGCTCAGTCTCATTTTTATTTTCTTGAAGCATTGTGAATTTTTTTTTTTTGTGTTTATGGATTATATTTTCATGTGAATTTATTTTTGAATGAACATGTTCCTTATTTGAATTAACATTTCTTTGAAGCATTGTTCCCTCTTCCATTATTCTGGTTGCTTTGTATCTATAGAAAAGTGGCATTTTTGATTTGGAATATATAATTTAATTTGAAATGTCTATTCTGTAAAATGTAGTTATTTACTCATTGGCGATTAGTATCTATTTATTTATTTATCAATCTTGTTTCATGGATCTCTGGTGAGGAAGGACCTCTGGGATGTGAAACATGTCATCGTTTATACAAATACAGGCAATATGAGTCATATTCATAATGAAAACAATCATATGTTACAAAGACAAATAAATAGAATAAAAATAAACATTAATTTTTACAACTGAGTTTTGCAAAAGGTCATATTGAATACAATTAATTATTTTGTTCAAATCCTTGAATGGTGTAGAAGGAGTTGCCAATAAGATAATTTCTCAGATTGTGTTTAAATATACCTTTATTATCTGCAAACTGCTTTATACTCTTGGGAAGTTTATTAAACAGATACATCCCAGAATAATTAACTCCTCTTTGTACTAATGACAGAGATGTTTGTGCTTTGTTCAAGTTATTTCTGTTTCTTGTATTGAAATTGCGTATCTGTGAATTAGATGTAAACAGGTTAAAATTTTCTATGGCAAAGCACATGAGGGAATATATATACTTAGAAGTCATTTTAATAATATTGAGTATCATACCTGTAATATGACAACAAAATATACAGTACAATGATTCCTAATGGTATTACTGATGCAACACCTATTGTGAGATGCCAAAGTGCTTTGAAATTGTGATTTATTATACTAATAATTTTATTCAGTTCCTTATCCACAGACCTCACTATTTCATTTTAATATTTCCTTTTATTTTTGTAGGAGGTTGTACTTCATTTTGAGAAAACGTACCACGGCGTTCATGGCAGAGGAACGACAGCAGAACGGCAGCTGTCGATTCTAGATCGCGCCCTGTCCCAGAACCCGGGGGATAAGCAACTCATCCGCAAACGGCTGGCAATAGCCGAGTCCTCGTTACCGGCCGACGTGGCTGGACGACAGATAGAGGTCCTTCTCACCTCACAACCCGCTAGCATAGAGCTGTGGAGAGGGTCTGTATAATACTACAAATAATGTGAATTGTTAGTTTAAACACTGGTTATTTTGACCATATTTGTCTCTCAGTTCAAATGATTTTTAACTTTTCTTCGTGTGATATAGGCTTGTTGGAAGTAATTTCAATTCAAGAATCAGGTTTAAAATGGAAAGTAAAATTTTAATTTTAAATTAAAGAAATTAAATTAATTTTAAATTAAACATTTTAATCTTTCTTATACTCGTGGTTATATTATCGTTGCTCCCCCCCACCACCTCCGATGGTCTATTGCATTCTATGAGTGGCTGCATCCAACGCAAGTTTGCGCAAGACCAGCCACCTCTCTGTTAACTTGAAAAGGGATTTTAACCCAAAATATTGTTTTTTCTTTGTTTGTGTGTTGTTTTGTGTTGCTGCTGCCCTCCTCCCTTCAACTTTGCTGAGTGTCGGATGTATTTTCCCTTTCTTTTCCATGTAAATTAAGATAAAATATTTTGTTGGGATAATATAATTACGTTAGGCACTACAAATGCACAATTGCTATTTATGTATTTGGTGTGTGTGTGTGTGTGTGTGTGTGGGGGGGGGGGGGGTATACCTTGGGCTCTGCCAACCCAGTTTCATATCATTTAATTTGTATATCATTTTGAAAACACTTTGAACTGATGCAAATGGTTGGAGGAGAAACTAATGTTTAAAAGCAGGAATTTTCTTTTTAAAAATAAGATCTTTGTCGTATGAATGGAGGCTTTGCTGGGGTATCAGCTGTGTAAAATATTCTTGGTGGAAAGCCCGAGAATATTTTATACAAGATATTTAACACTACATGGAAACACTTTCAGTATGATTAGAATTACGAAAATGATAGAAATAACTAGCAGGTTCTAAATTCTGGAACAAACATTAAGGCCTATAATAAATTAACGGGAAATTGTAAACAGAACAGGAGTCTGTGCCACTCCTTGTTGCAAGGTGTGTTGAACGGTATTTGTTTTGTTTTGTCATTGCCTGGCTTACATCACCTTTTGCAAACTCTGATATGCCTTCAGCTAGTCTAAATATTTATTAACTGAAGGCAACAATTGGATAATGGAAACAAAGAAACTGCTGTGAGGCATTGAAAATAAGATAGGATAGGGGAACAAAAAATAACATTTTAAGACATGCTGATGACATTGTCTTGTTAGCAGAAAGGGCTGAGGATATTGAGAAGTTACTGAATGGCATGAACAAAATACTGAATGAAGATTTCGTACTGAATATAAACCAAAGCAAGACAAAAGTGATGAAATGTGGCAGAAATGATACCAATACTAGTAGATTAAATATAAAAGTAGGATCGGATGCAATAGGAGATGTAAGCGAATTCTGTTACTTTGGAAGCAAAATTGCAACCGATGGCCGAAGGAGGAATGATGTTAAAAGCAGAATAGCACTATCAAAAAGAGCCTTCATGAAAAATAGAAATCTTTTAGTTTCAAATACTGATCTAGGAATTAGAAAGAACTTTTTAAAACTTTAATTTGTTAGTGGAGAGAACAGTCGAAGGTAAGAACTGTAGAGGAAGACAGAGATTAGACTATATGAAGCAGATAATTGAGGACGTGGGTTGTAAGGGGTATGTTGGGATGAAGAGGTTAGCGTAAGATAGGGAGGGGTGGAGGATTGCATCAAACCAGTCGAAAGACTGATGACACACACACGCACACAAATAAAAGTTAGTGGTACTTGTGTGGTACTGAATGGTGTTTTGCAGGTTTGTGCGGACGACGCAGTGCAGCATGGCGCTGTGCTCGGCCCCGGGAGTGCTGAGACTCTACATGAGAGCGACTCAGCAGCTCCACCAGAGCAGGAGGGGCGCGCCCGCGGCCAACACCGTCATGGCCGAGTCGTCCATACTGGGTACTGATACTATGTTCAGACAGGAAAGGCGGGCCAAGGTCACTCTGCTCTATCCCCTCTCCGCTGCCCCAGCCCTTGTAGGCGAAGGGGAAACAGCTGCCGTGCATGCGCAAACGTCCCTACAACGTATGTGGTTCAATATGTTGCATCCAATTTTGTGATTTCTTCAGTATAATCGGACATTTTAACTATTTTTCGTGATGAAAATGAGTGAATCGTATGTCATAGAAATTTCGTGTTTACCAACTACAATTTCATATGTTAATAAATATAAAAAGTATTTATTTATCAATGAATAAAACTTACTGCTTCCAATCATTATTTTTAGTTTTAAAAGCTGCGCAAGACATTTCGACGATTAAATCCAATTTTTAGAGGTTTTTTCCCACTGGAAGTTAATTCTCTAAACACGTCATTTAAATTTTGAAATGAAAGAGATATTTACTCGAAGCGATAGTTTCTGTTTACAAAAATCGTTGATGAGATCACCACTGCATTTAGAGTGTTGCCAAATAAACTTCCTTGCGTGATTTTGATTTACCCATGTCTCGTCAAGGTAGACGACAGGTCGAAGAGGATGTTCCTTCCTTAAATCGTGCATTTTTCTTAAAAACGAGGCCCTTGCTACAACAATGTCTGTCTTTTCCATCAGAAAATGTCGGTATATGAATAACTTATACACCTCCAGTGTAGTTAATTTTCTCTTTCAGTACCTCCCTCAATTTTCGTAAGGTAGGGTATTCACCTCGGTCATAAAATTCTAGAACGGAACGTCGAATGACATCTTTCTGAGTCATCCATCTCCGTCCGTGACCAGTTTTTCTCGGTGAATGTTTTTCTTTGAAGAAGAAAAGGATGGCTCTGGAACAGTCAGCTGGGCTCCGCTACATACACGCTGCACTGTTCGTAGCGATACGCCACACGCCGCTGCTGTCATTTTTTTTTGCGATTCCCTAAAAACTGTATTAACTTTCTCTTCAGAGTTTTCTAACGTCTTAAAAAATTATAGACATACAAAATAATTGATTTTGACTGTCGCCTAATATAACAACTATCTGACGCCATTTCACTTACAGCGTTTTATAACGGTGTATCGGAATAAACCTGACACTACTGCGACAAACGACTATGCCTGTAAGCAGCGGTCTGCTCGGAGGGGAAGGCATCTGCAGGGGGTGGTGAGGTCAGGCGTGGGGTACACGACCTTGACGCGCCAGATGAGAGCGAAAATAGTATAATATCTTATCACAAATATGCTTTCGTTTAATTGTTATCAGGAAGAATAAAGGGCACGTCCATAAACTACGTAGCTCCATTACTTACACCAGAATTTTTGAACCTGAATAAATGAAAATCTAATGTAAAAACTGTTTACCAACTTTTTTTGCAGACCTGTTGCTGGACTGCGGACTCTTCCTGCGCCAGGCTGGGTTGTGGGAGCATCTGTGGGTGTTGGTGCAGGCCTACCTCACTCTGAATCTGATTACACCTTCAACACAGCACTTCGACCTTAAACAAGAAATTTCTGAGGATGAAGTCAGTAAGAACATTTCTTTTTATCTGCACAATTTAAAAACTAAAAAAGAACCGAGTTTTTACTTTACCTGTTAGAAGAGTTAGTTTGCAGTATATTCGTATTTAGGTTTAATCGTGTTATAACTTTGTGTCAGGTCCATATCATTTTTTTGTTCATTCAGATGCTTCATTTCGATGACTTATAGATGAATGCACGTGTCTGATATATTTATTTGTGTGTTGGTTGCTAAAATTGCCTGTGAACTTCCAATTAGTTGTTAGCTGAAATGGAAGTGTTATCAGAAAACAATTGAGTGAATCACATTTTTATTCCCTCCAAGTAACCAATATATATATATATAATAACAATGAAAAAAAGACGCTAAGAAGCGGAAAGGAATCAAATTAGGATAGGGAAATGAGCCTCCACTTACCTTTAGATGATGGATGTGGGGCGTGAACACACAGAAAAGACACAAACACAAATGATAAAGAAATTTTCAGGAAAAACACCCTTCGTCAACAAGAGAACATTATGGGAGGTGGGTGCAGCCGGAGAGGCAATCTCCGGCTCCCATAATGTTCTCTTGTTGACGAAGGGGTTTTATCTGCACAATTTAAAAACTAAAAAAGAACCAATAATATATATATATATATATATATTATTTGAATTACCCAGAAATTTCATATATAAAAAAATAATTTCCAAGCTAGAAAATTAATATATGAGGGATATTTGGAAAATAAACTCTGTTTGAGTGTATGTTTCACGCATGAAAACAGGTGGCACGTTGCACATATGCATAGTCTTCCTTTTTCATTAGCTATCATTAGACTGAAGTTTGTTTGCTTTCACAGATCTTATTAAATGTAGAAACTCTTAAAGTAAATCAAATGGGGTGTCGATTGTAGAATCGGGTTTGTGATCCATTTTCTAAATACAAGGAACAGTCTTATGAAATTCATGGACATTTCTGTAAAATGAATGGTAGAAATGTGGTGAGTGGTAGCAAAAGAGGGGATTGTTGACTTTTAGTGTTCATTTACTCCATGATAATTCTCAGTTGTACAGTGCAGTTGTCACGCAGATGTCATCAAATCTTTTGGTTGGGAGCAGTTGGATCATTCCCCCATTTAGTCTTGACCTTGAACCTAAGGTATGTCGGCTCTCCCTACACCTTAAAAAGGTTCTCGGTTCCCAGCATCTTTTGGTTGGGAGCAGTTCCCCCATTTAGTCTTGACCTTGAACCTAAGGAATGTCGGCTCTCCCTACACCTTAAAAAGGTTCTCGGTTCCCAGCATTTAGATGAGGATGCTGAATTGCAGTATAAATTTACCAAATGGCTTATGGTGTATATGGCTGATTATTACAACCGTGCTTCTAAATAAAGGGTGTTGCAATAAAGTGCAAGATTTGAATTTCAAATAAAACATGGTTTTCTGCAAGGTTAGTTTGTAGTATTATTGATTTCTAATCTACACGTTTGTGAATTATGTATGGAATAACACATCCAGTAGAAGGCCGTCACATCTCTGGTGGGACGTGTTTACTCATTTGGCAAAATTTTCAGTGATGGTTTTGCATAAATGTTGCGGCATTTCATTGATGGAACATTAAATTTTGGCATTTTATGTTTGGGTAGTCATGGACTTCTTGGTGTATACCTGAGACTTCAGAAAAGCCCACAGAAAAAAGTTCACAGGTGTCAAATCACCATGGTGGCCAATTCTGGTCACCAAAATGGGAGAAGACTTGACCAGGTAAAGAGTTGTGCAATGCCGTCAACGAAGCACAGGCGATATGGAAAGCTGCACCATCTTGCGGAAACCAGACGTCTTCGAGGGCAATACTTTTCAATTGAAGCACAAAGAACTCTGTTATCAAGTTACAATAACATTTACCTTTTACCATTAAATGCATTACCCTATCTAATTTTCAATGCACACCAAACAGGGACACATTTGGGATGCATTTGTTTCTCATAAATCATTCGTGAACCTTCTGAACAACAAATGTGGCAATTTTGCCTATTAAGGAAACCACATAGGTTAAACGAAACCATAGAGGTGGAATTGGAGCTCATTGCTGAAGATGATTTTGTCCACAAAATCCAAATTCACTTCTTGTTGTTTGATGATCCAGTTGGTGAACTAGCTTCACTGTGCATGGTCCGTTGGCATAAGTTCTCAAGTCGGTTGGATTTTGTAAGCATGGAAATGCAAATCTTCACTGAGAATATGATGAATAGTGGCTGGTGAGATGTCCAGTTCTTGCGCACGATGACGAATCGACACCGAGCGTGGTGGGTGAGTGGTTAAATTCTGGTCTCGCATTCAGGAGGATGCGGGTTCGAGTCCCTGTCCGGGCATCCAGATTTGGGTTTTCCACAGTTTCCCCAAATCACTCCAGGCAAATGCTGGGATGCCTCCTTCAGACGGCCTTGGCTGAATTAGTTCCCATTCCTCATCACCAATCCACACTGTAGTGAGCTGCCACCACCACGTTAGCTGAGCAACTGGTATCAAATTAATTGCCATAATACAGTCATTATGTTTGCTTTTTTTTTTTAAAGAGTTTCATAGTTAAAAAATACTGATAAATTTTGCATCTGAAAAAACGTGGATCTTCTTTTCAGTAACATGTTGCTAATGAAAACAACTTAAAAAACTTTAAAAAATTATATTACTCATGGTCTCTGCTGTAACCATGAATGCCCATTGCAATTCCGATTTAGGATAAATTTCAATTTAATTAAAACTTTCACTAATGTTTTTGCTTGACCAAAGTTTATGCATTACGGCTTTTTAGGTATTTTACTGACACTTTTGTAAATGGTCTTTGTTCATGATCGCTGTATGTGAGTTATTAGGTTATTTTAAGTTGACATCATACCAAATATGTTACCGAATCGAATATTCTGGCAATTCATTTCTTCGGAATATGTATTAAGTTCTCTGGCCGTCACTGATACTATGACCAGCAATTACATTAGTGTTTGCAAAGTCTCAATAAAAAACAACATGATGCTTTCGAAGCAAACAAGAAGTTTTAAAATTTTGTAGAGTGATCTTTAATGGTCAAATACAAGTAAAGTTCGTATGAGCAAGTTCGAGTCTATGACCTTTGAAACAATTATACGATTGCGCTATCGTCCCTGTTCGTGTTTAATATCTACCTCTGTTAGTGTTTCTGAGTTCTACAAGCTCAAGAGATTTTATTCACCCTAAAACACAGGTCAATTTTATATTTGGTCAAATCTGGTCAACCTGTCATAATCTTTTATCATAAAAACTGGAACTATGCTAGAGCCGTGACGATACGCAAAAATGGTCACGGACTTACACTAGTATAAGATAAATGTAAAAGCAATTGAAATTTGTCAGGTGAGAGAAGGAGAAATGCATTTACCAAATCTCTTAACATCACTGACTATAACTTCATTAGAAATTTGAAATTGTTAAGTCAGAATTATATAAATTGTGATTTAATAACATTTTAATAATAATGTAATAAGAATTCATTTTAAAAAGCAGACCAACTGTTGACAGCTTTTCTGAAAGTAGTTGGCATTTGTGCCTCAATGTGGTGTTCATATTGCTTTTGAGGACTGTATGGATATTGGCAGATGAATTGGAGGTACTACATGAAAGGAAAAAGTAGTCCATGACCATGAGGCACAGGATTTAAAATTTGTAAAAGATGGAGGTTGGTGGGAAGGAAACATGCAGTTAAGAAATTTTAGCTTAAAAGTTGTGTAATGTGAAAGTAAGTTAGCAGGTAAATTGACTCTGCAATTAAATGCAGTTTGAAAAAGTTATTGTTCTCTGTTTACCCAGTCATTGTACTAATTGTTTGTCACAGTGGCAGAGGAGATGAAAGTCATTCGGTCACAGTTGCCGCTGATGATAATGTGGACCCGAGTCGAACGTATCCGTGAAGACGTTCATTGGCTGCCTGCGAGTGGTGAAGAAGACTGTGAAGATCCGCAGCGGCAGGTCACAGGAGAAGATATCGCTGAGCTCGTCCATCCGATAACATCTGCAGATCTCAACTTCCGACTTGTGGTTATTTGCATCACATTACTGAAGGTATGCCTATTGTTCATTTTTTCCTCCAGTTTTCATCAAATTTTCGTGTAGAACATCTTTCTGTATTAAGCGTGATTCCTGATCACTACAACTACGTGATAATAGTGACAGTGAAAATGCTGTTAGGCAATAAAAATAATGAAGGGTAGGGAAAGTAAACCATTACTTATCACAGGCAGAGACCTGCGGCGAACACACAAACATGAACACACCTAAATACGATATTTTGATATAAACATTAATCATATATAAAGGTATCATATGGCAAGGTGGTCCAGAGCTGTACATACTACCTCTATACATGAATAATGATGCAACTAAGGAAAATGGAAGCGGCTTCTAGGCGATATAAATAAGAAAAGAAAGGGAAATTAACCCACCACATACCAAAGTGATTCCAACAACCTCAACGGCTGTTTTACTGTGAGAGAAGTCAGAGTTTTCCCTGACAGCACCACTGCAGCAGAACTCTGGAGATGGGAACTAGCATACCAGAATATCCTGTATACGAGGCACCCACCTGGACTTAACCACCGTTAAAATCTACTTAACCCATCACTTTTTTTTCGCGTTTATACCGTACCCTTACTACATATGTGTTCATTTTACCATCGCCTGCAATATATTATCTCAGACGTTGCATGCCGATATATCGATAGTCTACTCCTAGCCATTCCCCCACCCTCCCCCCACTACTCAGTTAGTCACTAGGTGACGTTTGTTGTGTGCACACGTACTGAGCCTTATGGCCCGTTTTTCTACTAGTAAACAAGGCAGATCCCGAAATATTGTGTAGTTGTTTGTCAGCATAAGTGTTCTCTCATCGCAGCCTTCCACTTTGGTATGTGGTGGGTTAATTTCTCTTTCTTTTCTTATTTCTATACATGAATAAGGTTTATACTGAAGTGGGTTAAGTGGTGAGAGTCTATGTGTGCACATCTGGTATCCTTGTCATGCGTCTCACATCTGTATCCCAAAATATTGTAAAGTTGGTTCAATTTTGTTGTATATTGCAGTCCTTCGGTCCTCATCTGTGGTGAGAAATGGGTTTACTCTCCGTTTCCTTGAGTTGTATAAATTTTATTGTTTTTGTACTAAGTTATTTTGATTACATACCATTTCTAAACATGATAACTAGTTTTTTGTAAAACAGTTCAGTGATCTGCTTTTTTTGTGTCACCGACACTATAAAATTTTGTGACATAAATAAAATTAATCGATGCTACCTTCAATAAAATGAGCAGTCTTTATAAAAGCTGTAACTTATTGGTGACCTCATAGATTAGAGTTCTGCACTGCTATGTTTTTTTTAGCAACCCGGTTTCTTGTACCACCTGTTCAGGTCAAAATCATGCCAGTACCTGCAAGCTAAATAGATTGCAAAATTTCCAAGGCAATTTCCCTAAAATAGAATCCTGATGAGCAGGAGTTAGATCAATGGCCGTTCTGAAAGAAGCTCAGTAGACGATGTGACAACACATTCAAATTGTATGAGTTGTCCTCTCTTTAGTAAAGTACCCAGCGTGGAGGAGATATAGGCTTGACGATGGAGACGAGAGAGAGGACTGACCGACAACCACTTGAGCCGAGAAGTCGTCGCCAGACCTGACGGAGGCATCGTCTTTGGAGGGCACAGAGACAAGAAAAAGATAACAGTGCCACAGCGGTAAACTGCCATCGTACCGTGGTCAAATTGTTGCGGTTTCGAGGGGCGTCCTCTCACATCAGCTACCAGAATTCTTTACGTTCAATCTCGCTCACTGAAATACACAGTCCAGTCACATTAATGTGACCACCACCTTCTTTCGACGTCAACGTGAGATAACCAATCACAGAAGGCAGGTGGCAGCACAATACAGTGGAGTGTATATAAAGGATGTCCTAGGGCATCGGAAAGCATTTCAGTCGTTGGCGTAATGCAGAAACGTAGCGATTTATCTGACGTCCAAAAGGACATGATTATTGGCTTTAGGACCAAGGGTGGAATCATTTCGGAAACGGCTAATTTTGTGAACTGTTCATGTGTCGCCGTGGTAAAAGTATACCGTGCATGGCAAAATGGCACTATTCAAAATCAGCGGCGTGGAATATGTGGTGCACCACGGGCGATAGATGACAGAGCCGAACGAAGGCTACGGAGATGCGTTCCGGTAAATAGACCTTCAACTGTTGAGCAACTGACCGCCCAGATGAACCAAGGGATTACCAAGAGTGTATCCTCAACAACGGTTCAGCGAACGTTGCTGTGCATGGGCCTCCACAGCAGACGCCTAGTTAATGCACCTACGCTAACTGTTGTTCATCGGCGACGAAGGCTGGAATTTGCACGCCAGTACAGCAACTGGACGTCCAAAGAATGGCGACAGGTGGCTTTTACCGATGAATCACGTTTTATGCTCCATCGGACAGATGGACGTTGGCACATACGGCGTGAAACGTCTGAAGGCAAACACCCAGGGTGGAGAAGAGAGCATTATGGTCTGGGGAATGTTTTCCTGGCATTCACTGGGTGAACTCATCATTGTGGAAGGCACGATGGATCAGCACAAGTACATATCTGTCCTTGCGGACCATATCCACCCCTACATGAGAATAATTTTTCCTCAGAATGATGGCATCTACCAGCAGGACAATGTGAGGTGTCATGCAGCTCGCAGTGTATGTAAGTGGTTTAAAGAGCACCAGGATGAGTTTACCTTACTCCCCTGGCCAGCAAACTCACCGGATTTAAACCCAATCGAGAATCTGTGGGACCACCTCGATCGGGTTGTTCGCGCCATGGATCCTCAACCGCGCAATCTAGCTCAGCTGGCCACGGCACTGGAGTCGGCATGGCTCAATATCCCAGTGAACACCTTCAGAAACCTAATTGACTCTGTTCCTGCACGCCTCGCAGCGATCCGTTCTGCCAAAGGTTGTTATTCTGGTTTTTGAGAGGTGGTCACATTAATGTGACTGACTGTGTATAATGTGCATAGTTTAAACTCTTACCGCAAGTTCCTTCTAAAGACCGGCCGCCACTCAGTTTCCAACTGAGAACATTTAAAGACTACTGAATGAATAAACAGTTATTTCACAAAACTAAATTTAATTCATTGCCTTCAATTTTTCCAACACCACCAATGTTTATAAACTTATCGGACTTCTGTCACTCCAAAGTTGCAGATCCAGTTAAAGTAGAACGGCTATTTGTACACCTGTTACTCACATTCACACGTTTACAACTTTCAACTTAACACCAACCACACTTCTCCACGTCCTGCGACCGACTGCCCACCTTGTGGCTACCACAGCACCCACCATGCGGCCCCCGGGGCTCACCCTTCCGTGGCCACGGACATGGTGCCGATGACGTCACAGACCGGCGCTACTTTCAAACACAGAGTGGTACCGCTACAAAATGCTGATGTGCTGCAGAGAATTGAAAAGGGTATGGATATATTGATCACTGTTAAACGCAGAAGCTACGGTAACTTCGTCACACTGAGTGTGGTGGGTGAGCAGTTAACGCTCTGGCCTCACATTCAGGAGGACGCCGGTTCGAATCCCCGTCCGGGCATCCAGATTTGGATTTTTCATGGTTTCCCCAAATCACATCAGGCAAATGCCAGGATGCTTCCTTCAAAAATGGCATGGCCGAATTACTTCCTGTTCCTTGTCCCCAGTCCCATCCCGCCTCTAATGAACTTGACGTCAATGAGGCGTAAAGCCGCAAGTAAAAGAAACGTTCGTCATATTATAAGCAATTATAGCTATTAACAACTTCTACAGGGAGAAAGAGAAGTGCTGATAGGAGAAGAACTTCCTGCCAATCAGATCTGAGAACTTGTCTCTCCTAGACAACTATTGAGCAATTCTTAGCTTCAGCAAACAGACACAAGACAGCGAAGATGGTTGCCGACATCCAGAATGTATAGGGATCAGTAGAAGAAGAATAAGAAAATTAATATAGTCGTGTAATCAATTGAATAATGAGCAAATATTTTATAAATGGAAATATTGTATCATTTGGAAATGAAAACTGATGACAATGAAGAATCCTATGTGTCTTATTGACATTCATCTAAATTACAAGTTACTATTGCACCTGAAATACTGGTAGAATCCCGAGAAACTGTTGACATCTCATGTGTTTAGCTTCTGTATGGTGTTTTATTATTTTATTGAAGTGAAACTACTTTGGCCGCAGTAGGGAGAAATTTGTTAGTGTTTTGAGTTGTGCATTACATGTTTAGTGCATTTGCACAGAATGTTACTTTAATGCAAGCCACTGTCGTTTAAGCTCATCTAAAACAGTCAGTATCTGGTACTATGTTTTGAATTAGTTCGCAATACATTTTCTGTGGATGTGCGTATAAATATCAGGATATGTGTTTCATGACTGTATCAAAAATGTTGAAGCTTAAATTGCTTTAATACTCACTGAAAATCACGTGACAACATCATAGGGTACATTTACATCTGGACACTGATACAAGCATCAGTTTTTTAGTTAATTTCTTTTTTGCTTTTTGTTTATTTATATTTGTTGGATTTAGATTTTTTTTTTTATATTCTCTGATCACTGTTATAATAAAGAAAGAAATTTGGAATCACATTCATATCATGATACACTGAATGTATTAATGGGTGTGTGATGTAAGCTTTCATTTTCATACAGAAATATTAGCATTTATATTTACAGCAGTGGGAATTTTTTTAAATTTAATTTATTTAATTAAATTTAATTTAATATGCAGTGGAGTGCATGCTCCAGTGACAATTTCCTGACACACCTGAGTTGTTTAAGCTCATAAAAGTTATTTAAGTTATGAGCATGAAATCTGCATTCAACTAATCATTTTTTTACTGGCTTAAAAGCTAAATTTTTGCTACACTGGTACATTCGCTATTATTTTTAGTTGCTTTTTTTCATTATGAGCTAAAAATCTGCATTCAATGTGCCATTTGAAGCTAGTTATTAACTAAAATTGATTGTAAGGATGGTTATCAGATAACTTTGTCCAAGATAATCTTCAACATAAAAGCTCTGTATACAAAATCCAGACTAAGGCTGTAAGCCAGTGTGCTTTAATGTTTTAATAGCTTTCATTTGTTTATGAGAATAACTTTACAAAGTTCCTATTCACTGTTCAAATGCAATAAAGGATACCATCATTCATCCTATCAAGTTAAAAAGAAACATCAGTAATATCAAAAAATACACCGAAAAATATGTAGATGTTTCACTTTGTTGTATTTTATTATACAGTATACATCATATGTTTGTCATATTTATATATATATATCAAACTCGATATTTATGTTTTGTTCGCTAGAGATACAAGTCCCGTTTTTATTCGCTTAGAACATGAATCTCCAAATTTATTAACCTAATCTTTTATATCTTAATAATAACAAACTTTCTTATCATTCCTTGTAATTTATTCAAGCTGCATTCAAAAGTCAGCGATCCGAAGATAATAAGGTCCTCTATTAGCAGTAACTAGCTGACTAGCATCGACTAGTACACGTGCTAACGTTATACCTCACTCGCTCTCTCGGTTCTTTGTTACTCTCTTGTTCCCCTGACAATGAACTTTTCTCAGAGTAACCTTCAGTCTTTTATATTTTTTCTATGAAACTCGTTATGCTACAACTTCATGCGCGTGTATACATTACCAAGCGTGGTGGGTGAGCGGTTAACACCCTGGGCTCGCATTCGGTAGGATTCAAGTTCAAATCCCCTTCCAGGCATCCGGATTTGGGTTTTCTACGGTTTCCCCAAATCACTCTAGGTGAATGCCAGGATGCTTCCTTCAAAAGGCCATGACTGAATTCATTCCTGTTCCTTGTCCGCAGTCCTTTGCCGCCTCTAATGAACTCGAAGTCGACGAGGTGTAAAGCCATAAGTAACAACAAGTGTATACATCAATACTTGCACCAGTATTTGTTTTATGGACTGGTGAACGGTGCCTGTCACAGGTGCCGCTGTTGCCTTACCGCCACTGCTGGTCGATGCTGGTGGGAGTGGACGGCGTCCCGTGGGCGGTGGACGGTCCCGAGTGGCTGCTGCCGGTCCTTCAGCCGCCGAGCCCTGTGTGGCGTCCACCGTCCCCGGACCTGCTGCGGAGCGTGCTGCCCCTGGCCGGGGGGCCCCAGTACCTGCAGTCCACCCTGGGGCAGCCCTCCTTCCTGCGCGCCCTCACCACCACTATGCGTGCGGTGTCGGAGGCCCTCCCAGAGCCGTACGCTACTGCCGTGCTGGTGAGCACCATCTCTGCAGAGTAGATCTTTTTAAGCAGTTCACCATGATGGCAGTTTTAATAGCTTAGTTGACAGCATTACTTAATTCAGTTCAATTTTCCCTTTCTATTTCAGCCTCCATCTTAAGTAGACACAGTCGTGAACAGGCTCAAAAAAATTGTTTTTTAGACTTTTTCAATGCTACAATTATTTAGCTACAAAATGCCATTTGTTTCATGCACACTTGACTATTAGATTCGGAGTTATTAATTATTTCTTGATGCTTGGTAATAGTGTGTCTGTATTGTAATGTACGTTAGTTTCTTGTATGTAAAATTTTTAGTACAGTTTTTTTTCCCAAAACTACGTTTTTTTGATCTTCTGGTACACGTTTTCACAAAAACTAAGACTGATAAAGACATCAGACTTCCAGCATCTCTTGATAATAAAACGATGATTAATCTAAAAAAAAAATGGGACCTGTCATAACAAGAACAAACTTACAAGCAACAAGGTAATAATTTTTTTGTCTTTTAGAACAAAAACTCATGATTCATAAACTATATAAAATATAGTAACAAATCTCTATGTGATTTGCAGATGAAGTTTCAGGTCTATCTCCATTAGTTTCTTGAGAAAGTGTACCTGAAGTTTGCTTGTTTTAACATTGATTTCTTATGGGAGGTCCTTCGCGACTGTGTCCCCTTAACCACATTTTCCTTTCTCCCATGCTCAATACGGTTAATTCCAGTATAACATTTGGTGCTGTGTCTTCCAGTTTATCACTATAACCATGATTAAGTTCACTGGATTTCTTGACTCCTTTACCGTGTGATCATCTCTTTTTGCAATGATCTTTTCTCTGTTAATGATAAGATATTTGAAAATTTACTTTCGGTCAATGTACTAGATAATGAATCTTTATAAAATGTCAGTGAGTACATTTATCTTGGCCAGCTTGTTAGTATGAGAGGTGATGTAAGACCCAAAATTTTCCGTCGTGTCAAGCTGGGTTGACAAGCTTTTAGGAAGCATTCTACTATCCCACAAATCTAAAGCAAGTAGTCTATGACCAATGCATTCTTCTTGTGCTCACATATGGCTGTGAGACCTGGACTCTAAATTAATTTACAAAATGTAAACTGAGGACTGCCCAAAGAGCTATGGAGAGGTCAATGCGAGGCTTAACTAGAAAAGACAAGAAAAGGGCAACAGACATTAGATCAGTTACATCTTAGACATCTTAGAGAAGGCAGCATCCCTGAAGTGGCAAGGGGCCAGCCATATTGTACGGAGAAAAGAGCAGGGGTGGACAAAAGCAGTGTTAGAGTGGAGCCCAAGAGATCACCACAGACCAGAGGAAGACCACCAGACCAGGGGACAAGGACACACACAGGGTTGAACTGACAGAGGATCACACAAGATCGCACGACTTGGTGAAGACTACTCAAGTTATATCTTAAAAAATCGTGACTTTAAGAGGCCACATCAGAAAATGATTGAACTGGCTGATAATGATAATGCATGTGTTAAGAGTTTTTCTTAAACAGGGTATTAAAAAAAATGTTTAAACTTCAGGATCATTTTGGGGTTGGTACAGAGAGTGATATGATATAGCACAGCGTTTTTCAACCCGAAGGCCAGGAAACTGTAAAAAATAATGCTGCGGACCATTGACCTATATTATGCCTTATTTTTTACCTATGTGTATATGAATAATACGTGCCACATGTTTCATTGTACCATTGTAACATGTCTAAAACCAGGTTTCGAATCCCTTCAGGTGTATAGTTATGAAGCTGGAAGTGAAATATTAATTTAGTCGCGTATTAACCAGTCTCTTAACATTTAGTAACCATATGAATAATAATTTAATGCTACGCTATACCACCAACCTACAAGCACAAAATAAAATAGAAGACATTAGACATTACGCCTTTTATTGTTGTTACTTCACCTCTCTTGTGTAAAATCGGTCATTTACTTAACGCTTAGACCAGGGGTGGCCAGCCCAAATGATCTTGTGGGCCACTTTGGAAATGCATCATAACCTGCGGGCTGCATGTAAAATTATATATCCTCATATTAGATTTAGACTCACTGTAGACATTTTTTTGGAGTGAATATAATTTAATTATTCTGTGAACTCATAACTGTAAACTCATAAATAAAAACAGGCACTATCTGTCATATATTTGCAAGATAATTATTTTAAAATCAAAGTTAATTTTTCTCATAATTTCGACAGTTAATTTTTGAGTATATGTATGCACAAATAATGTATTTTTTTAGTACATTGGTTGTCACTACTATGGCTATTATAAAATAAATATATTTTGTAAAAGTGTGATGAATCTCGCGGGCCACAATAATGTTCACGGCGGTCCCCGAATGCAGGCCGCGGCTTGGCCACCCCTGGCTGAGATGAATGGTGCTTATTTTGATGCCAGCTAGAAATGAATACACAATTGTACAAACAATGCTGTCCTATCCTCATTCTGGAAATGTTTTGCCTGATCATTGAAATATTCATGGTTTTTAAAAAGTCGGGCTTATAGTCCATACTCGCTTATAGCCTTATACAGTACGTATGTGGTATCTAAATTTATATTAGTTTGCCTGCGGAACACCTGAACTTTCTTAGGTTGAGAAACACTGATACATAGGTAACATAGGGTCGCAGCAGCCTCCAAAGCCCTGAAAAACACATTTGAATTTAATATCTTACATTAACATCCCATATGTATGTTTTACCATTCCTTTCCATGTAACTAGTGTGTCACACAATTTGTTCCTAGTATATTTTACCTAATTTTATGTGTAAATATTATCTCATGTCATTTCTTCCTACACCATTGTTGCTAACATTATATATTAATAGAACAACAACAAAAAATATGGGAAGCAGACCCATCACTCACCGTGGAGGCAGCAGGGCCATGACGAACATAAATTGTGTCATCTCGTTTTTTGTGTATTTGCTGCACCCCTATTTCCCACAGATTTTGTTATTTTCATTGCTGAAAAGTTTGTCCATTTTCATTATTGTCATAATAGAACTGAGATATTTTGTGCAGTATATCTTGAGGTGAACAAACAGTTTTATAAGCAATACAAACTGTAGTTTTGGGCTATTTTCTGTATGGTAAAATATCCTTCCTGAAAATTAGCATTTAAATAATGTAAAGGACACACAAGGACTTAATTACATACTTCTTCACTTATTACATATCATATCTGGTTATTTTTATTTTATCTTAGGTTTGGTGGCTGAGATTTGAACGTCTTTTGCTGGCTATGGATAGAACTGGGCTCATAAAGTCTCCAACCGGGCATCGCAAGATCAAATCATCGATAAAGGATATTTTAAAGCAGGTACTTCTAATTTCACCTCAAGTCTATCATAATAAAGCAGTTTTTCATTTACTCTTTTGCCTGTGCAATAGAAAAATTAAAATACAAGGGTGTGTCAGCCCCTAGCAACAGAAAGAATCAAGTTTTTAAAGTGGCTTCAGTAGTCGGCAGACTAAATCACTAACTGAAACTGAAGCGTAAGTATCAGGGAACTAATTTGTACACGCAAAAATATAGAAGTAAAGATGTTAAGAGTATTTTTAATTTTTCTCTGAAGTGTATTCTGTGGGAGTGAATGAAATTGGGCTAAAGGTTTTGATAGAAGGGTACTTTGATATAATTGTCCAATCAACATCTCCTCATTTAACAAACTTATCAGTAAAATGAGTTACACGTTAAAATGAGTGCAATAGCATGCGAACAGATATCCGTGAGAAGTGTCATTTGTTTTAACAAAATGCCAATGTGCCTTAAATTTAAGGATTCCAGTTTACTGGGCACAGCGGTTTAGTGGCAGTTGTATTACCTTACATTGCATTCGGCAGGACGCCAGTTCGAATCCCTGTCGGGGCTTCCAGATTTGGGTTTTCCATGGTTTCCCCAAATCACTCCAGGCGAATGCCGGGATGCTTCCTTTGTAAAGGCTATTGCCAAAATCCTTCCCATTCCTTGTCCCCATTCCCATCCTGCCTCTAATGATCTTGACGTCGACAAGGCATAAAGCCATAAACAAAAAAAAACAAACGAGGAATATTAATATTTATATGGAAAGAAGAGATAAAATACACCCAACACTTACCAAAGTTGAAGTGTGGAGGGCAGAAGCAACACAAAATAACACACAAACACAAAAAAATTATACAATATTTGGGTTAAACCCCTTGTCGATTAGAAAGTAGGTGGCTGAGCTCACGCAAGCCTTGCGCTAGACGCAGCCACTCATAGAATGAGGAATATTATGGCAATATATTACAGAAATATTATCTGTATATAAACATCTTGTTTCATCACTCACCAAACTTGAAGGCAGCGACGGGAGAAGCACATATATCACGAACACAAAAATACACAATATTTTGGTCTTAAACCTTCTTCATGTTAAAGAGAATGAGTCACGACCGAAATGTTGTGTATTTTTGTGTTCGTGATTTATGTGCTTCTCCCGTCGCTGCCTTCAACTTTGGTGAGTGATGAGAAGGCTTCGGCTCTTTAGGACAAGTCATATTTTTTTCTTGCTTTCTTTGAGCTGAAATGTTGAATTAAACATTGATTCAACGTTTCTGATTATATTTAAATGCATTTTATATAGCATATAAATGCATATTCAGACAATTTTCCTAGTTTTGGTCATATTTTGAGGAAAAATCTGTTTTTTATAATGGTACTCTGAATTCACTAGGTTTGTTGGGAGAGGAGGCTTATGCACTGAATCTTTCACTAAACCACACACACACATACACATATACACACTCCTACATGCAAAATGAACGGTCTTAGTCCTGTTACTACAGACTGATATGAATTGAAATCAAGCACAACATAAGCTTGATGAGAATAAATTAAGATAATTAATTCTGTTACTTCTGTTATACACGTGGGGAAAAAACAACTACTTTTCACTGTGGTCAGAATTCACCAATAAGAATTAAAGTTATACATTATTGTCACTCTTGAAACGTAATGTTCTGCCTGCTCCTTAATCTCAACAAAGCAGCAGAAGCATGTCTGTGTCAAGCCACGTCAATCAATATCTCAGTGAAATATCCTCAGTCATTGTTAAATCTGCAGTGGATCAGTGAGTAGACCTACCGCCATGCCGAAAATAAAATTTTCTGAAAGTGTGAAGTTACGTAAGGGAATTTAGAAAGGAGTAGTTTAGTACAGATGAAAGAGTTCTATTCTTTAAAACGATTTAAAATTTAATTTCCCAATGGTGCAGCGAGTGCACAGAAACAAATTATGCTGTCTACATGAAAGCGACACTACTAGATAAAATAAATGATGTACAATTGAGCATCTTTTGATGTATAGTGAATTTAAATGTTTGGTCATATTTTGTCATTTTTAGGTCATATTTACCCATTTTTAAGGTCATATTTGCCTGTATATTTCTATATTCTTTGGTTATAAAGATCCGAACCCTAGTGACGAGTCATTTTCCCTTTCCTTGTGATTTATATTGCCTAAAGCAGTTTCCTTTTTCCTTTGTTTAATAAACATCTTGTTTCCATTGCCAAAAAAAATCTATTGTAACTGTGCCATTAAATGTAATATGCTCATCAACTTTGAAAAAATGATGGGAAGATAACCCGTTTTCTGCTGTAACTGTTTGTAGGGTAGAGTAAATCTAGTGTTGCCAAATGAAAAAACAGATTTGTGAAAAAAAAAAACATGAAAAAAAAACTTAGCACCCTTGTTTTTTTTAATCTAAACTCGTTTTTTTTTCTTCATAAATCAATATTTTTGATAAATTATAGTTTTATTTACAGAACTTACATTTTACATGTGTGTTTTAAATCTTACTGAATCATATAATGTCTTACATAATGATTCATAAATGTATCTATATAGGTAACAATTTTTTATTCATCCTCTATGTCAGTACCACATTCACTAGAATCAGTATTACCAACACTAGCTCGGCCGGAGTCGGAATTTTCTGTTTCTTATTCTGTCTGCTCTAGATCCATAACTTCAGAAATAATTACACGCAAAAGCAATTTTAAATTGTGACACACTGTGCATAAAGACTGCTGCGATAGTTCTGTATTAAGGTCTTTAAAGTTTGAATTTAAATCTATTTTCACACAAAATAGGTGCTTTATTTCTTTTCAATCGTTGGTTTACGCCAACGGTTTCAAGGAAATGATTCATAATTACTGACAATTTAATGACTCAGTGTCACTATACGCTGAGAGTTTAACATGTATACAAATACAAGGAAAGCACAATAAGTAATAAAAAGAGGAAAAAAAACCTAGATAAATATAAAATTTCTAATTTTTTAAAAAGATCCATAGGTCTACAGATAAATTGACAGCGCTGGCAGCACTAGTTCAAATAGCGAGTATCAATCCAAACAACGGGGAACGGGGATTCCTTCTCGCGCAACTTAGCCTCTTCGGGAAATCCCCATTCATAAAAGAAAACTTCAGTCAATGTTGCCAATATTTTTGTATTTTTTTCCCCTACTGAACCAGAAAAATATTGTAGATTTAAAAATTAAGATAAGTACTTAGTATAAGTTCTAAAACAGTCATATTAAACGATAAATGCCTAAAAAATTTGAAATTTAGTAGTTATGAAAAAAAAAACATGTCCCAGAAAAAAACTGTTTTTTTTACAGTTTTTTTCATTTTTTTTTTCAAGTCTGAAAAAAAAACGTTTTTTACAACACTAAGTAAATCAGAGTATTTGTGAGAAGGGGAGCAGAGATGTGAGGTGTACTGTGCTGTAGGAGCGGTACAGGAACAGCCTGTCTCTGTACCACGAGTTCGCCCTGCTGGAGCTGGAGACGGGGAGGCGCGAGGCGGCAGAGAGGGTCCTGTCGAGCTCCGCGGAGGCCGCGTTCCCGGGCACGCCCGTCGCCGGGGTGGGCGACCCCGTGGCCCGGGCGGCGCTGGTCGCGGTGTACAGGTCGCTATGCGAGGCGCGACTCGCCGCCGGGGACAGGCCGGGCGCCGTGGCGGCGCTCGTCAGTCTCGCCACGCGGCGCGGCGGCAACACGGACTCTCTGTAAGCAGCCTCCTAAAATATCAGTTTCGTGACACCGTTGCTGCTACTGGCTCTTTTTATCTTTAGTAATGTGGTGGTTTCGTCCTTCTTACCAGTGCTGCCAGCCACTTGTAATATCCGTAGATGGCCGCTAAAATATCTGTAGATTGGGTACAATAATCCGGAAACTCGCTAACTGAAAGACTGGACAGGTAGTAGGAAAAGGTTTCAAAACTCTGCACTTGTTGGAGAGAGTGATGTAGGGATGTATGAAAGAAGTAAAGGAATTGGGTTACAGATTTTTGGTCAGTATGGGACCCACATTTTGCTTATCAAATATATGAGTTGGAGAGGGTGCAAAAAAGGGCTGCTAGACATTAATGCGGGATGCGATAAGTAACAGATATTATAAAAGAGCTGGAATGGAATTCATTGGAAGACACGAGGAGGGTGAAGAGGGTCATGGAAGTGGACAAGCCATATATTGGTTATGAAGCATGGAAGGATATGGGTGTAAGAATTTAAAGTAATGCATGGAAGGGAAAAGATGACCATGACCACAAGCTGTTACTCGATTACAGGCACAAGGGTGTAGGAAGATTCTCTATTTTATGTAAGGGTGACGGGGATTGGAATAAGTTACGAAGACAAATGATTAATACTTTACCAAAAACGTTGAAAGAATTTTTATTTGAAATTTGTAAAGGGCAAATGTAGTTGGGTGCAGGAAAGGGGAAAGATGGGTGTGTAGGGAAATTGCCACTGGAGTGTGCACTCCATTGCAATTTACTTAAATATTAATATTAATGTAAAAATAAATAAATAAATAAACTGAATGGACCAGTAACTTATATCGGCGTAATTTTTTTTACTTCTGTGTATGTTATAAAGGAACCTTACCAGTTGTTTATAGACATGTATTACAGTCCCTAAAGGCCTGTACCTACAATAAGACTCTTGTAAAATGGTCATTAGCTTAATTCTCAAAGTAATGCAGCTTTCTTTCATGGCGACTGGAAATGTATTTAGCGAATAAAATATTATTCCAACAATGTAGTCATATACTGGAAATTGTTTCTGATCATTAATATATTCAAGAAAGTTTGGTTTATAGTTTTTACAGTATGAATACAGTATCAGTATTAATTAATTTTTTGTTTTGATACCTATTATTCAGTTAGTGCTAAATTTTCATTACTCTACTTGTTGGGAATTGCTGGCCTCAGTGATTTTGAAAAACTGCCTAAAACCACAGTCACGCTGGGCCCGGGATTTGAACTCAACTTCATTGCATCATACTGCACTGGCCACTTAATGTGCACAGCCGTACTAGTGGGTTATCCCCCATGTAATTTTAGATTTTTACACATTTTTAAACAGTTTTACCTCGAGTTATCTGGCACATTCTCACAAACTTTCTTGAGCATCTTGCATACTTCTTTGTTGGTGCCCTTTTACACTGACATCACTTCTGTAGTGGTGCAGTCTGCCTCGCCGGACTGAGGATCGAAAGGTCACCAGTTGGAGTCCCGGGCCCAGTTGGGATTTTCAAAGGCCCCTAACCTGGCACAGGTTGCTGTGTAATGTGAAACACGCGAAAATGCTTTCGTGGTTTTGATTCCACGTTAAGCTAAAGGTTCCCTATAACCGGTAGCAGTGTTTTTCAACCTTTTTGAAAACATTAGAAAAAATTGTTGATCCCCCATGTCCGTAAAAAATAACTTTGGCAACCCTCCCCAAGTCCGTAATAAAACTATGTTCGCGATTTCAAAAATGACATATTTTATTGTCTGTCTATTGAGACTGTACCCACTGATTGAGAAATCAAATGCTGTGGAAGATATTTGTGGACAATCTGCTGTGACAGTATGGGAGGTGAGAAGGTAGGGTCAGTGGCCACATAGGAACAGTTTCTTTTCATTCACTATACTCAGTTGTCAAAGTACGCTAGCGAGTGCGACTCACTTCGCTTCGAGCAAGGATAAAATTGAGTTCTCAAAAGATCTTCACAGCCCTCCACATCTGCTACAAGTGGTAGTGTCTGAAGCAAATCAAGATCGAAAAAAAATTGGACTTTATTATGTAAATTAACTGAAATATGGTAGAAAGAAAAGAAATAACTTCCAATTAGAAAATGATTTTGTTATTTGTGACTTGACAGTTTATTAAAAAAAAAATAAAGAGGCACAGCCTACTCGCTGAAAATTGTGTTTTTATTGTATTAGATCTACAAGCCTTGCTTTTTACTTGGCTTGCGATTGCGATCACACCGTGCAGTACTTGGTGAGCCCTCTGAGCGTTGGGACACACAGGTTGAAAAATACTGACCAATAGGAATGCCAGGTCAGGTTAAGAAAGCTACAATTGGGGGCAGGATAGGGGGAAGCACAGCCAATTAAAAGCCTGTCACCAGCTCCATAATGACCACATGAAACTTTACTTCCATACTTTCCGAGAAGATGTTAGTCCTTAAATAAACATATGTAACATCTTTTTTTTGACAAATATAAATTACAAGGAAAGGGAAAATGACTCATCACTCACCAAAGTTGATGGCAGCGACGGAACACAAAGAACAAATATGATGAACACAAGCGTACACAATATTTCGGTTTTACACCTTATTCATGATGAAGGAAATGAGTCGTGTGATTTGGGAGGTGTGTACACGCCAAAGTTTCCTACATGACTGAGTGCATAATAGATATGGCAGGGGGACTGAGATGTTATATATAAATATGTATATCGCAGAGGGTGATAGAAGTAATAAGGTACCAAAAGGGTACAGAATGTTGGAACAAAAACAAAAATTAGGCAAATAAATATTGACAGATAAATTTTATAAAAAAGTTGTAACTAGTTAAATGACAATAATGCTAATAATAATAATAGTGAGTGATACGTCAGAGAAAGGAATTTTATCGGTGGTTGAGGCCGGGTGGGTGTCTGGTATCTAGGATATTTTGGTATGACAAATAGTATGATATGAAAATTATGTGTTGTCCATAAATGTCATGCTTTGAATTTTTTTTGTAGACTTTATGTTAATCTTTTACTCAGTGAAATTCAAATAAACAATATTCCTGTTCTTAATAAAATAATGACAAGTATTTTTATGTTTCGGTAGAATTGCCGAAGCAGTGTCCAAGTTTGCCCACATCAGTGCGGAGCTGCCAGGCGATGCACCTGGTGGTGAGGCAGACGGGAGCGAGTTCCTGCTCGCAGACACTACCGCGGACTGGCTCACCTGCCACGCATGGCTCCTGTCTCTGACGCAGTCCCCGTGGGTCGGTGCCGCTGTACTGGAGAAACACCTGACCGACAACTCGGCCCCCGAGAACCCGGTGACTAAGTTAGTCTCACAGCATTGTATTTTCATTGGGGGGAAAAAACCTCTTGAGCTGCCAGCCGCGTCAGAATGTCCCAATCTTGCTATGTTTTAAGGGTTCAATTCTCTGCCCTTAGTTTCGAGCAAATTTTAATTAATTGATAAAATTGCGATGGAGCGCCCACTCCGGCAGCAATCTCCCTACACACACACACACACCTTTTTCCTTTCCTCTTCCAACCTATTTTTACCCTCTACTAATTTTTACTTTAAATTCCTTCAGTGTTTCTGGTAAATTATTCATTACTTCTCTTGGCAATTTATTCCAGTCACCCACACCCTTTCCTAAGAAAGAAAATTTTCCCACATATACTGTACGCACGAACCTTCTCTAAAAGGCACCTTTCCAGTGCACGGCTTCCTTACTTTTTTATTTACCGGATTCTAGGCTGCCCTGAGTCTATACCCTGTATCACCATTCTGTAAGTGATCAGCTGTTCTGATGTCAGTTACATCCTAAATGATGATTTCCCATAAGTCTTTGGTCCAGGCTAAAATCCGCCTTTCTTGAAATTCAAACTTATACCCTTTCTGGATATGTTCAACAGCAAACATTAGACATAAATGAGCATTTGACTTACAGTGGGATGGGAATCATTTTCCTCAATTGCTGATAATATTGATAAATAAATACCGCCAAAGAAATTGAATGTATGTTTGCTTATTTGCTTTCTGGATGTGTTTCACTTCTTTTATAGAAGCATCTTCAGTGGTTTCTTCTGTTAATTGTGTGTATATGTTACAGGAGAAGCCAATGAAGATGCTTCTGTAAAAGGAGTGAAATGCATTCAGAAAGCAAATAAATGAACACATATTCAAATGCTTTGGTTTGGCAGTGAAACGTGTTCAGAAAGCAAATAAATAAACAAGCATACATTCAATTGCTTGTGGCAGTATTTATTTGTCAATAGTACAGCTCAAAGTTTAATTATACGTTAAAAATTCGCTTTTTCCATAACAGGGATGTTTTTATAATAACAAAAATCATCATTATCAACACAACTGTTAGCATTTAAAATAAGCTTTGTATTCTTTAAATGTTTAAAACTGCTACTAGAAACTTATAAATTATCTTACCAACCCAAATGTTGTAGTTTTTAATTGATGTACAGTTGATTTCCATAATTTTTACTTTCTGAAAATTTACATGTTTGCCTGGAGCATACCATACTGTGCATGTCTACCTACTTTCGTTTTAATTCCCACCTATCCATAGAATTGCAGCTATTAACTTACTGTTAAATGATACATTTTGTGGTTTAAGAACTTTTCAAAGAACTTTATTTTATGAATTCTAATATTTGGTAATGTTAGAAAAAAAAAATTACAACCGGGTAAACATTTGTGACGAAATTGTCATCATGATTATATTAACTGTTCCTAATTTTGAGAAAACATTGTTAAAAATCTGAATTTTTGTGTTAATGTGACTTTCCTGCCTCCAGGGAAATGTGCCGTACCGAGCGCTTGTGGGAAAGTTACATTTGCTTATTGCAGTGGCACTGTATAAATAACAATGCTACATTCGCAGTGCTTCATGATGCTCTTGTTCGTGGCCTTAAACTCTTTCCCAACAACCTGCATTTTTTGGCTTGCCTCTCTGGCATTCAGGTACGTATATGATGAGGCATATGGAAATAAAAATAATATGATTGGGAATAAGATAAGATCATGTTATTTAAATTAAAATTATACCTGTGACTGCAGGCTACTATGAGGACTTTAAAAAGTTTATAGGATTAAATACATTCCTCTATCTGTGAAATAAAATTATAGACACATTTTAAGCATTTGGTGACAACAATTTCTGTAATGTTATGGTATTTGCACCAGCACTAGTTAAAAGCAGCTGCTACACAAATTTATAATACAGTTTTTATTGTTATACATTTTTCTGAGGGTAAAATATACTGGTATCTTTTGAAATTAATGTTCTCCTTCATCGACAATCCATACAGATTTTATCTGGTTATTCGATCTACTTAACTTTCTTTAACCAGTCATTTGGATTTTTTAATGATGTCAACTGGTACTTTCCATTGTAACTTGTAGAAAGCTTTGAGTAGTTCATTAGCACATTATTTTTATTTTAACTTTGGCTCTAAAATTTTTTCTGCAGATTAAAGCAGTTTTTTTTTTTTTTTTTTTACATATTGCCCCCTGTTGCGTCCTGCAGCTTGGCTGGGTTTGCAGAGCAGTAGTACTGGTGCAATAGCTAGCTGAAAAGACTTAGAGAGAGACAATCGGGGTATCGAGTTTTACAACTTGGGAACTCGGGGCAGGAGAAGTTTGGAGAATAAGTAAAAGACTCAAGAGGTTAAATGAAACACACTTGAGACCCACGAAGCCGACATACACCCACTGAAAATATTCAGTACTACAGTAGGAGCGTCACTAACTCAGGTCCTCGCCTCCTACCGGATGATCAATCGTTTAAGAAACTGGCTAGCAACAACGGTGAGGCACCTATTCCACTCCCACAGAGTCTAGACTTAGCATCTCAATAACGTCTTCAATCGTCGTGTCGGTCCACCCAAAACAATGATGAAAGAAGCTCACCCACCACAGGAGATCTAGATAGTAACGATATGGAACTATCACTCCGTCTGGATCAACTAATGACAGCTCTCTCTGCCAAAGATCCATAAACCTCGAAGAAGCTGAAATATTACAACGGCGACTACCGTAGCTCAAGTACTAGTTGTCCTCTCCGTTGTGTTTTCGTCGCTGCTCTCTAATACAACGCTGGCACGCTGGCTGGCTGGCGATCAACTCCCCCTCACACGGAGGCTGCCCTCTTTTTATAATCGTGCGTGACGCACCCGCCTGCGCCGCACGTCCTTCCAGAACTTACGCCGTGATTTCATCATGCCTCGCGCTACGTGGACCCCTCTGGCTGATGTAACGTTGCCGCCGCACACGTTCATAGTTGGCTTTCCTTGCTGCGGATTGCACCATATTGATACCTGGGCGTTACTTTTTACCATTCCATAACACCTTCCCCCCATATTTGAGAATTTTGCAATCTCCCTGAGAATGCAAAATTCTCACACTACTTGTCGGCTGTGTGAGTCTCTCTTTATTACTCTTTTTCAATACATTTTACAAGAGGTAACATTCATACTTGCATTTTTAACTCTCAGTCTTCCTTTAGAAAAACCTTTCCTTTCATACATCATTAGAAAATTTTCATTTGCAATACCTTACTTTCTTAATCATGAATATTTCTTTTGCAATATATATTATCATAACATTTCTTTACAATACATTATTCTCTTATTCATAAAATACATTATTACCTTCTTAATCATAAGAACTCTTTCTGTAATGTATTACTTTATCCATTTCTTTCATCTTAGACTACCATTTTTAATCTGACATTACCATTTTAATCATAGAATTCTTCTTTTACTTTACATTATCATTTTAACCAAAATGTTCTTTTACATTACATTATAATCAGCTTTTTACATTATTTTTTAACCATAAAATTTTTCTTTTTACTTTATACTATTATCCATTAAAGGAATACCTTAGTTTTACACACTTTTCACTTTACATTTTTACTTGCTTTTAGCGTTTGTCCGTTCTATAATAGAACATTAGTGGCTTTTTCTGTTCGTACTCTATATTTTTTTCTGGACGTCGCACACGCTCATTTATCACTGTTTCACTGATTTCAGGCACATACCTACCTCTCATAGGACCAAAAGTGATTTGTTCACTTTCATTATCGTTCATTCCAGCAGGATGATATCTAACCACTCCAGTGTCAGGGTATTGATTTACTATCTTATTCTTCACACATATTTTTGCGCAACAGTCATCACCTATGGCTCTATAAAAGAACCTAAAACAATCACGACAACATTTACAATATCTACATATACAGAGCATTAGGATTATTATTGTTATTCCTGATCCGACATAGCCCCAAATTGGTATATTGTCCATTGAAAATGTATTGAACACTGTCCTCTGCTGATATGATATTTCGTCTTCTAATTCATCCAATTTATGGCCTGCTGCCGTTAAATCGTCTAATTGACGAACTACTGGTTGAACAGGTAAATAAAAAGGTATTTCTGAAATATTTTTCTTCTCTTTATTTACCACGCAACAATCCATCTCCATATTCAAATTTGGAACTATGTCACTAATGGGAACTTTCGACCTAATGATATGTTCTGATTGTATCAGTATTTGAGCACCGTATCCTCTACATTTATTTAGGAATTTTAGTTTTCCTGTACCCTTAATTATTACATCTGTGGGTTTATTATCACTACATAACACTGTGAGCCCTTCTTCTTTCGGTGCTACAAATAGCCATTCATTACCCCTTATCTGTGTCCATACACTTTCATTTAATACTATGTACTTTTGGATACAGTCTTTGGGAATCTTTATTACTGGTTGAAGCATCCTTGCTTCACATACTTCATGATCATAGGTCGACAATAATACAAAGGTTTGTTTACATATACTGTGCGCAGACTCTATTTTTTTACATTCTAATTGGTCATTTGATAATTTGACATACTGCCTCTTTGCATCATCTATTAACAAAAATTCTTTTTCGGGTGCTATATATGTGAATAACTGTTTACTGCGATTCACCTCAACCGGTAAAGGCCAGAGTTTATAAATATTGAATATCGCGCTATCCACTAGCGGGATATTTAGCACGTAACTGAGGATATTTCCCGAAATGAAAACATCTAGGTCAATCACCTTCATCAGCTGATACCCCTTGGCTTCTGACAGTTCGATTGGGAATTGTTTGTCTTTAATTTCATCTTTTATTAAACCCAAATATTTAACTACTTGCACTGGATTAATTAAGTGTGGTTCCAATACACCTTTTTGTGCATTTACTATCGCTGTTATGAGCAAATCATACTCTCTCTCGATTTCACCAAATATTGACATTAGCTGTATTAGCTGCTCATTTAATGTGACTGTTATAGCAAGTTTATCTATCCTTTTGTCTACGCTATTTTCATACTTTTGGACATGCTCGTTTAATTTCAGCATTCCTGCAGCAATCACTCTTTCATTATGCTCTATTGTATTTACGGTATGATTGAAACTTGCTAGTGTCGCTCTCACAATTGTGACTTGCTCTTTTGACAACTTTAGTAATTGTTTTTGCTCCTGCTCTAACAAATTGATCTTTGAATTGAAATAAGATGCGTCATCTTCATCTAATGTTCCAAATAGGACCTTACTTAATTCTCCTACAAAATTAAGAATTCCTCTTTTTCTTCGATTCTGCTCATGCCTTGCTAATTGCCCAATTAGGCCTTGTGAGGCTTCTATTTTGTTCGCATGATAGTCTAACGCATGCTTGGCACTAACACATTCTATGGTGCTTATATTTACTTTAGCGAGTCTTTGATTGCAAAAGTCGATTGCTCTTGTCGCGGTATTCCTGCTGGCTTCAAATTTTTGTCTGACATCCCCCAAGTTAAAATAACTTACTATCCTCCACGTAACAGTATATAAACTTACAGTTCCTTTGTGATCATAATATAATCCTGGTGATGATTGAAACTTCATCAACTGCAAATCCTGCTGAAGTGACGTTGCTATAACGCCCGTTATCATCATAGCCACTACTATTTTCTGGGTTGTTGCCATCTTTTCTGCAATTTAAAAGAATTCTTTTAACCTATTGGCATGTACTTTTGTAAATTTATTTCTCCTTAATTGTATTACTACGTTTGGCCCCTTGGTTTCCACTACAGTATACGGGCCTCGCCACTGGCTATCCAATTTCTTTGAACGACCCCTTCGTACACTTTCGTCATATAGCAATACCCTATCACCTGGTTTGAAAACTACCGGATTCTGTCTCTTATCATAATTTTCTTTACTTTTTGATTTTGCTTGCGCCGTCGCTTCGCGCGCTTCCTGATGCATTGCCCTTAATCTTTCTCGTAGCTCAATTACATAATCATCGTAATTGTATATCACTTCTTCCGGTTTCTTTTGCAACACTCCCGGTATGTTACATACCCTACCAAAGAACAACTCATGCGGCGTATAACCCGTGGTACTATGCGGCGTCGTATTAAAGACAAATACCGCGTATGGGACCCATCCTATCCCAGTCTGTCTGTTCTCTGTTTATGTAGTGTCGCAGCATTTCCGTTATTGTACGGTGCGTTCGTTCCAAAGCCCCATTAGTTTGTGGGTGATAGCTAGTGGTATGATCTTTTCTATTCGTAATAATTTGCATACTCTCTTCATAGTATCACTCATGAAGTTACTTCCAAGGTCACTTAACAAAATGGAGGGAATTCCAAATCTTAAAATTATTCGCTCAACCAGTACTCTCGCTACCGTGTTGGCATCCTGTTGCTCTATAGGTTCTGCTACTAAGAACTTCGTTAAAGCGTCTTGGAATGTGAGCAAATATTTATTTCCGTTTTCTGTCTGCGGCATTGGACCTACGATATCGATATCACAGCGCTCAAATACATGTTCCGGAGTTTTTGTTATCTCCATTGGCATTTTCGTTTTGTTTTGAGTAATTTTGTTCCTTTGACAACTCTCACAGTGTCTAATATATTGCTCAATATCGGCTTTCATGCCTTCCCAATTACAATACTTTTTGATGCGCTCATAGGTCCTACCTATTCCTTGATGACAACCTATCGGCGATTCGTGATACTGTTTTAGTATCCTCATTTTCTCTTCTTGAGTAAAATCTTCGCCCTTATTGACATTCGGTTGCACCTTTCCTTCTACGGTATTATCATTATTCGACCGTTGAGGTTGAGAAGGGAACCTCAGGTGCTACTATCTCAGCACTTTCTTTTTCTTTCTCATTTTCGCAAACTGCGTTCTCATCTGTCTCTCTAATATTTCGGATTCGTGAGAGCGCGTCTGCCACCTGATTCCTCTTACCACTTTTGTACACGATTTCGTAATCGTACTCTTCTAGCTTCAGACGGAACTTCATTAGTCTAGACGACGGATCCGATATACTATTGATCCACGTCAACGGTTTATGGTCGGTACAGATCGTAAATTTCCTTCCGAATAGATACGGTCTAAACTGCTTCACTGCCCAACAAATAGCCAACAACTCTCTCTCTATTGTGCTGTAATTTCTTTCTGCTTTATTTAATGTTCGAGATGCAAATGCTACTGGCAAATCTTGGCCGATTTTACCCTGGCTTAACACTGAACCAATCGCATCTAGGCTAGCATCTGTAGTTACTATGAAATTTTTATTGAAATCGGGATATTGCAATACGGGTGGACTCAACAATTTTTCTTTCAATTGTTGAAAAGCCTCCTCCTGCTTTATTCCCCACGTATACGTAACTCCCTTCTTCAACAAATCGTACAGCGGCTTGGCTATTTTGCTGTAATTACTGATAAACCGTCTATAATAACCACTCAACCCCAAAAATGATTTTAACTGTGTGGTATTACTTGGTTGCGGGTACTGTCTCACCGCTTCTACCTTTTTAGGATCAGGTTTCAACCCTTCCTCTGTGAGCACATGTCCCAAGAACGTAACCTCCTTGCGTAAGAATTCGCACTTATCTACCTGCAACTTGAGGTTGTACTTGCGCAACCTTTCGAATACGTCTTCTAATCTCGCATTGTGCTCCTCTAGTGACGATCCAAACACGATTACATCATCTAAGTAAATAAATACTTTCTCACCTTGTAGTCCTACCAGTACAGAGTTCATCAATTTCTGGAACGTATTTGGAGCTGTCTTTAATCCCATGGGCATCCTTTTGAACTCATAATGTCCATAGGGGGTACTAAAAGCGGTTTTCTCCTGATCTTTTTCATCTAGTAATACTTGATAGTATCCTTTCGCTAAATCAAGCGTCGAAAAGTACTTTGCCTTGCCTAGACCGTCCAATATCTCATCGATTCTTGGTAACGGAAACACATTATTTACGGTTAAATCATTCAACCGCCTATAGTCTATCACTACACGCCACTTTTGTTTGCCACTTGCATCCATTTTCTTTGGAATAATCAAGACAGGCGAATTCCACGCACTATCACTCGGTACTACAATATCATCTTGTAGCATTTTGTCTATTTCTCCTTGTAGGATTTCCTTCTGTGCTTCCGGTACCCTATACGGCCTCAATCTAACTATTTTCCCTTCTGCTTCTGGGAGAAGTTTAATTTCATGTCTGACGGCCTCTGTGTAACCCAATCTATCTCCTGGCAAATGAAACACATCATTATATGCGCCACATAATTCTAGTAAAGCCTCTCGCTCTTCTTTATTTAAATGCTCGAGTCGGAGATTTTCTTTTAGCTTACTCATCCGCGATTTATTCTCCGAACGTTCCCTTCGGATTTGTCGCACTTCTACCTCCCTAAATTTGGGTACTTCTTCAGCTGCTATCAGGGGATTCTTTATTCTCACTACTCGCTCAGTAGTATTTAACATACTTGTTATACATGCTCCGTTTTTCACGGACACCAACGCCTCCGGCGTATATATACCCGGCTGTAACTCTTGCTTCGAAATGATCGCTTCCGATGCATACCTTAACGCAATTCGTACTTTTACTATCTTTTCCTCGCGGGGACCAATTATTATTTCATAATTTCAAGCTTTCCCGGCTCCTACACTTCGTTTATTACCACGCTTGTCTTCTCTCTTCACTACCTCAGTAGCCCTTATTTTTGTGGCTTTTACCACTTCCGCATAAGTGCGCTTCACCGCATGTACTCCAAGCACATTCGGTTTATTTCTCTTTAACTTCGCAGTCCCAACTGCTATCGATCCGGTCTCTACCGCACTCGAATCAATACTCCGCCTCCTCACGGCGTTCATCTTTTCCGGGACAGCACCTACTGCCTTCGGAAACTTTGCGTCACGTCGCACAGTTCCGTTAGTGGACGGACAATCTCGCCTTTTCACGGGGCCTACCGTCTTCGAGTTAGCACCCTGTGCCCTCGGAACCCTTTCGTCTCGTCTCACAGTTCCGTTAGTGGACGGACAATCTCGCCTTAATTTTTGCAGATTAAAGCAGTTTTTTTTTTTTTTTTTACATATTGCCCCCTCTATTTTTCCAGAGTACATTTTCATATTTTTGTTTAACTATCTTCAGTGGAAATAACTAAATTTAGTGTCTCAATAATAATAAGAATTAAAAAGCTTTGAGGCAAACTAAATAAGGAAGGAAATGGAAAGTAACCCATCACTCACCACAGATAAAGGCAGGAAACAACATAACCATTACTATGTAGTAATATCTGTGGCCATTGTTAATCCAGCAATGAAAGCTGGATGCATGAGGTCTCAGTATGATTGACATGGCTACATAGTAACCAACATAAGTATTTTATTAGTATAGATAGAATTTAATTCTATGTAGAAATGACTTAATCATTCTTTGAATTTTTTTAATGAATTCTAATAATAACTTGAGCATTATACTCCCAGTGAGAAGTCATTTTTTATTGGTGTTATTTTTATTTCTTTAATTTATTTCCTGTTTAAAATTCTTAATAATTGTTATGTTAGTATATATCTGTAGTCTGGCTCATATAGAGTTTGCAGATTAACAAACACTAAATGAACTAAGCATATTGAGAAAACATAGGTCTTTTGTTTCATTCTGCAATTTAACTTGCCATGAAGTTTCAGTGCAAGATCAGTTCTCTTTAGCTTACAATAAATAAAAGAAAATGGGCTGAAGATTGTTGCAAAATAAATAAAATGTCAAAATTAGAAAGTATTTTCCTGAAAAATAGTTATGATACATGTTATAGGAAATTGTTTTGTGTGTCATAGAGTTAAATGGAATGTTACAATTATGTGGCACATTTCTAACACAGATACTGCATGAGTATGAAGCAGAAATTGTTACCGTTTTGTAAAGCATACTCTTTTTTTTGGTGCAGAGCATTTCGAACACTGTAAGTGTCGTGTGGTGTCAGCTTACGAACCACTTCAGAGATTCTGAGGCGCAGCTCGCTCAGGTTTTCCTCATCTTAGACTGTATCCACAAAAGTAATAAAGTCTGTAAGGCCAATGAAGAAGCCCATAGTTACCTACAAATGGGTGAGTTATTCCGATATTTATCTTTATTGCTACTGAGTAATTATTAAATTTCTGTTACTATTTTATAGCAAAGCAGGTATATTGTGTGTGTAAGAGGATCACTGTTAATTGTCCTTAGATAAGGCAATGATTTGTGAAATTGGTGCTTTCAGTCAGTTTTGTGTTTTTATAAGAACTGTATTGCACGAAACATTTAAAACAAGATCTCTTCGTTTTAGTTTTATTTTCTTTTCTTTCTGATTAACTACTGTAAAACCACTGGAGATAAATCAGAATTATGATCTTCATCTGATACAAATTTCTAATTACACAATTTGCTTCCCACAAACATGTGGCAGAGTTATCACTCTAAGAAATTGTTTTTCATGTAGAAGTATGAATTTATAGATAATTTCCCTGCTAAATGTTAGACTAAAATTTTGTGTCATAAAGAATATTTATTTAGGTGTGAGAATCCTTGTGCGTCTTTTCACATTCTTTCGTGAACAGTTACTTGGATACGGTGCATATAATTCAATACTATGTTTATGTGGAAAGGAAAAATAAATTATACCTAACACTCACCAAAGTTGAAAAAGGGGGGAGGGGGAGGCAGCAGGAATGCAAAATAATATACAAAAAAAAACAATATTCCAAGGTTAACCCTTTATCAAGTGGAAAGAAACATGTCTCTGAACTAAGTTTGTACCACACCATATGTACATGTCTGTACCACACCATATTTGAAATTTACTTAAGGCTTTGTTCCAACTTTACAAAGTGTTAGGTTTACCTTTTCTGTCAAGTACTGATTTTTGCCTGTGGTCCTCTCTTAACCTAATTATTCATCCAGTACCCATGCAGGTTTCAGCATCAACTATCCCTTAAACATACGTGTTTGGGTATGGATTCTTTTAACGTTGATATTGTGCAGCTGTTCATATCTTTAGTTAAGAATTTTTGTTAATTGTAAGCATCTCATTCTGTTTTCTCATTTTGTTATCAAATAGGAAATTTGTTGAATGCATCATCTGAATAAATTTAAACATTATTACAACAGTGATGCTGCTTGTTAAATTTTTCCAATGTTCCATGTAATTTGGGACATTTATAGCTTGTAGAAATTTCACTCATAGATTTTTTATTGTTGTAGAATTTATATTTCAAATCGTAGGTGGTCCTGTTGTAACTGACCCCAGTGAACATAACAGATGTTTGGCGATGTTGGATCGTCTCCTAGACAGTCCGATTGTAAAGCACTGTCCACTGTTGTGGCGATTGAAGCTGAAGATGCAACCACTGGAGGGAACCTTCTACCAAGCAGTTGACGAATGTCCATGGGTTCGGGTAGGTCTTAACGCTTCTTATGTTTATCATTATAGTTATTATTATTTAGCTCTTAACTAGATTTGATGTGTGCAAGGAAGACATAAATGCTGTACGACACAAATAAGAGGCTGTATAATCCTCTCGGTTGTCCACCCGGATGATGTTGTATTAACACGACGTTTCGACAGCTGGCTCTCTGTCTTCATCAGATGTCAGGTCTCTTCTAGCTGTCGCAAGCTGGCTTAGCCTCCTACCGGACTTCCTTATATTCATTCAGGAATGGCGCGCAAAATCTTGGGCTCACTACGACGCCCGGTCCCCAACTGCCCTTACGTGTTTGTGGTCTGCGATGGTGGGTAGGCCCATTCTGATTGTTCGAAAGCGCTGATTTAATATGCGGCCCACTGCAGCCACGACTGGTGCCATTTGCAGCTTCTACACCCTGTTGTGCAGATTTGCTCCCTCTTGTCGGAGATCGCTAATGATTGGTCTCCAGGCTTCACTCAGATAGAGCCCACCGTTCCAATTTAAGTTGTTATCATTTAGCAGGATTTGCAATGCCTAGCTTATGACTGAGTCCAAAAAGGAAGAGATCCTGGCCAGCAATACAGTTTTATCGAACTCTATCCTGTGTTCTTCGTCTAAGGTGTGCTCGACTATCGCAGACTTTTCCAGTTGCATCAGCCTTAGGTGTCGTTTGTGCTCGGTAAGGCACTCTTTGATCGTCTGACCAATATACACTTTGCCGTATTCACACGGTGTGGAATAAATCTCAGGAGTTCTCAAGCCTAAGTCATCTTTTACCAAATGCAGCATCTTGGAGGGAGGCTGGAAAAAACTTTTTATCCCATACTGTGCCAGGAGTATTCCAATTTTTCCTGATGTGTTCCCAGCATATGGAAGGAAAGCAAGAGTTTTCGGTAGTTCTTCTTGCTCCGACGGTGGTCTTGGTGGCTTCTGAATAAAGGCACACTCTATCTGCCGCCGAGAGTACTGTTGTGTTCAAAGACGGTCTTGAGGTGTTTCATTTCTTTCGGCAGGTTCTCACGATTGGAGACTGCCCTCGCTCTGTGTACCAGTGTGGCCAATACAGAGTTGCGTTGTGCCGGGTTGTGGAAGCTGACTGCACGCAAGTAGAGCTCAGTGTGAGTGGGTTTTCGGTTTACGCTATTTTACAGAGTACCGTCAGGTTTCTGCTTTATCAAGTCCAATCAGAGTGAGCCTACCAGCATCACAGTTCAACAGCACGTCTGGGCGGCCAGGGAGCGGACATCGTAGTAAGCCAAAGATTTCGCGCGTCATTCCTGAATGTATATGAGGTTTTTTGAAAAACTAAGGTGACTTCTTTTAATTTCGCCAGATATGTACAGTCGATTATCATTTTTTTTGTTTTTCTAATTTTGGTACACTCGTCCCGCACATATCTTCGCAATTTCAACTATTCTTTGCATTGTTTGTGAGAGGAATAATTTTTAGAAGTGTTTCCTGTGCTCGGCAATTTTCCACTGTCGATAAAAATTGATCATAAGAGTTTGCATCAAATTTTGTGTAAACAATGGAATTAAGTGCTCCAAAACACTTGAAATGTTGACAGTGGCATACGGTGAAAATAAAAAACGCTTATGAGTGGTACAAGCTCTGGCCGAGAAGATGTCGATGACGGACCTCGCTCTGGACGCCCCAGCACATCAACAACAACTGATGAAAACATTGAAGAAATGAAGAAAATGGTGATGGAGAATCGCTGAATCACCATTAATTGTAGATTTTAATTTTGTGTGTGAAATACTTATTGAGAAAGTTAGATAACATTGACTGATAACAGTACCTTCTGTTTTGTGTTTGCTTTCAGGATCTGTATCTCGATGGGACAGTGTGCGTGCCTGGGAAAGCAGACAAGCTGCAGTCGATGCTGATGGAGAAGGAACTGCGTTACCACGTGTTACCAGACGAACTGGACGTTATAAGGTCTGGGTTTGAAGCACTTAGTGCACAAATAAGCCAGGCAAGGTAAAAGAAGATGAATAACGAGATCTGGTGCTCGTATAAGAAAGACTAAAACACCATTGGATTGTATATTTTTTTATAGCATTATCATGGAAGATAATTTTATTATAGACCCTCGCTGTTCAATAAAATTATGTCTATTTTATAATCTGTTATCTAACAATCCTGTCCTCAATTCTGCTGTCACTGGAATGCAATATCTTTGTCTGAAGTACAGATCACTGTTTTTCCTACACAGTTTGTAGCAAATTAAGAGATTAGTTATATAATGCTTTCCAGTTATGATCAAACCATTCATAAAGGGATAAGATGTTTTTGTAATGAATGCCGTTGCATGTATTTATTTTTATTTTTTGTTTGTTTCTCTGTGATGATTTGCAAACAAACAAATCTTTTTCTGAAAAGTTATAAACATTTCAGACTGAAGGAATGAACTTTGTATTTTGTAATTGTTTGCCTTATCCATTTTTTGTGTGATTACCAATACAATCTTGTGTATTGAACAATTTTATTTGGTGAGAACTTGAAATGCTGAAAGAACACAATAGAAAACACTTATCTATTTTTATTGATTAGTGAAGGTATTTAGTTACCAGTATCTTTTCTTAGATTTGCTTTTGAATTCATTAGTTTGTTAACAATAAAAGGAAAGAAATACCGCAAGGCAATATTTATATGGAAAGGACAGATGAAATACACCCAACAATCACCAAAGTTAAAGGGAGGAGGGCAGCAGCAACACAAAACAACACAACAACAAAGAAAATACAATATTTCGGGTAAAACCCTTTTTTATGTTAACAGATGCATAACCGCGAGTATATCGTTGCTTCCTTCCCCCACCACCTCCGATGGTCTATTGCATTCTATGAGTGGCTGCGAAATATTGTATTTTCTTTGTTTTTGTGTTGTTTTCTTTTGCTGCTGCCCTCCTCCCTTCAACTTTGGTGAGTGTTGGGTGTATTTCATCTGTCCTTTCCGTATTAGTTTGTTAACAATGATAGTACAAAACAGCTTCTCACATCTAATAAAAAAAAATAATGAAATAAAATGTACCTGTTGTTGGCAGTTGCTGTCGATGTCAAATTTTTCAAAATAATGATGATAATAAATAAAATTAATATATTAAAGTTAAAAAATTACTGTGAAGCAACAACTTGCATATTAAGAATTGATACTTTTTGTCTTCGACTGGTTCCTATTTTTGTTAGTAAATCTGCCATTCTAACAATCACAATGCAACAGGAACAATGCTGTGCAGCTGTTCGAATAAGAAGAGGGGTGGAGTGATTAGGTCAGCGACACCAGGAAACGACTTGAATTAAAAAATGTTTGACTAGAGGCAGCTATAGGTTGGACATTTTTTTTATTTACAACCAGCTTCATCGACACGGAGTGTTAACGTACAGAACACTCTTCCACCAATCGTGTCACAACTAACACGTTTCCAGCAAAGAAATGACGAGCGAAAACTTATTTCCTACAAATAATATGATGCTGCTTGTTCACTGAGAACATGATAAATATTTTGATTGTTGGAAGTAACTTACCTTTAAACAGTTGCTGATTTGTGGGCAATTTTATCCTAAATTTTGGGCTTTTTGACTTCATGTCAAAATGAAACATACTGCATTATTAAAATCCAACCACTACCTATGCTTTAACTCCATTCACCCAAACAGACAGACACAAAATTTAAAAACAGTTGAGGCCATTAAAAGTACACCAAACCATAAAAAGAAAACCCTCAAATTTGCAGACTTTTTATCCTGTTACAGTTTCATTTAATTTCTAAATTGCATTATTTTTCCCGACTTTGTTCTCATCTACATCTACATCCATACTTTGCAAATCACAAACATTGTGGGTGGCAGAGGGTGCTAAGCACCAATCCTAAACCCGCCCATTCCAATCCCGAATAGTGCGAGGAAAGAAGGAATACATATAAGTATCAGTACGGCATCTTATTTCTCTAATCTTATCCCTCTGGTCATTGCGACCTAAATAGGTTGGCGGAAGAAGTATTTCATTGCACTCGAAATTTAAATTTTTTTGCATATTCTCCAATAAATTCGAACGCAAGCTACGTCGTCTGTCTTCCAAACTATCCCAGCCCAATCTATGTATCAATTCTGTGACGCTTTCATAAGGGCTGTAACAACAAGTCACGAATCTAGCGGCTCTCCTCTGCACCCTCTCCACTGAGTCAATCAGAACCTTTGCGATACGGATCCCAAACCCCACAACAGTAATCCACATGCGGACGCACTAGTGTTTTATACGCTATCTCCTTTGTTTGAGCATTACAATTCCTCAAAATACGACCTATGAATCGTAATTTAGAATTCGCCTTGCCTACGACGGAAGTTATGTGCATGTCCCATTTCATGTTGCTTTGTACTATCACCCCCAGATACTTCAGGGAATCAATCGTGTCAACAGCTGAATTGTTTATTTTGTACTCGTGAACAACCTGATTCTTCTTGTTACTTATCCGCATTGCCTTGCACTTTTTACAATTAAGTGTAAGCTGCTCATGTTTTCAGTCATGTTCTCAAGCCCTGTTATAAAAGCTTGCCATTTCATTTTGTTTAATTAAATTAAAATTAATTGTGATGGAGCACAGTTAAACTCAATTTAACTGCAATGGAGTGCATGCTCCCGTGGCAATTTGCCCCCCCCCCCCTCCACACAAACACACACCTACTATTCCCCTTTCTTGTAGCTACCTGCTTTCACCCTCTACAAATTTATACTTTTTAGCTTTTATTTTTTAAATTATTCATCAGTTCTCTTGGTACCTTATTACAGTCCTTGACCTCCTTACCTACTAAAGAGAATCTTCCTACGCCCTTGTGCCTGAAATCGAGTGCCAGCTTGTAGGCATGGTCATCTTTTCCCTTCCTTGTATTATTCTTAATTCTTACACCAATATCTTCTGTACCTCATCATCAGTATATGCCTTGTATACTCGCATGACCCTCTTCACCCTCCTCCTGTCTTCCAATGAATCCCATTCCAGCTCCTTTATCATAACTGTTGCTCATTGTGTTCTGTGGTAATTTCCAGAGCCTAATGTAGCAGCCTTTCTTTGCACCCTTCCAACTTGTCTATTTTATGCCCGAAATGTACCACCATATTCAAGCAATGAAGTTACCAATGTTTTGCAACCCAATTTCCTTACTTCTCTGTTACATCCCCTGATCATTCGCTCTGACAGGTGAAGGATTTTGAACCGTTTTTCTGCTACCTGTCCAACGTGTGCTGCCAAGTTGAGTTTGTTATCAAATTTTATTCCAAGATATTTATATTTAAGATCCTCAACAAGCAATTATTTCCTTCACAGTTACTTAAATAAATAGAATTGTTATAAAATAATGCTCAACGAAATTAATTGTGCCTTACAATGCAAACAAAATTTTCAGTTCACATCCTTGTCCAGGCTGCTAATACAACCGCTAGAACATCAAAGCTTCCGTCACATGCCCTTACTTATGTTATGCCTGGAAATACTCATTTTAATCGTGGTCCAGGCAGCAAAGATAGTGATTGGTGTGGTACTATATTCATTCAGATGAAGTAATAATTTTTTCTCATGGCACTCGTGAAGCAAATTATTTTTAATTTAAAAAAAAGCCCTTGAATTTCTCATTCCTTCTGCTGTAATGATGAATGGTAATATTTATGTTCTAAAATGGAACCTTCCATCTCATGCTCAGTAATACGTCTGCTATATCATGACATGAATGTGATCAAATATTTTTCCAACTTACTGTAACAGTGATCTGCGAATGTAAAGAAAACATCTAATTTGAACAGTTATAAATAAACAAAAGCAACTGATAATTAATATGATGTTTTAAATGAAATACATAATTCCATTTCAGTGTTCTGATTTTTTCTTTTTTTTTTTTTTTCTTTTCTTCGGAGTTGCTTAGCTGAATAGAATAGTTATTAAATAAATATCATAACCTCAATTTTTCAGAAATATGTCTGGCTATTGTTAATTCGGCAACGAGGACTGGGAGCATGACATCACAGCATTACGGAGCTTAGCCTTTTATTAGTATTGATTATTCTCATTGAACAGGGGGTAAGAAGAGATTTCAAAGTCCTGCGTTCCTCGGCAGGACAACGAGGGAATGTATTAGAGAAGGGAGCCAGAATGGGAATCGTTGAAAGACGGGAGGAGGATGAAGAGAGTTCTGGGAGTGTATAGCCGTATATTGGCGATGAAGGTTGTAAAAATATTGGTGGAAGAATTAGGAATAACACATGGAAGGGAAAAGATGCTCATGATCATAGAGCCGCGTACACACTAGGCAGATCACAGCCAAGGAATGGCGACCAACCACTTCGTTAGGAGAGATTTGCTTAGTGTGTACGGGAGGCAAATCTCGGCCAACGAATCCGTTGGCCTTGGTTGAAGAGGTTTGGGCTTCTCGCAGTAACATCAAAGGGTTGACACTGGGTTGGCCTTGGGACACCCTCCTGTTGTGGAGCCGAACCAACGTTGGTTCACTATTTGGTTGTTCGCCTTGTCTAACGTGTGTGTGTGTTTATAATTTGTGTTGAGTGTGGAGTGGAATAACGAGACTGCATTAAAATTGATAAATTTTTATCGTGAACGGGAATGTTTATGGGACCCTACGAACTGTGAATACAAAAACAAATTGAAGACAGTAGACGCTTGGTTGGATACAAGTGAGCTTTTAGAAGTTAATGTGCAAGATGCCAAAAAGAAAATGGAATCTTTTTTGACATCTTGTCGCCGTGAAAGACAAGAGAAGAAATCAAACGCAAAAGTGGCAGTGGTGCTGATGAAGTGAACAAATCAACAGGGTTTGGTTTTAGCAGTATGGGCTTCATGCAGAATAAATACACAGTAAAATAAAAAAAAGGTGTATGCCGCACCGCACTCCTTCCTACTTTTTGAAAAGAGAGGTCACCCACCATCGTCGTTTTTTGCTCTTTTTCTCATCAGCTTCTTGAGTAAAATAAAGGCTGCACATGCGGCAATAGAATCCTCTTCCCACATAACATAGGCTGCTTAAATTGTAATTAAAACGCTAACGACTTGGACGAGATTTCAGAGCCAACTGCGACTCCACGCGGCCCAAGCCCTTGGTTTGATGAGGACGAGAGACCAAACGCCAATGCCTTGGCGACCAATACACTGGCTGTCGTTCGTTGGTCTAGTGTGTACTAGAGATGAAACGGATAGCTGTTTGGCCGGATACCGGTTATCCGGCTATCCTATAAAGCCGGATATTCGGCAGCCGAATATCTGGCTCAACGTTGTTATTTGAGGTTAGGAAAAAAAAAAATTGTCTGTAAAGAAAGATGGCCTATTTGGCAATATTTTGATACAAATTATAATAACAATAAGTTTTCGATTTTGAATTACTTTTCGTGAGGCACGTTTGAATCATTTTCTTTTTCGCTTTGTGGACTTCTACCAGATACCTCTGCCATGACAAATCATTTTAAAATAAAACATTCAGTAAAATTTCATGAAATGAGGGCAGCTACAGCCGCTAGAGTGGCAATACTGCCTTTAGCCAACCCCGGGACAAGTTCGTCTTCAACACTGAAGGAAAAGCAGTTGACTATATTGGAATCGTTTGAAATGAAATTACTTTGGGATGTAAACGACGAAAAAGCAAAAAAAAAAAAAAAAAAAAAAAAAATTAATAATAATAATATTGAGTTATTGCAGGAATCGTTGCACTAGGTAACGAGCTGTTCTCCATCGTAGAAAGAAACTGATTTTCTAGTCCCCTAGAAGAAGATTTACCTTGAGTCTTACACATATTTCCAAAAAAATTGTACCTTACTTTACTTCTAAGACAGACTTTATAAGAAAATAAAACAAACTTTTCTGGTGCTATCGCTGTTTCTGTGACTTCTAGATCTGTTTACACAACAATGAATTGCACAGCTAATGGGTATCTTGTGAAGTGAAACTAGAGCATGGCGTTTTTCCTATGAAGCATTTCCCAGGTTCTCACCCTGGAGAAAATATAGGCTGGGAGCTTAATATTATCGCAAATCGTTAGGCTATATACCAAAACAAATTACATTTTCTCATTCCTGACAGTGACACCAACAAGGTGAAAGGTTTACGCGTGGCTGAGGATGCTTCAGCTAGATGTTTCATCCATTTGGTTCAGAGAATTTTAACTCCCATTGAAGATCCAGCCTGACGTGGCAGGAGTGATTGTTAGTGGTAGACCTCTCTTTACGCACTTTAATCGTTCGGGCTTAGCTCAAGGAAAATTGCTGGTGATTCGAAATGGAAAATTTACCCGTCGACCAGATATCAGCATATTTGATCTAATTCCTGTTAGAACAAAAAGGGGATAAATCGCTATATGTGGTTGATCGCGGAATAGACACTAATTTGACGCTTCAACAGTGGCGTTTGATGGTAAAGTGCGTTAAGGTATTGAAGCTCTTTGAAGAAACATTAAAAATAACAAGTTCTGGTCTCTAGTGCAATTCCGGAAAAAATATTACAAGTTTCTGTAGTAAAAAAATATTTAGATTACGATGAGAAAGCACAAAGATCTCCTGTTATCGCCACATGAGAGCCTCTTTCAAGACTGAATTAAAAAGTCGTTTCGGCTCCTTAAGTGAAGATTCAAACTACTTGATTGCGACTTTCCTAGAGCCAAGGTTCAAGGAAAATATTTGAGTTTGCTGTAGCTCGGCAGAAGATTCTATTGGAAACTATAAAAACGTTTTGCTAGGAATCTTCCACCGGTAGCAGTTCATACCCAATGGCAGTTAATAGAAGTAGAAGGGATGAGACAGAGTGAACTGTGACTCACGAAGCTCACGACATGTTTTGGAACTGTTTTAACGAGATAGCCAGTATCACGATCAAGAAAAAAACCTGATTGTTAGCGAGACTGACTTCTGTTTAAAATCATATCCAGCTGATCGGCAGCGTTGCCTATATATTTGGTGGTTAGCTAATGCCATGCAGTACCCGATTTGACAAAATTTGCTAGAATTTATTTTTCAGTGCCTTTAAGTAGTGCATTTAGCGAAATACTTTTCTTTGAGCCTGGCCTTGTTTACGAAGACAAGCAAAACTGATTATTACTACTTATTATAGAGAAACTCGTGTTCCACAAAAACTAATTTTTTATGTTAAAAATAATAAATGATATTTTGACTTTATTTGTGTTTGGACTTATTATATACTTAGCAATTGTGAATATAAAGAAAATTTTATGAAACTTTCGTAATTTATTGAGAATCCGTTACCCGCCGGATATTGCCCTACTATCCGGTATCCGGCCGGATAACGGATAGTTGCCGGATATCCGTTTCATCTCTAGTGTGTGCGCACCTTAAAATGAAACTTGATTTCACGTATAAGGGCGTGGGATAATTTTCGTTTGTGGGTAACGGAGTCAGGGATTGGTAAAAATTACTGACAGAAATGCTAAAGAATTTAACAGAAACAGTGAACGAATTAAAGATATAAATTGCGAAAGTGGAGGTGAAGGGAAATTGCTAATGAGACTTGCGTACCTCATCGTAATTAAATTAAAATATTTCAAAAACAAAGCTTTACGCGTTCGCTTTAAATCAAACCACGTTAAATCTGGCATTTACAATTTTTTTTTTTTTTTTTTTTTTTTTTTTTTTTTTTTGCTGTTTTAGAAGTATTTCGAGATCTTTTCCGTAATATAAGTTATAACCCATACGACAGATTTTGAAGCATAATTTAATCGCATGCGGTTATTTCCGTCTTAAAACAGTCATCAGATGAGTTTGTTGAGATATCGGGGATGGGTTTCCGATCGATTAAATACCTGCTCCAATTAATGCTGCTAATCCCGGGGACAGATCAAAGGCGATCGCAGAAAATTTGAGCCTCATTAGCAGCGACGATATTCCGGTACCGGGCGGAATGCAGGCGTCTTAAAAACACATTCCGCCTCAATGGCGGGTCTTAAAAGGCTGATCCACTCTGTACCACCTCGGCTTACTCTCCACTCATTCATTTTTTACTCCACTAACACACTCTCTCGCTCTCTCTCTCTCTCTCTCTCGTCTCCTTCGCCCCCTCTTCATCTCCGGGGACGTGTTATTTTAGAGGTTTATGTGGCCGCTTTTCTGCAGGGGTGGAAGAAAGATGGAGTAAAATTCTCCATCAATAATTGAAGGCTCTCTCGCTAAGAGGCCGGCAGTAAAAGCGGACGATGCGCCCGGGAAGGACGCAATCTTCATTTAAGCCTGCGCGCCATTACACAGACCGCAATCTCCACAAGACCTCGCTCCATACGGCGCTCGCTTTATTAAAAGGGTTAGCCAGAGGTATTCAATCGACACTCACGAAAGTACACTCACTTCCAGATCCCATGTGGTACAGTCCGTTGAAGAGGGAATGATCACTTCGTTCTATATATAAAACATCCAGGCGGCGTCAACAAAGGTATACTTCTCCAGAAAAATAGCGTAAACAAGGCATACGCATTGTGCAAGGATTCGCCAAGATTTAGTCCCTGCGGAATAGGGTTGTAACGGAAGTCATCTTTGCGGATGTTAAGTTTTTTTTTTTCTTTCTTTTACTAATTGCTTTACGCCTCGTCGACGGCGAGGTCATTAGAGGCGGGTTGGGATTGGGGCAAGGAACAGGGAGGAATTTGACCATGGCCTTTTGAAGGAAGCATCCCGGTATTCGCCTGGAGTGATTTGGAGAAACCATGGAAAACCCAAATTTGGATGCCCGGACTGGGATTCGAACCCGCGTCCTCCCGAATGCGAGGCCAGAGCGTTAACCGTTCACCGACCACGCTCGGTGGATGTTAAGTGTTTAACATCCGCGGATATGGATGTTTTGTGTATGTGTTGAGCACAGCACTTTACGGTAGCGAAACATGGACTTCAGGAATACCGGAAAGAAGGAAAATTGAAGCATTTGAAATGTGTTGCTACAGAAGAATGCTGAAAATTAAGTGGACAGACGCAGTAAGAAATGAACGAGTTTTGGAAATGATTGGTGAGGAAAGGAATTTGTGGAAGAAGCTTACAGAAAGAAGAGAAAGGCTGGTAGGTTATATTTTGAGACATGCTGGATTGGCTAATTTGTTAGTGGAGGGAACAGTCGAAGGTAAGAACTTTAGAGGAAGACAGAGATTAAAATATATGAAGCAGATAATTGAGAACGTGGGTTGTAAGAGGTATGAATAAGTTAGCACAGGATAGGAAGGGATGGAGGATTGCATCAAACCAGTCGAAAAACTGACGAAAAAAAAAAAAAAAAAAAAAAAAAAGTGGAAAAATAAATTTGTAATTATTTGAAGCACAAGACCATGTCACGCAGCCTGTTTTCCCACCTCGCTAGCAGCCCATTGACAATCCAATTTGTAGGAACTACGATGATCCTATTTTCCAGTGTAGGACTCTTGTTTGGTCGTGTAGGGAGGGCTGAAGTAGTACATGTACGACATGTTGTATGTGGTTAGACTCCCAGGCCAACATTCAGCAAGCCATGCCGTTGGATCTTGATTGGAGAATACACTCAACAAGTGTGCGGTAAGGACACTCGTGTGCCGCTTGAAAGCACGAGTGGAAGTATGCTTGGACCCTTTCCACGAACGTGTATGGGTGAGTTCATCTAACGACAGTTCTGCTTTAAATGTAAATATCTCGGAGTAACATTTGATAATAAACTCAACTGGACAGGTAATAGGAAAAGGTTTCAAAATCCTCCATTTCTTGCAGAGGGTGATAAGGGGTTGTACGAGAGAAGTAAGGGAAATGGATTACAAAACTTTAGGGAGACTATTGCTCGAATGTGGTAGTGTAGTATAGGAATCTCAGCGAAATCTCACGGAAATTTCACGTGAGGTTTTGAAATTCTTGTAGGACTGTAGCATATATATATATATATATATATATATATATATATATATATATATAAAGTCTACAAATGACGCGGAAGTCGACTTTGGGGGGGGGGGTATTTCGTCAAAAAGTAGGGAGTATAGCCGCCCTTGGAAGCATTAGATCTAAAAAAAGGTCTCAAAAAATATTTTTTTTTTTTTTTTTTTTTTTTTTTTTTTTTGGCATTTGGCAATGGAGGCCATACAGCCAGCTTCAGTGTATAAGTCATCATCCACTATATATGTATTGTATTTTTCCAATGTATGGACGCCACAGGACGGACAGGAAATTCACACAGACACACAACACTTAAACATCCATGCCCACGGCCGGATTCGAACTTCGGTACGCGGAGCTAGCACTCTAGCCCCTACGCTACCGAGGCCGGCGTCTGAAAAAGTTACGAGGTCGATTAGTAGTGGGGGGGGGGGGGAGGTCTCCGTCAGAATCTCACGTCATTTAAGAGGAAAAGGGGGGGGGGAGTCGGACCAGATCTCATGAGGTCTCACCAGAAAGGGGGGGGTCCGGAATTTCGTAAAAACCCCTCACGTAATTATTGGCCGCCCCTAACTGGCGCGGTTAATCATTCCAGGTTCGAATCCCGCTTTCACCCGGAATTTTTAGGGGTCCGTAAACCACTCTGGAAAAGCTTTGCGATTATCATGTGAAGTAAGCTAAGACCTTCCGATTTCACGTTAAACTGCAGGTCCCCTTTGCGCAGTTAACTACGGGGTAAGGTCAGGGTTGCCACGGATTGCGCGGTAAATTGAAATCCTGCCAACAGACGGCCGACAGCGTTGCCCGCCTCTGCTTTTAGCTATCTGTAGGCGCAGAATTCGTGTGTAGCCACATGTGAGGGGCAGCGTCGGGAGGTACCTCATCATGTTTCTCGTTACCCAGTCGCACCGCCGCGCCAGATGAATTCCACTCCTAGCTGCGAGTGAGGTACAAAGTTAGCGCAGTCGCTTAATACTTCTTCAGATTAAACTTACCTCCCGTAATCAGAGCAAGCCGGGAGGTGAATATTTCACGGTGTGAAATTGCGTAGCTTAAACCTAGCTGGTCGCACAGACATGTGTGGGTGTAGAGAAAATGGGGAAGCATGTAGTATTCTCCTTGTGTAAGCATCACATTAGTACAAAGTGTATCTCCTAATTAGAACATTCACTACTAACACAGACCACGGCGGAATAGCGAGGGGAATAGAGCAAGTCAAAGGGTAGCGCTCTGCGCTCGCATTTGGGAGGACGCGGGTTCGAATCCCCGTCCGGGCATCCAGATTTGGGTTTTCCATGGTTTCCCAAATCACTCCAGGCAAATGCCGGGATGCTTCCTTCAAAACGCCATGGCCTAATTCCTTCCCGTCCCTTACCCCAATCCTATTACGTAAAGCCATAAGTAAAAAAAAAAAAAGAAAGCTACAGGAATAGATCAAGTCAAAGGCTAAGTCCCACTAGACAATACTTCTGACTTTCCTTTGCTTGACGTGTCGTCGATGTCGAGATCATTAGAGGCGGGAAATGCCTAGAGACAACATATGGGAAGAAATCAGCCGTCATTAGTGAGTATTTACATTGAAGATCAGATATGCGTTTACATCACACTTGTTGTTGAGGTTACTGAAAATAAAAACGGGGGTGTTTTTTTGTGATGCATTGATTTTCCATTTTATGTCTCTTTGCGTTTTACATTGTAGATGAATCACTTGCTGTATTTACTCTGGCGTCTGTAGGTATTTAGTGATATTGTCTCTGTCCTTGTTTAATATTTCTATCGTTGTTTCTAAGTCCCTTCAAACTCAAAGACATTTTGTTCAAATTTTGCCAAGGGAATTCTTAGGGTGAAAGACAGGTCAGATTCATATTTTAGCCAGATCGGGTAATCCTATCGTGACCTTTCATCCTAAAACCGAAACCATTGTGGATCCGTGACCAAATCCAGTTTATGGGCTTACACTAGTAAGGAGCGTCCATAAACTACGTGGCACGGTCTAGGGAAGGAGGGGTTGACTAGCCAAACCACGTAGACTTTCATTGATATTATTTGAACCAGACACAATGCGGATAATTAGTGCATGTATCAAGACCATTCTACTGTACTGGCTGCCCGTTTTGAGTAACATCGAACCGCCTACGATAATTTTTTTTTTTTTTTTTAACAGTTTAACGTCCCTTTTTAACAACGTGGTGTTTAGAGACGGGAAAGGATGGGGGCAAGGAATGGGAAGGAATTCGGCCATGGCCTTTTGAAGGAAGCATCCCGGCATTCGCCTGGAGTGATTTGGGGAAACCATGGAAAACCCAAATCTGGATGCCCGGACGGGGATTCGAACCGCCGTCCTCCCGAATGCGAGGCCAGAACGCTATCCGTTACACCACCACGCTCGGTGCCTACGATAAGACGACGCAATCGCATAATTGCGCAATATAATAAGTTCTGTCATAAATTGGACCTCCCCATCCACGACGACATGGAAACCCAATTTCAGAGACTTAAATCAAGAAGTCCAAGCATAAAAACTGCAAAACAGATTATATGTAACAATTTTAAGGGGGCAGAAGCACGGAGATTGGAGTGGATAGTCTCGGCCCCACCAGAATGGCACTCCCAATCAACAGGCACTAAAGGGACTCGACCTTCCTCGCAAGACCTGGGCAGCTATCAACAGAGTTGTGTCTGGCCACGGCAGATCTGCTTCATCTCTGTGAACATGGGGAATGAGAGATTCGCCGAATTGCGACTGTGGTGAGGAAGAACAAACCATCCGTCAGGTGATTGCCCAATTCGAGCCTTCAAGAGATCGCCGCAAGGCTTCATACAGTAGATATTTCAAGTGAAGCGTTACATTGGCTGCACTTAGGGTTGCCAGATACGGGATTACAATTTCCGGAACATTTCTGGGCTTAAAAAGGTTTTTAGTGATACAGTATTATAATTTCCGGGACATTTATGGGTTTAAAAAGGTATTTTAGTGGTATGTTTAAGGAGTGAACAAATATTCAAATTAATTAAAAATAGTTGTATTAGAGGTAAACCATAGAGTCTCAAGTTTGCGAAAAAAATTGGTGTACCAGTATTGGAATTTCGGGACAGTAATACTTAATTCCTGGACACGGTACAAGACACAAAATTCCTGGACATTCCCGGATTTCCCGGCCATCTGGCAACCCTAGCTGCACTATGTCGATTGTGAATTTTAACAATAATTTAATGTTACATTTTATTAGTGTGAAACAATTGTATATGATTGTATTATTACTTATGCGCTTTGGCCATAAAATAAATAAATAAATAAATTCATATTATTTGTCGCAGATAAAATAAAGTACAGAACACACAACAGCATGTGAAACTTTATTTCCGTCATTTAACTATCTCCGTAGATAATTTACGTTAGTCTGACAAGAGAAAACAGTAAAAAATTTAAAATATATCTTCTGGAATCAATAGGGGAAAAAACTACATGCAACTCGCGGGAGGGGGGGGGGGGTAGGTTAGAGGCAAAAGCCACATCAAGCTACGTGAGGGCAGGAAAGGGGTTAAAGGAGGCCAAAATGGATCCACGTAATTTATTGACGCTCGCTAAGCATATTAAAGCTTATGTCAGTTTTGGCTATCGCGGTTGTTTATAGGGTAACTTAGTTTATTTCCTTTTCTGTTTACGTTGATAGTTAGAAAGAGCGGAGTGCTGCGATTTATAACTGATTTTTCACTAACAGGACGAATACAGTGCTGTCACTACAGCAACGCTAATGCAGTAGTCGCCATTGTGTCGCACTTCCGCCAGAGATATTTCATGCGGTAGTTTTGGCACCTGGACACGCGAGGCGGTTATTCATGTATTTCCCACCGCCAAAAAGGCTATAAATCCAAACCTCCGTGATGTAGCCCGAGGTACACATGTCATAACATGTGCTCATGTTTTCAATTGCTGTTGCTTTTAAATAATCCTTGCGTTCTTTGTTCAGAAATATAGAATATGAAACACATTTAATTTTTCAAGATGGCAATGGTAATACGTGAATAAATCTTCAGTAAAAAATTTACTAATCTCTAAATTTCTTGGTGCCTGTGTAGTCGTTAAAAGGATTATAATAATATTAAAAACTCTTTAAAAAAATCTTGGTAGGAAGTGAATGCATTTTGACTGTTTTCAGACTGCGACGTTATGCTGAAAATTAGGGAATTTATTGCAAACGATTTATGGAGATAAGCTTGGACTTTAGCAAAAGCACCAAGTAAGTAATAAAACTGGATAATTTGAAATTAAAAACTATAGAAGGATGTTGAAAATTAAGAGGACAGAAAAGTACGAAGCGAACGTGTTTTCGAAATTATGAGCAAGGAAAGAAGTTTGTGGAAGAGTCTTACAGAAAGAAGGGATAGCATTGTGGGTCAAATTTTTAGTCGTGCTGGATTGGTTAACTTGTTAGTGGAGGGAACAGTCGAACGGAAGAACCCACAAAGAAAGGGAAAAAAACTTGAGTGTATGCAGAAGATAATTGAGGAGGTAGGTTGTAATGGGTATGTTGAGAACAATAGGTTTGCACAAGATAGGAAGAGATGGAGGATTGCATCAAACAAGTGGAGATACTGATGAAAAAATAACAATAAAAATTGTTGTTGGACTTTTATTCTTCAGATTTTGTTGCAAAATAATTTAATGTAATTTAACTGTCGTAATAACAGATGCTAAGATTAAGATGCTGGAATTTACCGTTAGTTGTTTTATTTTATTAGACGGTTGGTACCCGTATAATTTTGAATATCACGCAGCTTTCCGGGTAATGAAATAAAACAGTCTTGCAAAGCCGTCCGCAATACAGAACCTCACGCACGTAAGAATCAACAATTTTGTGTACAAAATTGCACTTAAGGCTATGAAAGTTGCACTGTTCTTAGAAAGAGATAAGAGTTATGAAAATCAATGAAATACGATATTAATATTCTTCGTCTTTCAGTAGGACAACCGTTAATGTTTTAAAAGGAGAGTGTAAAATTGTTGTGAGATCGAAATTTCTAAAACTGATAAAATTATACAAGTTGAGCAAGGAAACTTTGATGAAAAGCTGATTTTCGAAAATTTCTGATTTGACGTTCACATGTTAACATTTGCGGTGCCTAAAAGTTTTCATTCCTGGCTTGCTGGCTACACTGCCATATTGTATTTCGGTCTTGTTCAAAAACATCGGCTGTCCAAGGATTCTATTAACTTTCAATTAAGGGGGTAGAACTTACATATATGAAGTCTGTTTATAGATTTAATTATACTCAAAATAGAAAACTGCGTTGAATTAGCGTGTGAAGTTAAAACGAAAGCCAAGTACTAAACATTTGGGGAATAAGTCTCGCACTTTTTTCCTTTTCGTTTTTATCTTTTAGTGCGTTACTAAACCTACTAAGTTGTTTTTTTAGACATCTTTCTTTCACTTATCAGGTTTTACTTTCTTATAAAGACAAAGATAATACGTAAAAACTTTTACCGTAACTCCTCATATTTGGATGTGTTATAGCAACGAGAATATACGGTCAGAAATTTGAAAACACAAACAAGTTTCTTCCTAACCGAAATACTTTGCTAGTTGATCTCCTTTTCTGTCACCTGATATCTTCCTCATGGGAATTATCGCTTTGTCAGAGTGGGCAAAATTCATTAGTATTATCTCTGACACAGTCGAAAAACAATCTATTCAATGTTTGATATTACCTCAGAAGCGTTCCCACGTGTATCATCAACTGGCGTATAATTACCAAGAAGACGATGCAAGGTGGGAATCGGAACGTTAGTGATAGAAAAGTGTTGACTCTGCAGATGAATCTCTTAGTATTTCAATGAACATCGTCATGAAGGCTGCTTACTGGACTCATACACCTATAAAAACTTTTTGTTACTTGAAGAGACAATCAATTAATTAAAACGACTCAAGACACAGTTAATGTGAAGATAAATCTCTTCTGATGTGAAGTTAGAGAAGCTGTAGACAGCTACAAAGGTATGAAACCAATCGCGTAGTGAAATATTCCACTTGGCAAAAGCAGGCAACAGGAAGAGCGCACGAGAATGCACCGTAATTGAGTTCTGAGCAGAAGTTAAATCAACAATTCGAAAAGCGTTTAATGAGAAAATAAATTTTCCACGGGAACCTCAAATTAAGTTTGGAGAGGCACCGGATGTGCAAACACGATCTCAAGGGAAATGAAATTCTTCAAGTGGACTGGAAAAAAGAAAGTCTAAAAATGTTTTAGTCTAGAAACTGCGCAGGGTAGTGTATTGTGACCATTGCTATTCATTATTCTAATGTTGATCGTTTACTATCAGAAATCAGATTGTTTGTGGATGACATAATGCTATAAAAAAGGATCAAAACTGTAGAGGACTGTAAACAGCTGCAGGGTGATCTAGACAGGAAATCTAGTTGGTTTGGTAAACATGGGATGAAGATAAACGCAAAAAAGAGTCAGCTTATTAGATACACAAAAAACTTACGGTTCATTATGATTATAAGGTGGGAAAAAAAATTGCTTGTTGAAGACTTGAAATGTAAATATCTTGGCATTACATTTGATAACAAGATTAACTGCGCATCACACAGTGGACAGGTGGTTGGAAAAGGTTTCAAAATTCTGCACTTGTTGGTGAGAGTGATGAGCGGATGTATGAGAGAAGTAAAGGAATTGGGTTTCAAAACTTCGGTCATACCATTGCTCGAATATGGTAGTGTAGTATGGGACCCTCATTTTGTGTAACAAATACAGGAGTTGGAGAGGGTGCAAAAAAGGGCTGCTAGATTTGTTTCTGGAATAAAATCAGTAACTGGTGTTATAAAGGAGCTGGAATGGGATTCGTTGGAAGACAGGAGGAGGGTGAAGAGAGTCATTTGAGTGCAGGGGCGGATCCAGGGGGGGGGGCTAAGGGGCTCAAGGCCCCCCCCAAAAGTATCTTGGTCCACCCCCGATATTCTAGTTTTTGAGACTTTTTTTTTTTTTTTTTTTTTTTTTTTTAGCTCTACGGATTTGATGCCCGAAGAGGCTATAAATACTACCTTTTTCCCGACTCAAGCCCCCCGAAAGCCAAAATCCACTGAAGGCAAGCCCTCTGAACCAAAATTCACTCAAGCCAAGCCCCCCCCAAACTAAAGTCCGCTCAAGCCCCCCCCCCCAAAAAAAAACAAAATCCTGGATCCGCCCCTGTTTGAGTGTACAAGGCGTATATTGGCGATGACGCGTGTAAAGATATTTGAAGAACTGGTGAATGGAATGGAAAAGATGACGGTGACCACAAGCTGGCATTTGATTTCAAGCGTAAGGATATGGAAAGATTTTCTTTCCTAGGTAATAAATAGGGTCAGGGATTGGAATAAATTTCCAAGAGAAATGATGAATTATTTGCCAAAAACGCTAAAAGAATTAAAAATTACAATTAGAAGAGAGCAAAAGTATGTGGGAAAAGGAAGGGGGAGAAAATGGGTGTGTAGGGAAATTGCATGCACTCCATTGGAATAAAACGAAATTAAACTAACCTGCGTGTGGACATATTGTATACTAACATTCTTTTTCAGAAGAAAGTTCTACTGTCTCAGATTCATAAGTTGACTTCTAAAACACTTTTCTGTTGCAGAAGTACAATTTAATTGTGAAAGAAGCATTTAGTGAGATAAGTAACGTACATGGATAGGTAAAAATTAACTGAAGGACATAAAAATTTAGAAATTTTCTCTTACTGATGATGTGGCCAACCCACAATGGAAGGAAGTACCAGAAGCTCTTATGAATTAACGTCACTGAGGAACGGAGCAAATAACGGTAATTCGTTTGTAGCGAGAACAGTTGGATCACACTGCATTACAGATGAACACCCGTTTCGAGAATCCCACAATAGATCGCATTAAAAAATTCACATAACCACTTCATTCTTTGAATTCCGCAAATATTTTTTTTTTTTTTTTACGACTGTGTAACACGTTAATCGTCAGTTTTATGGGCAGTTCTACAATTACCGTGGCGACACAATCTGATAAGGAATTATTGTAGAACTCTACGAAACAAATCGAAAATAAAGAATAAAAGTTTTTGATATCTCGCTTGGTTTTCGAGATATGACACGTTAAACATCAGCTATAGGAATAGTGTCTAGCGCTTTTGGCTATGTTTATTCTGGTCCAGGCCGTATTCCAACCTAAAAACAACCATTAAAAAGAAAATAAAACACAAATAGTGCATTTCCACCGTATGGGTACAGTGGTCCTGGTGATTTTTTTTTCTGGTGGGGGCCGGATCTCACTGTAACCTCCTCACCTTTAACATACAATATCTCGAGAATTAAGCGAGATATTAAAAAAAATATATTCTTTATTTTCGATTTGTCGAGTTATATACGAATTCATCATGAATTTTGGCTATGGCGTAATTTTTCGTCTGGTCCAGGGTGCATTTCAACGTAACTACCTCAATGAGATATAATATCTCGAGAACTAAGCGAGATATCAAAAAAATTATTACTTACTTTCATTTTGTCTCATCAAGTTACGTAATACTCCACCATCAAATTGTGGCGCCACGGTTATCGTAGAATCCCCGTTTAATGAAATATAGTGCGTGACAATACACGGTACATCTCTACATCAAAGATTAACATTCCAATAAGCGTTACGATGCTGTAGAATTTTAAAATTTACAAAGATGTTACAGTACAAAAGTTTATGCTGTGCTGCCAGAAGAAAATAAAAAACGAAAACGCGTTAGGTACCACACACACACCAAGTTTCGTGTGCATTGGGAGAAGGCTAGAGGTTTTGAAGAACTAGAACACCATGGGTATAGTAGTGAATATTAAAACTGTCGTGCGAGTTTTCTCAGTCCAGCCAACTCCTCTGCAGTAGTCCGGACTAGCTCGAGAAACTCGACAAAAGGAGCGTCGCAGCGCAGCGACTGCGGAGCCGGAACAAAGAAACAAACAATGCGGAGCTGAGGCGCCGGAAGTGGGTAAGCAGCCAGCAGACAGGTCGGCCATTGTGGAGTTTGGCGGGCGGCATATCGGGCGCCTGCCACGCTCCACTGAGCTCAGTCTCGTGAGTAATGGCGGCCAGGGCGCGGCGGTGCCAACACAAGGAGGTCTCCTGCTTCTGTTTCGCTGTTCATTGCCTCTTCCTTGCGCCAGATTCTAGCTGCCTCCAACGACCTGACCTATATTACTCAGGAGATCAGCTACCTTCCTAGATTTATTTATTTATTCCAACGGAAAAACCAGTTATATTACGGTATTAAATGATATCTATAACCGAAACATAATGATAACTGTTTAAATTCAAATTATTTCAAGAAATGGCAAAAAAAGCATTTATACAAAAAAATACAGAAAAAAACAAATGCTTAAATGATACTCTAAAAATAGTATTAAGGCTCAAACCACAGCTACAGAAAAAAATAAAATAAAAAAACAAATAGCTACGGAAAATAAAAAAAACATAAACAAAATAATAGGACGAAAACCAAATAACTACCGAACTAAGAACCTCATTGCTAAGTCCATTCATGAGTGAGTTCTCTCTTAAAAACAGCCATACTGTGTAAAAATAAATAAAAACTAGATAAATAAATAAAAAAATCGAGAAGTCATTCTGCGACTTGCCATCATGGAGGAAAGAAATATACGGAGACGACGCAAGAGACCTTCACCACGCTTTGAAGTGACGCCGGGCGGAGGAGGAGTGGGGGGGCTAGGCCGCATCCATATAGACACGGGGTATATGTACAAAAACCTCAAGGGGACTCTAGGATAAACGTAACGCCGCAGTCTGGTGATGGATTATTAATTATTATGTAACTCGATGAGACAAATAAAATATGAAGAATAAATTTTTTTGATATCCTGCTTAGTTTCCGAGATATTCTGTCTCAAATGTGAGATGTTTTTGGTTGAAATTCAGAAGAAAAAATTGGTCAAAGTCAAAATTGATGACGGATTCTTATTTAAAAAGATGAGACAGATAAAAAATAAAGAATAAACATTTTCGATATCTCGCCTAGTTCTCGAGATATACTGTATCAAAAGTGAGGTGTCTTGAGTTGAAATACAGAAGAAAACTTCCGCAAAAGTCAAATTTAATGATCGATTCTTATGTAACACGACGAGACAAATCGAAAATAAAGAATAAAAGTTTTCGATATCTTGCTTAGTTTTCGGGATATACTGTCTGCAAATTGAGGGAATTTTGTTGGGATGCGGCCTGGACCAGAATAAAAATAGTTATCTTGTTACCATACATCGTAAGCTTAATTGGGAATAGCTGGAAGTAGTTTACATCGCGATACACGTTTTGACACTAACATGGTTCTCATGAAATTACTAACAATAATAGATAAATTCTTTGACCCTTATATATGCAACAACAAAACCATTCTGGTACATACTGCATTTAGACCTAACCACAATCTCCACTTAATTGCCGCTACAGAATCAAACTATGTAGACACATGCACAAACGCGTATTTGAATCGCAAACTACATTTGGGGTAACAACATCGTTTGTTTCATCAAGATTCATAGATGGCACAAGAAGGCATTATAAAATACTTAGACACATTAGAAAATGAAATAATCACAGCATAAAACACAATATGAACTTTGCATTTGTATGGATTCGCAATATGGCCGCTGCCGCCACCGCGCATGCGCAGTATCAGCCGAGAGTTTAGAGGTGGGGTCACAGATTTAACGTCATTTCTCCTCCATATACTTTATTTACTTTCTCCATGCTTGCCACATAATAGTTCTCTTAGTATTGCACCAGAGGAGCAACGAAAATACACATGGCAGAGAATTTCAGGGCACTCTGTAGCAGCAGAGATGAGGTCACCACAGATATTCCATCTCAATTCCAAAGAATAAAGACCTAATATGTCTTCGTTCCTTTTAATTGTTAGAGTATAGTAACGGCTTTTGAAGTAATGGGTGAGGAAAGAAGTTTGTGGAAGAAGCTTAGAGAAAGAAGAGACAGGCTGGTAGGTCATATTTTGAGACATGCTGGATTGGTTAATTTGTTAGTGGAGGGAACAGTCGAAGATAAGAACTGTAGAGGAATGAAGAGATTATAATATATGAAGCAGATAATTGAGGACGTGGGTTGTAAGGGGTATGTAGAGATGAAGAGATTATCACAAGACAGGAAGGGATGGAGGAAGGATTGCGTCAAACCAGTTGAAAGACTGACTACAGCAATGAAATAAAAAAAGTTCGAGAAGTTCATCAAAAATTTTTCGCTTCCATATTACGACGCTGTCCAAAGAGCAAGCGGGCTACACCAGGCATGCAAGGAGAGCTCTTCCTGATCAACATGTAATTGTCATAACCAAAAATTCGTAAGTAGAATGTACCTTGTTATACAGGGCGTTCGCCGGGAAACGCAACCCACTGTTAGCGCTACAAGGAAGAAACTGCTCCCGGCGAGCGAGCGCTCAGTTTCCGGCATTGTTCGACCGTCGGCCGCGGACTATTTCATAATAATTACGCTTCATAAACTTCATAAACTTGTGTGCTAAGCATTTAAATGTGACGTAATTCATTAGCTTACCTTATAAAAGACCCTCTTGTGTAATGCACATTTCACATCTTCTGAACATATTTCGAGACACACGCTGCCCTAACTGACTTAATGATTTTTGATTACTGTTCTAGTCGAAAAGCGATATCGTCAATTTTCTCCTCTGTGAGAATACGGTTGACCGACAGTCTCTTTTTGTTAAAAAATGAACCCGTTTCTCTTACTTTTTAACCAGACGGAGAATTGTTGATTTAGCTGGCAGTAAAGCGCCAGGAAATTCGTGACGAAATTTACTGCGACACTTTTTAAACGACTTCTTCTTCACATATGTATCGTAGAGAAATATTCTTTGTTGCAAACTGTAACGTACCATAATTTTACTCACACTCAAACACGGTACAGATTAATAAGAGTATGAAGCCCCAAACCAGCCAAACCGCAAAGAAACGTTTATTCACAGCACTGATTAATAAGAAACTGAAGTCACAAACTATCTACAATGCAAAGAAAACGTTCTTAACAATGTAAGGGTCACTGCACTGCACTGTTGGGGCAGCGGAGGTGTTAAACAGTGCGGTGATTCACGGTGGCGTGTGGCGGAAACTGCTGGCACGACTGACCGAGCAAGTTGCCGACGGCAACAGACTGGGAGGGTAGCGTTTTCCGGCGAACGCCCTGTATATGTAATTGTATATAGTAATGTTTGTAAACTTTGTGTTAACAACTCATGTATACATTCACAGTCACTGACGATCTCCCTTCAGAGGAGGCGAAACGCGTTTGAGAGATAATAAAAAAAACCAGTTGCTAAAAGACGGATTTTTCATTTAAAATTTATTGTTAAGCAACTGCGGAAAGATGGCCAATAAACCATGTACGAATTGAACTGTTCGCCTACATCGGACGGCAGACCCTTACAAGTGGTGGTCAGCAAACGCTGAACAGTATCCAAGACAGACAGAATTCGCTCGGATTTACTTATCGTCTCCTGGCAGTACGGTATATAGTGAGGGGCTATATTCAGAAGCAGGTTTAGTTTATGAGGAAAAGCGCAACCGTTTGCTATCAAAAAATGCTGAAAAAATTGTATTCATACATCACAACTTACCGCTGGTAGATTTTAAGTATTAAATGTAATATTTTGGAATTAAAATAAATACATTTTTGGGTAATATGTGAGTATTATTTTTTCATAATTTGGTATTCGGTATTCGGCCTAATAGTACGCAACAAGCTTAACTGAGCTGGACACATTGGACAGGTGGTAGGAAAAGGTTTCAAAGTTCTGCACTTGTTGGAGAGAGTGATGAGGGGATGTACGGGAGAAGTCAAGGAATTGGGTTACAAAACTTTGGTCAGACCATTGCTCGAATATGGTAGTGTAGTATGGGACCCTCATTTTACGTATCAAATACAGGAGTTGGAGAGGGTGCAAAGAAGGGTTGCTAGATTTGTTTCTGGAAATTATCGCAGAATGCAATCAGTGACGGATATGATAAAGGAGCTGGAATGGGATTCATTGCAAGACAGGAGGAGGATGAGGAGGGTCATGGGAGTGTACAGGGCAAATACTGACGATGAGGCATGGAAAGATATTGCAATAGGCATTAAAAGTAGTGCATGGAAGGGAAAAGATGACCATGACCACAAGCTGGCACTCGATTTCAGGCACAAGGGTGTGGGAAGATTCTCTTTTTTAGGTAAGGGTGTCAGGGATTGGAATGAGTTACCAAGAGAAATGATGAATAATTTACCGAAAACTTTGAAAGAATTTAAAGATAAAATGTGTAGAGGGCAAATGTAGGTGGGTGCAGGATAGGGGGAAGATGGGTGTGTAGGGAAATTGGCACCGAAGCCTGTGCTCCATTGAAATTAAATTAAATTAAATTAAACATTCGGCCGAATACCGAATATGAAAAAGTGGCCGAATAGGCCGAATACCGAATGTAGCCGAATATTCTTGGCATCTCTAGTTCCGATAATATATAATGGACAGGATAAACAACAGCCTAGCAGTAATTTCAAACTAATCACTAGTATTACGAAGCAGCGACCTACTGTTAAATACAAAGATAAGACTATATAAATCCGTTAATCTACCTTTTTTATTATATGGATGCCAGATATGGGGGCTGGCAAGCCAAACCAACTTACAACAAATACAACTCCTGCAGAACAGGTGTTTAAGAATGATACTTAACGCTCCAAGGTACACAGCAATAAAAATCTTACATAACGAAACAAACATTCCATTAATAAATACAGAAATATTTGATTCAACAGAAAAATTGTATAAAAAGCTAAATGAAGCCAGAGACGAGAGAACAGAATCTATTGGAATTACAAAAGACAATGCCGAGACGTTGGCATAAGTACAAAGCTCCCCTCAGTATTCTACACCCGCCAACATAGAGCAGTACAGTACGTGAACTCCGCAGGGGTTTTATCACCATTAAGACCAGGGGTCCCCAAAGTGGTCGATATCGATCCCAAGGGGTCGATAAGAGTTCTCCAAGGGATCGATTAATACACGAAGGTCGAAAGGGGGTCGATTAACACTAAAGAGGGTCGGTTAAACTGTATCAGAAGAAAATGGAAATATTCCAATAAAAATTCGAAATACGGATTAGAAGAGGAGCTGATTGAAATATGTGTAGATCTCGAAGCTAAAGCGTTGTTAAAAACTAAAAATCTCATTGAATTTTGGAGCAATGTTCATATTGCTACTAAATACCCCAAGCTCAGAGCAGAGGCCGAACATTTCTTACTTGCGTGGTTGAAGCTGGTTTGAACCACGCGAACATAATTTTAACAAAACAGAGGAACGAACTGAACCTTGACAACCGTTGTGATTTGCGACCGAATATCAAAAACCTTATTGATGCTCTTCAGATACATCCGTGCCATAAAAAGGTGTGTTAGCATATTTTTAAGGTATTCAATATTAGTCGCAAGGTGACAGTAAGAGGTTTATCCAACCAATATAATTTATATTGATTTTTCAAAACACTGTGTATTTTACGTTTTATTAGACATACGGCAAATTTCCATCTGTCAATAATTTTGTTTTTATTTTTTAAGATTACAATAACAGTTAAAATTATCTCCCTTTTTGTAAATGTTATTGGATGGATTTTAGAAGATATGAGAACCATAAATTCTTTAATTGGGTTGTTATACATGTCTCCTTATTCCTTAATATCAGACATGCCAAAAATATTTAATGTTTTTATAAAATACTTAATATGGGGTGGGAGAAGGGGTCGATAAGAAGGCAAATATTCTATGAAGGGGTCGACGGTATAAAAAGTTTGGGGACTCCTGATTAAGACCATCTTAGATCTAGTTGGGTTGTTAAACATGGGATGAAGATAAATGCAAAGAAGAGTCAGCTAATTAGATACACAAATAAAAAACAAAAGGTTAATTATGAATATAAGGTGGGGGAAGAATTGTTTGCTGAAGACTTGAAATGTAAATATCTTGGCATTACATTTCTTAGCAAGCTTAACTGGGCAGGACACATTGGACAGGTGTTGGAAAAGGTTTCAAAATTCTGCACTTGTTGGAGAGAGTGATGAGGGGATGCACGGGAGAAGTCAAGGAATTGGGTTACAAAACTTTGGTCAGACCATTGCTCGAATATGGTAGTGTAGTATGGGATCCACATTTTACGTATCAAATACAGGAGTTGGAGAGGGTGCAAAAAAGGGCTGCTAGATTTGTTTCTGGAAATTATTGCAGAATGCAATCAGTAACAGATATGACAAAAGAGCTGGAAGGGGATTAATTGCAAGACAGGAGGAGGGTGAAGAGGGTCACGGGAGTGTACAGGGCGTATACTGGTGATGAGGCATGGAAAGATATTGCAATAGGTATGAAAAGTAGTGCATGGAAGGGAAAAGATGACCATGACCACAAGCTGGCACTCGATTTCAGGCACAAGGGTGGGGGAAAATTTTCCTTTTTTAGGTAAGGGTGTCAGGGATTGAAATAAGTTACCAAGGGAAATGATGAATAACTTACCAAAAACATTGAAAGAATTTAAAGTTAAAATTTGTAGATGGCAAATGTAGGTGAGTGTAGGATAGGGGGAAGTTGGGTGTGTAGGGAAATTGCCACCGGAGCGTGTGCTCCATTGCAGTTAAATTAGATGGTCATAGCCCTGGTTTTTCCCCTCAAAGTGAAATAAAAAGTGTCCGAAAAAAGGGAGGTAGAAACAAAAGCTACGTCGGGCTATATTGGGGGGAGGGAAGAGGAGGAGGGTTCACAGGACACCACGTGGTTTATGGACGCTCCCTGAGAAGTGCGGGTAGCGGCGCCCGAGGCGGTGTGTTTGCTTGGATCACCGCCCCGGGTGTTGACCCTCCGGGAGCCATTGTCACCGCGCCGGCCAAACACAGCGGCGTAATCGTGCCGACATCACGCCGTCTTATTTGCGCTGCTCCCCCAGACACCACCAGCGGCACGCGTTCCACCTTGTCCACACAAATCAGCCCCAACCCAATACTCTACATTTCACACCGTTTGTATTTGCCGTGGGTTCCTTACAGCGCTGTAGAATCAGGCTTTCCTCGGCTGATTCATAAATATTGTTTTAGTTCATTCTGAGTGGAGTTGAGCACTGGTGAAATTTCCCTACCCACCCACTTTAGGAGTCATGCTTAAATTACGCCACACTTTAACTGGGAAGGGGGGGGGGGGGAAGGCGGGTTGGGTGCTCACATCGTGTAACATAATGTGACGTGGAGGGGGGGGGGGGTTTAAGAAAACACGAAATTTGACTAACGGAATTTCTTCTTCTTCTTCTATCGTTTTGCCCAACTGTGGAGCGCGAATGAACTTATTTAGCAGATTCGTTTTTCTTCTGAGAAGCGTGCACAATCTACGTGGCTCGGTCCAGGGGGGGGGAAGGGGTTGGCTGGAAGGCTACGCTGGGCTACGTGGGGGGGAGGGGGGTTCCGAGCCAGGCCACGTTTTCCTTCCATAACATTTATCACAGCTAAAATGAGGAACAGAATTTACAACAGCATGTGAATATTTATTTCCCTCAGTTAATTATCTCCGTATGTAATTTACAATCTTCTGACAAGAGAAAGCAGAACAAAAGTCTTCTGGAATCAAAAGGGAAAAAAGCTACGTGCTACGTGGGGGGGGGGAGGGAGGGTAGAGACAAAAGCCACGTAGTGCTACGTGGGGGGAGGGGGGGTTCACAGGAGGCCAAAATGGAGCTACGTAGTTCATGCACGCTCCCCTGTTTCCACAATCTCTTCGTCCTCTCTCTGAGCTCTTTCCTACGTTCCTCCGTCTAGGTGTTCCTTCTTCTAATATACGGTTTGTTGGCGAATTGGTGGTTATTGACCATGCTACTAAATCTGCATCTGTCCTGTATGAAATCGTCGCTGATTCCAATTTCCTGGAGATCCTTTTCGATTTCAATTAGCCAATTTCTTTTTAATTTGTTTGAAATGTCCAGGTTGAGAATTCTTTTGGTTAGTTTGTTGTTATTCATTCTGATTATAATTTGATTATTGTAGGCCATTTCTTTTACAGTTGCTTGTTAAACTAGTAATTATTGTTTAATAAATACGCCAGTACAACTGTTGGATATTATTTATTTTTCCGGACGCGTTTCGCCTCTCGTCAAGGTATCTTCAGCTTACAGTTTTGATTTACATTTGCGTTTTGAGGTGTGGTCGTTGGTTGCAGGTCACGGCGACCAACAACCACACCTCAAAACGCGAATGTAAATCAAAACTGTACGCTGAAGATACCTCGACGAGAGGCGAAACGCGTCCGGAAAAATAAATAATATCCAACAGTTGTACTGGCGTATTTATTAAACAATAATGATTTTAATTTAATTCGCCTTTTCCTGAAAGTGTCTGAATTTTTTTCCGAATGCTAATATAGTTAGTGTCATTTCCATTTCATCCAAATCCCTCCGATACAAACTGGGCTAAAGATTTTCCTTAAAATTTTGTTTTCTTTCTTTTCAATATCTTTAATCAGTGTTGTACCCCCAATAATAAAATTTGACGATGCCTATAATGACTCCGGTTTTATTACAGTGTATTACTGACTTAAGTTTGCATTTCGGGATATTGACTTTTTGCTGTATCTGTTCCAGGTCATTCTATAGGCTTTTTGTAATTTAGATGGATTAACGAAATTTATTTATGGCTCCTTAGTATTACGACAATGTATGAATTAAATTCTTCCACTGTAAGATTTAAGCAATTTGTTCCAATCCCTCACTTCCTTACCTACTAATGGAAAAGTTTCCATTCCCTTATCTTATTGCTTAAACGAGCAATTCTTGTATAAATACATGTGTATATAAGTTTCTCGGAAACAGTTCCAACAATTCTGATGAAATTTCATATTTTCACATACTTTTGCTTTTCAAGTTAATGGATATAGGTGTTTCCCCCCACCCCAAAAAAAATTTAGAAAAAAATTCTAATGTTGTTTTATGACGCAATGTTGTAGAAGTTTGAGTTACCAGTAAACCTGAAACGGTTTTATATATTTTGATGAAATTTCATATTCAGATAATTTTTCTCTTTCCAAATGTAAAACGATATGTGTTATCCTTTAAAAAAACTGCATTTTTAATCAAAAATTGTTGTAACCTAACGCCATTTCGTAGTATTTTGAGGTACCAGTAAACTTAATGGTCCTTTTATAAGAAAACCTCGATTCCAGAAAAAAAAACACCTCACGTAATTAACCATGCCACTTTACCTTACCGAAAGCTGATTCTGTTCACCGGTAATTTTCGAAAAACAAATCTAATTGCCTTCATTTGCACACGCTACAACTTTGTATTTTAAAGCCCAAAATGTGAGTCCCATATGGCACCGCCATATTGAAGCAGTTCTGACCATGATTCGTATCCAAATTTCTTCACTAGGTAAAATCACTCAACACCCTCTTCAATAAATGAAGGATTTAGAAACTTTTCCATACAATCTGCTAACTGAGTTCTGCCCAGTTGAGTTTATTATCAAATGTAATGCCAAAATGTTTAACCTTCAACAAGGAATTCCTTCCCCAGCCTATAATCCTGATCAACCTTTGATTTTTTATCTGTGTACCTGATAAGCAGAATTCTTAACATTTATCTTCATTACATGTTTACCTACCTAGTTTGACATCTTGTCCAGGTCACCCTGCAGCGATTGTATCATCTGCAAAAAAGCTAAATAGTTATAGTAAAGTATTGACACAATGATTTATCAGAATAATGAATAGCAGTGGTCCCAATACTCAACCCTGTGGTACTATCGTATTCACATCCACATCTTTTGATACTGCATTTCCTATCCTATCGCTTTACCCCCCTGTTACAAGAATTCCCTTACCCAGGAAGTCACTTTTTCATCAACTGCAGTAGTTTTCGTTCTATTTGTAACCATTTTGTGGCTCTTTCTGTAAAATGCCTTGGAAGGATGTAGTGCTACATTTTCAGGTTGTAAATTTCTCTTGAGATATCTAGCATATACTTCATTAAGTAACTTTCACATGAATATCTTTGCCTAAAGTTATTTTCCCTATTTCCAAACTAGCTGCTTTTTTCTTTGATGAGAGCATCATGTCTCATCATGCGAACTCAAACATCTCTATTAAAGTGAATGCAAGTATTAGTAGCAGTCTTAGGATAATATAGATGTGACGTATTGTTCCCGTAATAATGCAGCAAACAGATTTGTGCAGTTAATCCATAAAAGCACCGTTTGATACCGATTCTGTTTTTTGTTTTTGTTTTTTAGTAAATTTGTAGGGCGCACATCAACGAATCTGCAAGTCAATTAAATCATGAAGCTGTATAAAAAAACGTTACTGTACACAAACGCAATTAAAAATGCGCGGTATTTAAATAAACACAGCATAATATCTGGCTGGCGGGCGAGCCTCGATACGGCCGCGGTTTAATTAAATACATGTGTTTGACACTTCCCCCACAAACGGACTGAAAACATTACACGAATCACGAGTTCATCGGAACGGCGTTGTTTGCAGATAGAAGGTTACCTCGCAGCGTTTCAGCCGTGACCATCAACAGAATCGGCGGCAGTGCCGAGTGTAGTGGTTGTGGTTCACTCACTTATTATGTGTCTTCTCAATCAGTTGGCTTCCAGCATAGGTTCCAAAAGCTTTTCATACCAAAAGAAAATTCCCATCCCACATGTGCCACAATTTTACTATCAAAAATCTAAAAAATGCACTATGAAATCGAATATATTTATTTTCTTCTGTTTCTTCTCTTCGGTATCAGCCATCTAAGGACCACGAAAACTAATCCCGTGCATTCATTTCAATCCTTCTTTTCTTGAATTCTAATAGTTATTCATCCTCTCACTTTTGCCGGCCTCGGTAGCGTAGGGGCTAGAGCACTAGGTCGCCGGTTCGAATCCGGCCGCGGGCATGGATGTTTAAGTGTTGTGTGTCTTTGTGAATGTCCTGTCCGTCCTGGGGTGTCTATACATAGGAAGCATAAACGCACTGGGGAAACTAAATTCACATGAAGAGGTATCATAAAAAACACATTGAGCTGGCTGAATGGCTTAGTCGCTGAAAGCAAAAAAAAAAAAAAATCCTCTCACTTTGCTGTTTCCTCCTTTCTTCCGTCTATATGTTACTACATTTCGTCTTCTCCTTCTACTGGAAAGCCTTGAAATTTTGGATCAAGTTTCTCTATCTTGTATTAAATCTTCTGTTATTCCGCTCTCAATCATATCTTTTTATACTTCTTGGATCCACTGGTTGCCATTTTTATTCTTGTAAATATGGTTGAAAATTCTTTTTGTAACTCTATTGTTATACATTCTCATTATGTGACCAAATAAAATTGATTCTCCTCTTTCTGATCGTGTCTGACATCCTTCATATTTCTTTTTCTTTGTATAGATCTTTATTCCTCCGGTGTCTAAACTCACCATTTCAATTTTTAGTGGTACCCAAATTTTTCTTTACTTTACTATTTCTCTATTTGTTTATTTTCTATTGCTTATAAAAATCCAAAATTTTAAACTTCTAAAAAAGTAAAAAATAACAAACGTCGAATTTACTGAAAAAAAAGACACAATAAATCAGAAGCTTGCATTTATTTTTGCAAGATTCCCTATTTTTTGGTAGGATATTACAAAGCGCTTAACGTAAATCCTTGAAAATATCGAGTTTACTTCCATACCTTGCTATTATAATAATTCCGTGTGGTCGTAACAACAGGGTTTCTATTGGCTGCGCATTCCGCCCCTGTCGTACGAGCCTTAACCTAACCCGGTAATCTTACCGGGTACATGGGACTTACAGTTTAACGTGCAATCCGAACCACGGAAGCGTTCTGGTGTACTTCACATTACACAGCAAGCTGTGCCAGAGGTGAAGGTCTGGTTTTAGGGCCTTTGAAAATCTCCAACGAGACAGGGATTCGAACCGAGGACCTTTACAATCCCCTGTCAGACAATTTAACCACTGAGTCACCAGACCGATCCATAAATTGCTGGAAAAAAAAAAATCACACATTACTGGAAACTATCTTTTGCACGTATAAGTTCTTGAAAACGATGAATGCAGTCGCCGTTTTTCTGCGATATGCTGGGATACAATTCATAATACTTGACCCAAAACGTTGATTTATACATTTTGTTATAACCGTATTTCCAGCACCATGATTTTTTATTTCCATAACTTGTGTTGGAGTACTCCACTGAGTAATAACGAGGCTCTGTATTTATTCTACGCTTTCCAAGTTGCTACTTTTCAGTATTAACAATGTCGTCTCAGATGAAACTCGCTAAGTATGTGATCTTAGAATAAAGGTTTTCACAGGCGGTGAAGGAGACAGTATTTCCGGCAGTGTGCAACATTCTGGGGTATCGTTCATACGGACGGCAATGCTACACTGCACTCTGCGACCTGCTTGACATGTCCTGGGGAAGGGGGAAGGGCGCATCCCAGTTTTGGAACCTAGACTTCGTAAAACTGTCTCGAGAATCACTGCTACCGTTCTAGTTTCAGAACGATGTCATCGGCTTTCATGTTGCCGAGTCCGCAGTATATCCATTCCTAGCAACTTCGTTCGAATGGACTGTTAATAGACCTAGGTCCGTACAGTATATACACGGTTAGTCAAAATGATTGCAGTGGTTTCAGAAAATTACTACAGATATATTATTTGACATATACTTACAAGATTACACAGACATATAAACAAACTGTGAAAGTTTTTTTGAGTGTCTGCAGGTGCTCAATATGTGCACCTTTAATGATTCTGCACACATCAAGTCTACAATCAAGTTTTTCCATACCCGATTCCGCATGTCTCTGTCAATGAGAACAAATGCATTGGTAATGCGAACCTACAGGTCTAGTCTTTGTTTGGGGTTTCGTAAAGACACAGTGTTCGTGCCACCAGTGCCAGTTGATCTGCCAGACCTGCGGGTTCGCATCACCAATACATTTGCTCTAATTGACAGAGACATGCGGAATCGGGTATGGGAAAAACTCGATTGTAGACTTGATGTGTGCAGAGTCATTAAAGGTGCACATATTGAGCACCTGCAGACACTCAAAAAAACTTTCACAGCTTGTTTGTATACCTGTATAATCTTGTAAGTATATGTCAAATAATAAATCTGTAGTAATTTTCTGAAATCACTTAAATCATTTTGACTAGCTCTATATATATATATATATATATATACATAAACAAAACCTAATCTTTCCGAAAAATACGATGCCGTTTCTTCTCTGAAATCCGAGATTACATCAAAAGGAATTATAATACGGTTTATCCCTGAATTTATGAGCGGTACATTATTCAAAACTCCAAAAAGTCATATATATCATTCGATAGAGAATTATATGAATCGGATGATAATTGTGTTGTGGAAATATTTTTGAAAATTTGTAAAGTTCAAAGAAGCACTGTAATTATTTAAAATTTTTATTTTATTTTTGACTTATATATAGGCCTACCACTAGAAAGACAATTTCACAAATTATGCACTCGATTGAAAAATCACTTTCTATCGATTTTTTTTTTAAGTTTTTAAATTTAGTGAATTCAGTTTATTACACACTCCGCCTACGCAGTTCTCAGAGCGCGAGAAGAGTTATTATTTGTTCCCGCCTCCCCTCTCTTAATTTTTACAGCTCATCTGAATGTTTTGCTTTCTTCCGGTTTGATGATTTCTGCGATGTTATTGTTGCTGGCTGCAAATCGTTCATTAAGCTTTGAGACCCAATTATGGCGAATCACTGATTGAATTTCCTTTCTCAGATCAAGGCGGGATTACATTAAGGGCGACTTAATTAAAGTTATTGAAATCAGAGTCAAGAAATTAATTAGAAACTCGGTCTGTAGGGAAATCTGAAGAAAATTCGCTCGAATTATTGAATTAATATTCGGTCCGGTAACCTTTGTCTTTAAATATTATTCTTCCCAAATAACGGTTTCCTCTATTACGTATATTGAGGAAATAATTAGCTGGAACGGATATTGCAAATTAATATGAAGATTTGTTTTCGATCTATAAATGAACGCTTCATACTTCTTCGTAAACACATTGTCTCACCTTAAATATAAAGAACACTGTTATATACCACAGTTTTATTTCATACTATAATTTTCCCCACCACAGTTCAACCTACTATTCCAAATCAGTTACCGTATTGGTGAAATGTCTTTGGATTATTATCTTTTGCAACAGAAACAACAGAGAATTTTTCAGGATTTAATAGTAATATGAGGAATTCATCGCCATCATTAAATTTTTATATTTATTTCTCTTTATCGTTCACTTCGTATGCCACCTTTTTTCTATCTTATTTTGCTTTGATTGTACTTTGTGGTTATTATCCTTTCTCGCTGTATACTTTTCTCTTGTGCAACAGTACACTGGAACAATAATACTCGTATGAATTTCTGATTTTAGTGTTCCAGTTCTCCTTAAACTTTTAGGGAAATTTGATTGTAATCTATTATTATCTACATTCTACCCCACTTGAGAAAAAAAAAATCGTAGATAACTCTGAACACCCACAACATTTCTGATCTTTCGTCACCGTGATTATTATGTAAATATCAATATTACATTATTTTATTAACTCAAATTCAGTAAAATAGAATTAATATGAAATTAAATGTTCAGTAGGGGAAAAAAAACACAAGTAAGAAGTGTATTTCAAAAAGACTTAAGTATGGTTGAAAACTAATGTGACTGATAATTTTTTATGTAGAAAAACACACACACACACACACAAACGACAGAAAGATATGGAGAAAGAGACAGAATCAGAAATGTCACCTAGTTCTTCAACAAATAATTATAATAATTTTACAACACCTTAATATAATGCTGAATTACTGTAATTAGTGTAGCCTGTATTCTAAATTGTCGGGATCGTGAAATTTGGTTCTTCAGAGAGTTAACTGAGATGAGCACATGTGATATTAGCAATATATTATGATTCACTAAAAACATGAGATATTTCTAAAATAAGTGATAAATTCCTTAGGTCGATTCCACAAAGCTATCTGACTGAAACATCCGCCATTGTGAACACCGATGTAATATCTGCTGCAGCTACGTTCATTTTATCATCTGAGACAGAAATAAGCAGTAAGGATCCATTTTAAATTTCCCCTTCCTTCCTGTCGTTCTCAGCGACGAAAATTCAATTTTCCACGCCAGGTATCCATTATCCGCATCCACTGCTTTTCACTAATGCCAGCTGAAGTCGGAAACGTGTTTATATGTGTGTGCATAATTTGACTCGCCCGGTGGAAAGATCCCGCCCGCCATATTACTTTATCCGCGAAATTTTTCATCCGAAAAGCAGAGGGGGGAAGAGGTAGATAAAAATGTGTGGCAGCGAAGTCTTTGGTCTTACGAACAGCGCTCGCTTCCGTTTCCTTCTCGCGTACTTCCGGTTGCTTCGCTCGAAGAATCGGTTAGACTGGAAAACGTCAGAGGGGCATACGTGTGTCGTTACCCAGTACGCGGGTCCAAATTGTTCTCATATTTTTTCTCACCAAAATCAGAGAGAAATCCTAGATAATTATCGGAAATTATCCTCATACCTCCCGTTGTTTTTCAATGTTTCTATTTCTTATTTTTATTGCTTTAAGTTTCATAAATTTGAAACTGCACATTCCAAAAAATGGAAGTTAACACATCAATTTCGGAAAAAGTAAATCATCGTCCGGTTTAACTTTAAGCAAGCAACGTCGTTGCAATGATCTTCAACTGTTTAATAACGGGTTTTCTTATCCGTCTATTACAGTTACAAAATAAATTTCATTACGGCAAATGCGTTTCGGTTAATTATACCATCATCGGCGCCTTAAAACAAGTTATGCACAAAGTTTTGATATTTAGAATAATATGTTCATCAAACTAATAGTATAAATCTGTTATTAAATGTTAGTTAAAGCCATTTTATTTTAGTGGAGTGGGAAAATTTTCTTTTATGAGTAAGGGTGTCAGGGATTGGAACAAATTACCAAGTAAAGTGATGAATAATTTACCAAAAACGCATAAGGAATTGAAAATTGAAATTTGTAAATCGCAAAAGTTGTTGGAGGAGGAATTTAATGTTCAAATTATATAAGAAAATTAAACAAATAAAATAAAAATGGGTAATTGGATGACTATTAGAATTTTCACCAAAGCGTGTGTTCCATCGCAATTAAATTAATAATAATAAGTATAAATTAGTTGTGTCTTGATGGTTGAATGTCTGAAGCACTAGATACGAAGTAGTGACGTCTAATTTGGTAAGGTGTTTATCCCGTCTTATGCTGCAACACATTACATGAATGTAAATTATATATGGATCATGTCAGTATAATTGACGATTTGGGTAACTAGCAGTCAATAAGTTGATTGTTAACAAGGGCATAGAAAGATTTATTTTTTTATTTTTATAAAAGTAAAACAAAAAATGATTTAGGTATTATTTACGAAATCTAAACATATATAAAAAAAGCACAACATATCGACAGGCTAGTACTACAAAAATATTTAGTTTTTGGCGTCAATGCTCTTCTGGAATTTTGAAGTGAATACGCTTTGACTTGGGTAAATATGGTGGATATATCCATTGTTTAAATACCCTTGGATATTTTGACAGAATTTGTAGCGACACGGAAACTTGTGGAGTGACTGGTTGTTTGGTTTCCGAAAGATTAAATTGAATTGACTCGTAGGGATTAGACTGGATTGGAAGTTTAATTATTTGAGTTCTTTGAATCGGCAGGGGAGCGCGAATTGAGCCGTTGTGGCAACACCGCTAGACAAACATGGCGGTGGTTTTTACACTGGACGGCAAACATTCCTAACGAGCGCGCGCAATCAAACTAATTATCCTCACGGGATCGACCAATTAGCGCTCAGCACGCGTCGGTTAAGCTGAGACGTTCACACGGGGCTGCGACATCTTAACTGCTCACTAGTGACGTTAGCTGTACAAATAGAATCTGCAGCTGGTTCCGACAGAAATTTAAAAATTAAGGTTAGGCAAGTTATTTTCCACAGGATGATTAATAAAGTACCAGATGACGAAATGCAAGACAACTTGAAGAAACCAAATAGGAATTGATTAATGTTCTCATATTGAAAATCATATATATTAGTTTTAAAAGATTTTTTTGGTCACCAACCACTTATCTCGCTTCATACTTAAATACTTAACTGAAATCGATAAATGATGTATCATGTTTTATTATTATTATTATTAATTTAACTGTGGTGGAGGCAACACTCCAGTGACAATTTCCCTAGTCATCTAATTACCCATTTTACATATATATAATATTTTTTTTTGCTATGGCTATACGCCTCGTCGACGTCGAGATCATTAGAGGCGGGATGGGACTGGACAAGGAACGGGAAGGAATTCGCTCATGGCCTTTTCTCGAAGGAAGCATCCCGGCATTCACCTGGAGTGATTTGGGGAAACCATGGAAATCCCAAATCTGGATGCCCGGACGGGGATTCGAACCCGCGTCCTCCCGAATGCGAGACCATAACGTTAACCGTTCACCCACCACGCTCGGTATATAAAAAAATTAATATACATTTTCTTTTATAATTGGAATGTTGAATTCCTCCCTCATTTATTGTTCTGATTTAAAAAATTTAATTTTAAATTCCTTAAGCGTTTTGGAAAATTATTAATCACTAAACTTGGTAATTTATTCCAATCCCTGACACCCTTACCAACAAAAGAAAATTTTCCCCCTTCCTTATGAATGAAATCGGGCGCCAGCTTGTGGTCATGGTAGCCTTTCCCCTTCCATGCACTATTACTAATTCTTTGACCTATATCCCTCCAAGCCCCATCACCAACATATGCCCTGTACATTCCCAGCACTCTCTTCACCCTCCTCCTTTCCTCCAATGAGTCCCAATTTAGTCCCCTTACCATATCAGTTACTGACTGGGTCCTGCGATAATTTCTACAAACAAAAATTTTAAATATTAAAGTCTTCGCCCTGATAACATTGTATTTTAAGAAAGGAATTTTTGGGTATTTGTCCCTTAAAGGGAAAAACTACTATTATTTCCCAAGCATGTTTTAATATCACTAGCCATTTATCTCCCCTGTGTAAGGAAAAACGTATGAAATTATATTTTTTAGTTGACTTAATATCAATTAAAAGGGAAAGTTTACTTAGTTGATTTTTTTATTTATTATGAAATATGTTATGAAGTGACATGTGTGGAGAGTAAAATAATAGTTATGTACAGTGATGTGTGGAGTTTCAGAGAAGTTACGGAGGAATTTTTCACAGAAAAAGCAGAAGTGAAAAGGAGCAAGTTAAGAAATAAGTTGGAGAGTTTTATTGGTTTATGATTGTAATTGTATGTAATGGTTGTCATTAAGAAGTGTAATGCTTTGAATAAAAGAAGTTTATTTCCTAAAGTTAACGATGGGTACAGGTAACTTTTATCAATAGGTCTACTTTATACTTGATACCTAACCGAAATCGAAAAGGGAGGTATCATTTTAAAGATTAATGTCTCCGCTTTGGTAACATCATATTTGAGAGAGGAATTTTTCCGATTTCCACCCTTAAAGAGTAGCCGTATTAACTATGAAGGTCGCGCTCACATTCAAGCCGCTGAGCTTCACCGGCGTCAGTCACGAGTGATGACGTTACGGCTGTAACAGCGCCACATACCACAGAGATACTGACATGCTGAGTGTGTTCTGTTCAGCTTAGTTGTATTCCGGTGAGGTCTGTGACACTTTGGCTTCAGCAAAGAAGTAGCTTCAGGAGTTTACGTCGAAGTAGAGCGCTGCAGGATACCATACATCACGTCAGAGGATAAAGATATTGCTTTAGATGAGTTGTTGTTGTTGTTGTTGAGGTTTAAGGGCGCGTCGACAGCGGGGTCATTAGCGCCCTGCTTTAGATGAGCCGGTTCTTCTGTCAACCTAGTAAACCAACACTCTCGCTATTCATAGTAGTCTACTCGCGAATTTTTTTACACCGGTCAGTATTTTGCTAAAACAATTTCTATGTAAACATTTTTTTCGCAAAATTTTTCGCACGAGTCTTCTACTGTACGCAAAATGTGAATACAGCACAAAAGTTTTACGGAGAAATTTCGGGTACGTGTATCTATATTTTTTTATTCCCTTATTCACTCCTACCTCTCTCTATTTCTCCCATGTTCTAGTTTCTCCGCTCGAATAATTTATTTGGCGACTTTTTCAGGAAGTTAGAATTTTCATATTAATTCGTTTTATACCAATTTTCAGATGTGAAACTTTTTATCCGAAACTCAACTTAGTGTCCGTATTCTAAATTTTTTGTTTCATAGTGTGTTGAGAACGCTATTAGAAAATTGTAGCGGATTCGTTGTTTAAGTACTGTACATTTTTTTAAAACTGCTTTACGTCTCTCAACAGCGAGGTTTTTAGAGACGGGAAAGGATGGGGGGCAAGGAATGGGAAGGAATTCGGATATGACCTTTTTAAGGAAGCATCCCGGCATTTGCCTGGAATGATTTGGGAAACCATGGAAAACCCAAATCAGTACTGTACATGTTTGAACGGCAGTATTACCAGTATTATCAGGATGTTTATTTTATGAGATGAAGTCGGGTCTTCTAACGAAATTACTCGCACAGATAATTTGACTTCATAATTTGCAGGCAACGCATAGTTAAGAATGTCGCAAAGAGGGCGTCCATAAACTACGTGGCTTGGTCTAGAAAGGGGGAGGGGGAACGGGAGGGGTTGTGTAGAAAGCTACGCTGGTGTACGTGGGTGGGGGGGATTTCAGTACCTTTTCATTCATAATATTTTTCAAAGTTAAAATAAGGCACAGAACACACAACAAAATGTGAACATTTACTTCCGTCATTTAATTATCTCGATATGTAATTTACGATATTCTGACGAGGGGCAACAGTAGTGTTGTAAAAAAACAGTTTTTTTTCTGACGTGAAAAAAAACATGAAAAAAACTGTGAAAAAAACATGTTTTTTTTCTGGGACATGTTTTTTTTCATAACTACTAAATTTCAAATTTTTAAGGCATTTATCATTTAATATGACTGTTTTAGAGTTTATACTAAGTACTTATCTTACTTTTAAATCTACTATAACTTTCTGGTTCAGTAGAAAAAAAAAATTACAAAAATATTGGTAACATCGACTGAAGTTTTCTTTTACGAAAGGGGACTTCCCGAAAAGGCTAGGTTGCGTGAGAAGGAATCCCCGTTCGGCCGTTCTCCATTGTTTGGATTGATACTCGCTATTTGAACTAGTGCTGCCAGGCCCTACAAATTTATCTGTAGTCCTACGAATGTTTTCAAAAAATTAGGAAATTTAACTACGGTTTTTTACCTCTTTTTATTACTTGTTGTGCTTTCCTTATATTCGTATACTTGTTAAACTCGCAGCGTATAGTGATAATACTGAGTCATTGTCAGTAATTATGAATAATTTCCTTGCAACCGTTGGCGTAAACCAACGATTGAAAACAAATAAAGCTCCTATTTTGTTTGATAATATATTTAAATTCAAACTTAAAAGACCGTAATACAGAACTATCGGCGCAGTATTCATTCACAGTGTGTACTTTGCTCACAATTTAAAATTGCAATCTCAAAAGCTTTTGCATGCAATACAACCGGTAAAAGAAAATGTAACTATTTCTGAAGTTATGGATCTAGAGAAGACAGAAGAAGAAACAGAAAATTCAGACTCCGACCGAACTAGTGTTGGTAGTACTGATACTAGTGTATGTGGTTCCGACATAGAAGATGAATAAAAAATTATGTTACCTACATAGATACATTTATGAATCATTATGTAAGATATTATATGATTTAGTAAGGTTTAAAACACACAAGTAAAATGTAAGTTCCATAAATAAAACTATAATTTATCAAATATATAGTTTTCTGAAAAAAAAAAAAATTTAGAAAAAAACGAGGGTGCTAAGTTTTTTTTCACAAATCTGAAATTTGTTTTTTTTTTCAGTTTGTCAACACTAGGCAACAGTACAAAATGTCTTCTGGAATAATTATGGAAAAAAAGCTACGTGCCATGCTGAGGGGGGAAGGGAGGGGGTTGAGAGGAGGCAAAATGTGGCTACGTTGTTTATGGAAGCTCCCAATGAATGAACCAACGAAACAACATTTTCAGGGCTGAATTAACTCACCTTAAAATGGATACTGCCTTGCAGACACTTAAGTCTTAATTTCTCATATTTTCGACATCACACCATCCCATTTCATTCCTTCATTATAGGTTGCATGTTTTTCGGAACCCCATCAAAATCCTACCTCAAGAAAATAAAGACAGATGAACAGACATGTTTTTCTTTGTTTCTCAGTTTGGCAGAGTCGTACTAAAATAAAATCTCACTGTTCTTCCGGGACCCTGGTATGTACGATGTTTGAAACACTATGACAAACCATCCAGTTGTCTATGCGCGAGTCGGACTCGACAGTACAGCCTTTCTCTCTCGCAGTCGAAGCATTTGCGTTGAGCTATATAAAGAATCCTAATATTTGAATGATTTTTTCCGCAAGTCGGTAATTATCTAAAACAGTTTTCTAAAATATTTAATAAAATTGAAGACACATCAGAAAATTACTGATTTTTAAAAATTAATTTATGTATTTTTACAATCTGTCAAACTAGTATTCGTCTGATGTATACTTCAAAAGAACTCTCTGTTTTATGTGTTTTTATGTGTTCTCGATACATCTTTATATTATTTCTATAAGGTATAAGGTATTTTTTTGTCACAACCCTGTATCTTCCGTCATACTTAACCGAAATCAATGAAAGAGGTGTCATTTTAAATCTTATGGTCTTCGCTTTGGTCACATCATATTTTAAGAAATGAAGTTTTCCGAATTCGATCCTTAAAGGGCGAAAATGTCAATATTTCTAAAATATTTTTTTTTGTGTTTCGTGCCATTTACCTCCCTGGATTTCTAACCAAATCGATAAATGAAGTAGTAGTATGAAGAGTAATGACTAAACTTTGGTGACATCATATTCAACCTCACTATTCATCGCATTTTATTCGTGAAATTTTCGCACGGGTCGTCTAGACGATATATATTGCCTAAGCGTACCATGTTTCAAATCTCTCGCTAAATATTGAAGCCCAGAGAGATCTACAAACAGATTTTTTCCTTATAATAGCAACGTTGAGCTTTAAGATGATGTGGGGCATTAAGTCGGTAATTATACATCCGAATTTAAATGCAGTGGATGTCCGGCAACCGCTTCACGACATGGGTTCAGTTTGTTAACTGCTTATAGTACGACTGTTAATAATAATAATAATAAAAAACAAACAAAAAACAGTGAAACCTTTGTAGCGGCAAAGACAGCGGAATTCGCGCTCACTCCAGAAAACTGAGATATAAGCGACAATAATCAATAGAAGAGACGTCAGAGAAATAGAGCCGAAAATTATAGACAATCAGTTTGTCATAAGTAGTGGGTAAATTAATGGAGAGATTGATATGCAACGACATCAGAAATATATGAGGAGCGTAAGTGGGTTTCAAGCAGGCAACATGGCTTTAGGTAAGGATATTCATGCGAATCTCAGTTGGTGGGATATGTGCAAGATATTTCAGATGAAATGGACAAGGGAGGCCAAATTGATAGTGTAGCACAAGATCTGTAAAAGGCTTTTGACAGAGTGATCCTTAAAATGGTAGCAAAAAAGGTAAAAACTATTGGAGTGGATGAGAAAGTGATTTCCTGGGTAGTAAGTTAGGTTAGGAAATGCGGTATCAAAAGAAGTGGAAGTAAAAATGGGAGTGCGACAAGGTAGCGTATTGGGACCATTGCTATTCATTATTCTAATGAATAATTGTGTTTATTGTTTTCTATCTGAAATTAGATGACATAATGCTATATAAAAGGATCAAAACGGCAGAGGACTGTAAACAGCTGCAGGGTGATCTGGACAGGATATATAGGTGGGTTGGTAAACATGGGATGAAGATAAATGCAGAGAAGAGTCAGCTTATTAGATACACAAATAAAAAGCTAAAGGTTGATTATGATTATAAGCTCAGGAAAGAATTGCTTGTTGAAGTCGTGAAATATAAATTTCTTGTCATTACATCTGATAACAAGCTTAGCTGGGTAGGACACATTGGACAGGTGGGAGGAAAAGGTTTCAAAATTCCGCACTTGTTGGAGAGAGTGATGAGGGTATGCACGAGAGAAGTAAAGGAATTGGTTTACAAAAGTTTGGTCAGACCATTGCTCGAATATGGTAGTGTAGTATGGGACCCACATTTTGCGTATCAAATACAGGAGTTGGAGAGGGTGCAAAGAAGGGCTGCTAGATTTGTTTTTGGAAATTATCGCAGAACACAATCAGTAACAGAAATGATAAACGAGCTGGAATTGGATTCATCGAAGACATGAGGAGTGTGAAGAAGTTCATGGGAGTGTACAAGTCGTATTTTGGTGATGAGGCATAGAAATATATTGAAGTAAGAATTAAAAGTAATGCATAGAAGGGATAAGATGTCAATGAGCACAAGCTGAGACTCGATTTCAGGCACAAGGAAAATGATAAATAATTTACCAAAACAAGTTGATAGAATTTAAAGTTAAAATTGTAGAGGGCAATTGTAGATGGGTTCAGGAAAGGGGGAAGATGGATGTGCAGGTAAATTGCCACCGGAGCGTGTGCTCCATTGGAATTAATTAAATATTATTATTATAATTTGGGTCACCTTTCAGTACTCGGTCTTTACTCACAAATAACGTGGGGGGCACTGATGATTGGTTTGCGCAGGACTACTACAAACAAAATGGACGTGGCAAACACATCTGTAAGCGGGCTTCGTCTGTTTCTTTGTCGACGCTAAAACTTCAGCACAAGTTAGGATGGTGGTTTCGCTGTTTGGAAGATTACGGTCTAGCTTAAAATCTGTGCTATATTTTACGATAATTCGATCCAGAAGACGTTGGCGCCACAGATCATACTGCATTCAGACGAACACTCCGTTACGAAATAACGTCCAAAGATCACGTAACAAGAGAGATAAACACTCGCACAACTTGGGTTCTGTTAGTATTATTATTTTCTACAACGTAACTTAGGTGATTTATTTCTTCTGTTTTTGGAAATATAGGTTCTTAGAAAACATGAAAAACGTTAATAAAATCGCTGCATCAAATAAGTGTAACGTATTCATAGAGTTCAGTGTACGGTGAACTACATTATACTAGAAGAAAAACAAAAGACCACGAAAGCAAAGCAGCGCTAAAATGCTAGAACGGAGATGATAATGATAATAATAATAAAATAAAAATTTGATTTAAGTGCGACCTTACACTACAGTGGAATTTTTCGTATGCATCAATTTTTACCTTTCTTGTACCCGCCTATTTTTGTCCTTTACGAATTTTATTTTTAAATTCTTTCACCGTTTTTTTGGTAAATTATTCATCACCTTCCTTGGTAATTTATTCCAATGATAATGGAGGGAAAAATCGTAGCATTTTCAAAAGTTGAATGCAACATTTAAAATAAAATTAATAAAATTGTAGAACCTAATTGAAATAAAAACTTAACTGTCGTCTCCCACATCAATTTATCTATATGGTTGTATGTAGTTTGACAAATGTGTTAATTGATATAAGAACGAAGTCTCACTTGGCATTGTACTTATAGAAAGATATTGTAACATTATTCCTTTAGCGTCCAATTCTCCCTCCACTGTACAGTGATAAAAGAACCTTTACTTTTCTGTCGTTACACCTAACAACCTGACTTTTTATGGCACTGCCGAACAAAACGCCAGGCTGAAGACATGTGGCCCACTTTGGCACTCGTGTTTGCAGTGAGTGCTACTTACAGGCGGAACCTCCCTTCCGACAGCAATTTCGCGTCCTTAAGTCCTTGTGGGGGAGGGGGTGCGGTGTCCGTTATTTACTCCTGCGAGGACCTCTTTCGCAGATTTACGGTAATTGTGAGTGAACGCGGGGATTCAATGGCGCGGAAGGCGATGGCCACATTGTCACACCCTCGCCGACCACCGGAAGCGGAGGAAAAAGGAGCCAGATTTATCGGGCGCACTTACTGGCCACTGCCCGCGAGGGCTCTCCGCGGAGCACTACCTAAGCGCACCTTACGGCCTGGGGCGGAACTAGCAGAGTGGGGGGCGGTGCCAAAGTAGTCCGCGGGAAGTACGGAGCTAAGGGGTACACAGGAATATCACCTCCGCCACGAAGTGCAGTATCACAAGAAAAGCGAAAACGGGAGTACCACAGGGTTGCGTATTGGGACCACTGCTATCTACATCTACATCTACATATATACTCAGCAATTCACAAAATTGTGGGTGGCAGAGGGTGCTCAGCACCAAAGGTAATCTCTTTGTTGTGCATTCCAATCCCTAATGGTACGAGGGTAAAAAGAATTCATATAAGAATCAGTCCGGCACCTTATTTCTCTAATCTTATCTATCCTGTTGGTGGACGAAGTATTTCACTACACTCGTGAGTGAAAGTGGGAGTACGCATGTTTACCAATAAGTTTAAACGAATCGTGCGTCGTCTATCTACCAGAGACTCCAGCCTAGTCTACTAATCAGTTCTGTGACGCTTTCATAAGGACTGCAGCAAGCGGTCAGGAATCGAGCGGCTCTTCTCTGTACTTTCTCTATACTTTCGATCAATCCCTTACGAAACGGGTCCCAAATGGCACAACAATAATCCAAATGTGGACGCACAAGAGATTTGTATGCTATCTCCTTTGTTTGTTCATTACAATTTTTCAAGATTCGACCTATGAATCGCAGCCTAGAATTTACTCTACCTACTAACGAATTAATGTGTATGTCCCATTTCATGTTCCTTTGTACTGTTACTCCCAAATATTTCCTAGAATCGACCATATCAATAACAGTATTATTTAACTCGTATTTCTGAACAATTGGATTCTTTTTGTTAGTTATGCTCATTGTCTTGCACTTTTTACAATTTAGCGTAAGTTGCCACTCAGCGCACCATGCCAAAATAATATCCAGATCGCGCTGAATTTCTAAGCAATCGGTCAAATTACTTCCCTATAAATAACCGCATCATCAGCAAACAATCTAAAAAGGCTTTTCACTTTGTCTCCGAGATCGTTGTTCCAAAGCATGATTGTGTTGATGGGCTACAATCAGAAATTATGTTGTTTGCAGATGACATAATGGATATAATAGATTCAAACACGAAGAACACTATGAACAGTTGCAGGGTGACCTGGACAAGATATCTAGCTAGGTAGTTAAACATTTGATGAAGATATATGTAAAGAAGAGTCGGGGTAATAAGTACACAGATAAAAAAACTGAAGATTGATTATAATTATAAGGTGGGGAACAATTGATTGTTGAAGACTTGAAACGTAAATACCCTGGCATAAAATTTGATAAATAACAAGCTCAACTGAGCAGGACACATTGGACAGGTAGTAGGAAAAGGTTTCAAAATTATTCAAATGCAGTGTGTGATGAGGGGATGTACCAGAGAAGTAAGGGAATTGGGCTACAATCTTTGGTCAAACCATTTCTTGAATATGGGATCCAAGTTTTGGGTATCGAACATAGGATTTGGAGGAGGTACTATACTTGTTTCTGTAAATTACCGCATAGCATAATCAGTAACTCATATGATAAAGAAGCTGGATTGAGATTCATTTGAAGACAGGAGGAATGTGGAGAGAGTGGTAGGATTGTCCAAGGCGTATATTGGTGATGAGGCGTGAAAGATGTTGGTGAAAGAATTGGGAGTGGAGCATTGCAGAGAAATGGTGACCATGGCCACAAGCTGGCACTCGATTTAAGGTATAAGGGAATGGTAAAAATTTCTTCGGTAGGTAAGGGTGTCAGGGATTGGAATAAATTACCAAGAGAAAGGGTGAATAATTTACAAATAGTATTGAAAGATTTTAAAATTAACATTTGTAAATGGCAAAAGTTGGTGGGTATAAGAAAGATGGAAAATGTGGGTGTCATCGCAATTAAATAACTTATAAACAATTTTTATATTAACTATCACTGCTCATTTCGTATAACAAATCGTGAGCATTGTATGGTGTGTGGCCTAAATGGTTTGATGCACAAATCGATTACACTTCCACTAACAGTTCCCTGCTGCTTTACTGGTATGGACCTTCGTGCTCGAAGTAATAACTTTGGTGTTTCTTCTAACAGCAAAGAATAACCGTCTGTAATGTAGTATCTTTGTAAATTTCCGCAGTTAAGTTACGCCTTATCTGGGTGTTTATCTTTCGTGTATTGATATAATCAATGTTTCCATGTGTTTCTACACATTATGTTTCAGAAAACTGAAAAATTAAATAATCAAAGTTACGCGATTAATATTAACAGAGTGAAAAGGATGGGGTGTTTATCTGCATTGTATTGCGATCTTTGGTGTGGCGTTAATCTCAGATGCAGTATGATCTGTGGGGTCTATCTCTTCTCCGTATGAACAATCACCATTTCTTTTTCCGCACCGCGGTTATGCTTGATCAAACACTTGCAGATTTATAATAGCATCAATATTGATTATATTTGGAACCAATAATCAAATCTTATTGATCTGTACAATATGGACAATAGAGGAAGAACACAACACGTAATTAAAACGGTATTGTGAGTACATTTTTCTCCAGTACCATTGAATAAAGATAATGTAGTAATTCTACAAAACTTAAATTGACGAAAAGTCATTAAATATGGCATTAATCATCTCCAAACTCTTCTATTATGAATATTATTGGTCCAAGGATTATATGAACACTTAACTTAATAGTATATTTGTGATACACGTGCAGCGTATGGTGAATGTCTCAAGAATAATTTTCTATACTGTGTGCTTAAGATTCCGGTGATTTTAAAATGGTTCGTTTCAGTCTTAGTAAAAGCATTTAGTTTCATGGATTCAGTTCTTGCATTGATTAAAGGCGATAGAACGACGTGCAGGGATTCCATGGCTTTCTCCACCTGTCGCTTTGAAATTTTGATTAATTGTTTCAGTATAAAGTATTATTTGCGTTCCCCATCACATTTCACGAAAAAGTTACTACAAACAAAATAAAAAAATGCCAAAACATGATAGCTTCACACAGATATCTGGTGCCGTCAGCACTATTTTGTTTTTTAAAAATAATCTCTTGAAATGGGGTTATATCTTTTTATTTAAATGTTTTCTTGGCGTTTCAGCTCCTCTCTGTTGTAAAAAAATCACACGAAATATACAAAGAGAAAACTTATAACCGCTCTGTGCTTCAGAGTCGCCCACTCCATGTTGTACCCATCGAGCAAAGAATCCATGGTTGTACCGTTAAGATGCAATCAGAGACAACCGATTGCTTCCGTTATAAGCAAATGGAAACTTTTCTCCTTGTATTTCAACCTAACCACAACCTCTGTGAGAAAACAAAACTGTTTAGGTTGGTATGATGCCAGTATCAACGATTTTTGTGTTATTTTTGCAGTGCTGATGGCATTTCGCAGCTGCACAACCGTCTCATATTTCGGCATTTTTAATTTAACTTGTGTCGACGTTTCCGTAAAACGTGAGCTATTTTGAGAGGTTTGTACTATATCGTGTAGGTGGAGAAAGCTGTCCTACTACCCAACGTGCTACGAGGGTACAACACCACCGTGTTTTCTCGGTGGTGTTGGAGGGTATTAGAGTAGCTAATAATCTGATTGGCTTAGCGAAGACCATGCGGGCATAACGGACCAATACGCCATAGCGCCTGTAAACAACTCTCTAAGTCCAGTTCCTTCATAGAATTAATATCATGTCTTCCTTACGGGAGAAAGAAAAAGTCTTAATTTATTTGTAAAACATTTAAAAATGTTCTTGCTAGTCGAGAAGTTCTTAGGAAAGCGGACGTGACATGTAGACTGAAAATCACTGGAAATGTTTGTGAGCTGTTGTATCAGAAGAGAGGCAGGAGGCATTATCGATGAGATCAAGTAGTTCTGGAAAGATGAGGTAACCGTACGTCACGCAAGAGCAAAACAACAAAACAATAAGTCAGTATCGGTTCAGTTCTGGTAAATAAATAAATAAAAATCTACAGAAAATTGTAGGCTAATTGTAAGAAATGTCGTATTTTCGTTACCTACTATAAATACCACATCTTACTAGAATTGATCCAAATATTCTTTTATTACAGACTTTCTTACAAGTTGACTCAGTGATCATTCACTAAAATAACATTTCTTAAACACCAGCTGAAATCCAATGATTAATTCCTCTTTATGCCACGGCTACTCATAATAATATTTCAATTGGTCAAAGGATACTTCTCATACTCATTTGTTAACTGCGTTGCCAACATCTGAACACCTAAACAATGCAAGATTAAAAATTACGCGAACATATTTTAATGGTAGGCAAGTCACATACCATATATGATTTTTTCTAAAAAAAAAAAATCGGCTCATCTTAAAGCGTAGATGTCTTCCAAACTGAATTTATCAACGAGGAAACCAATACAGATCCAAGCTTATACCAACCACATAAAAAGAAATTATACATGAAATCAGCGGGGATTAATCTGAAGCACCATTTTGTTTAATTTTCGTTAGCATTTCATTTGATTTAGTGCAGTGGGAATATCTTTTTAAAGTCGTCTGCTTTGTAAACAGAGAGGTTACCTTTTTCAGCTGCCGCGCAAGCTTATCTCTGATCAGCTGTTCGTCTCTGTGACGGCGTTCCATTTCCTGCTGCTAACAGCCAACCCCCCCCCCCCGTTCCATACCCCCCCTCCCCCCGCGCGTAATCTAAGTGCAAATGC